>JAVUPR010000559.1:0-129616 GCA_036785695.1 Gentiana straminea
ACCGGAAGGAAAATAAAATAAAATAAAATCTCGAAACAAGTTTATTGGGGCAATGGAAATGCCAACTTAAGTCTATGTAGAATCAAAATACTGCTTTCCATCTAAAAGCCATTGGAAAAGGTTAACACGGTGCACTAAAAATCCCTGGAGGATGAAAGGGGTATAAGGCAAGGCACAACTTTACAGACACAAGTACCAGAACTAAGCAATCGAGTAAAACGCGAGCTCTCGGGAGCAACAACGCAAGTACTAAAACATAACTTGAAGGGAACCCTAAAAGTTTCCAAGTCTTCAATATTACCATCCCACAATTTCAAGAACACGAGAAAGAACAAAGAAGCTATCAATCACGGTCTTTATAACACTTGTACAACAGACCGTACCAAAAGAGCTGAATATAATAATGCAACAAGTTTACGTCACTCACAAGAGCAAACGAACGTATACGAGCACATGTAGTATGCACAATATTATGCAAGATGAATCATAGACTAAAATAAAATTGAACTCAATCGCTATAAAAACTCCTTAAAAAAACCAAGTCACCAAATGATAGATAAAGCATAATGGCAAAGATATACCGCAACTAAGACTTGGACATAAACTTACTATAAAAGATCTTAGACACGAAGTTTACAACTTCAAGTGAGATGGTAATTAGAGATGATATCAAAGCAAAAGACTTTAAAAGAAAACCTCGTCTTATGCCCTTTCCTCTAACAAAAAAGTGGTTTTAAATTAAAGAAGAAAAGTATTGTTAAAGTTGTGATTCAACAACAACTCAAGCTTTTAGATTGAATGATAATTTACCGTGTTGTATCATATCATTATAACGGTGACGGCCAAAAGAAAAACAAAAATCCCAAGTATCTTGAGTTGTTACCTCGGTGACCAAAGCCTTGCAACTCCAAACAAAAGCTCCCTACAATAAATTGCATACCAAATGTCGGGTTTTGTACAATATGTTGCATGCCAAATATTAGTTTTCACTATCATGTAGCATACACCAAGACAAGATCCGGACTCGGATCATGGCAAGGGTTGGGCAAGTCTAGACATGTACGGACATGTTTTGGACATGCTGAGACATGCCTCGGACATGTACGGACAGAAGTACTGGACAAGTCTTGGACAAGTACGGACATGTCTTGGATAGACTCCAGAGGACACCCGGCACACCCGACATGTCACTGGTCATAACGCTTGAAATAACTTATATAGACTATAGCTTATGTCACTTACGGTAGTTACCGCATTGGCCCGATTATTGGCATTTCGAGAACTAGTATCCTATATTATGCAAGAAACATACAACAAAATCTTAACAAAAAGAATGTATAATTTTAGTTTGAATTTTGACTAGTCATAACATACACTGAAACTTATCACTTAAGAACTTCTACAGGTAACAAAGCCACTCTCAATTTTTAGCATCCATCCCTGGAGGAAAAATTTTCAATGCAAGCGCTTTAGTTTGCACTACAAGAAATTCTTCAATAACCACAAAATAACCTCAAATTCAATTACTATTTCTATATTAAAAACACTACATAAATAAATGTATAGATGAATGAATACAATACCTTAGTATCATTGACTTTATAAAAATAAATGATTCTTCCAATGCTTTTATCCTCCATACACAAGCAACCTGCTATAATCAGAGAAATTTATGAAAAAAACATTCATTTGATTGGCATTACCAATTTACCTGAGCCGCATTTATATTATCACCTAGATGAATGAAGGTATACGGGGTTATGATTTATTGATTTATGTATATTATTTGTTTGTTTAAGCTGTTTAAAAAATTAAAGAAAAAATAAAAATTTTGCTCAAGATCGATTAGTAATATAAACAGTAAATATTTGTGCGTGGACCTTACATGCAAACCTTGACTCCCTCTATTACCACTATAAAATGTTACAACTTTCAAGCATTTTTTACCCTTAACTTCCGGAATCCTAACAAGTAGGAAACTCAATTCGTCATCTGTCATGGCATAATATTTTGCACATTGTAACTGAAAATCATGTGACTCATTCAGCCTCACAGATAATCTACAAATTAGGTTTAGCATACATTTATATGATCTTGATACATTAAACAGATTATATGTTGATCCATCAAGTCCAACTACAACTTACCATCAAGTCCTAGCCAATGTACAATGAGGTGATCCCGATAGCTTCACGGGCGACGAGGAAGCGTTTATCATGAGAATCAAACAATACAAAAGAAAACATTACATCCCGAGCGAATATCCAAAAATTCTTTGTGTTCTTCACACACGATAAAGAGATCAAGCCGATTTAGAAGCGGCGTAGAATGTCAAATACATGAAGGAGAGCATTCGCACCGATTTTAGAAAAGCGCAGTAGAAAGACTAAATGATGCACAAGACCTAATGCAATCAAATAACTTAGACTCCTATAAAGCATCATGATCCAAGCATAAAAAATTAAATCACTCGACCTTGAATGATAATAGACCGGCTAGACGAGTATAGGAGTTGATGCCAACTTAGAGTTAACCTAAAACAAAACATACTACTAAAAACTAATTAAGTAGAAGACATACTTCAACGAGTTTGAATAGACCACAAAACGAGATCATTTAATCGGATTGTAAGAAGGCATCATTTAAGCTTACCAGGAGCTTACGAAACGAGATAGGAGTCAAGACAGACACAAAACATACTAACCTTATTCAAGCCCTCTTTTAACCCTATAAGATGTTACACACTTAAAACACTTTTTAACAAAACATGTATCAAATATAGAATCGACGTGGCAACGATACGTGCGATGCACAATCATACAACTAACATAAAAGTCAAAATCAAGCGCATATGTCAAAGGACACACCCAAAGGGAATCACATGAAAATGTCAATATGTACAAATATTGAGAAGGTAGAGATATGTTGACATGTTTTACAACATCTATACTACTAATATATTAAATGGTCTAGCCGTAATGAAAGATTTAGATTTTCTCACATTTTTGCAAACAAATATATTATGTTCGCATATACAAATGCGCTTTCATGCCTAATACTCCGCGAGCAAATTCAACCACATCAAGGTAAAGCCACCGCCAAATCAAGCTCTAGCATAACGTCAAAATTCCCTTACTCTTCAAAATACACCCCGGGTATCCATAAGAGACATTACACACCAATTCATAATCTTAATTATCAAATAAGATCAAAATAACAAAATAGTATAACAAACGGGACAAAACGAGATCGGTAATGTAGTTTGGACAAAAAATAGAAGTAGAATACCTGGATGACGGTAGAGGAAGGAGATATGAAGGAGAAAGAGGGTGAACACCGCCGGAGGAATTGGTGGTTGTAGCGGCTTGGAGACGAGCTTTCGCCGGAGCTCAAAGATTGAGAACGGATTTGAGATCATCGATGTAAAACTAGGCACTTCGGTTTTTTTCCATCGGACTTGCAATCAAAGGTGAAACCTCTCGTTTCCACGGCGGCGCTAGCAACGGGATGGGAACGGTGCCTCTCTTGGATTTAGGGTTCTCTCACTCACACTTGGAATAATAATTTGGATAATATGTTTTTTAATTAAATGGATTGATAGGTTAATGTATTGGTAATGATATGCATAAAAAAAACACCTGCTTGTTGATTGGCATTATAATCAATTTATTGTTGAGGTATTAGAACGAAACCCGATATCTCTGAGAGTTAAATTTATGCGAAATTGCATCAAAAAAAAATTTATGTAGAAATTCGACTCTAAAAAGGTTGAAAACATATTTCAAGTTGAAATTCGTACGAAGTGTAATGTCCGAGTACATCGTTTGTCGTGTCATTAACAATATCTTTGATTTAATTGGGTATATAATTACCTTCAAAAATCGGAAATTGGGTATATAATGAGGAGAATACTTTTATTTTACCACTGATGAGGAGAAATACGATGAATAATGAGGAGAATTAAAATTTGGTCATCAACAAAACACGTCTCCTCGTTATAACTGCACCATTTAATGACAAATTTTCAGCTCCTCGTTCAATTCTCCACATTAAAATACAGTTTTCTTGTAGTGGAGGGAAAAAAATATGCATCAAAATAGAGGCTCTTCCAAAACTAAACAAAGTTGGAAATCCATCTACTCAATGTAGTTGGTAATTCACAGCAATCCATTATTTAATTCTTTTAACTTGATTACAGAACTAAATGATGCCCATTTTCTCAAGCTTTCATTGCTTCTAGTTATTACCTTTTCACTAGTGTTATCAAATAGAATCCAAGAAGTCTTTCTTGAAGATTGTTTTATGTCTTACGACGCATTCTTCCGGACTCCATCTTCTACCTTGCCGTGTGAATTGTCGATATCACATCGGTACTTCAAAGAGAATTACAAACGTTTTTTTCGTACTTTTTTTCGTACCCATAGAGTACTTGCTTGTGTGATTTTTGATTCCTTGTACAAGGCCATTCGGCCTCCGTTTTGCTTGCCGTTTGCGCCGGCGTGCCTTATTTATCGTTACGGTCGATATCACATCGGTACTTCAAAGAGAATTACAAACGTTTTTTTCGTACTTTTTTTCGTACCCATAGAGTACTTAAGCTAGTGTGATTTTTGATTCCTTGTACAAGGCCATTACGGCCTCCGTTTTGCTTGCCGTTTGCGCCGGCGTGCCTTATTTATCGTTCGGTCGATATCACATCGGTACTTCAAAGAGAATTACAAACGTTTTTTTTTCGTACTTTTTTTCGTACCCATAAGTACTTAACTTGTGTGATTTTCGATTCCTTGTAGAAGGCCATTAAAGCCTCCGTTTTACTTGCCACTGGCCGGCGTGCCTTATTTATTGTTCGTCGATATCACATCAGTACTTCAAAGAGAATTACAAACGTTTTTTTTTCATACCCATAGAGTACTTAGCGTGTGATTTTTGATTCCTTGTACAAGGCCATTCGGTCTCCCGTTTTTCTTGCCGTTTGCGCCGGCGTGCCTTATTTATCGTTACGAGTCGATATCACATCAGTACTTCAATGAGAATTACAAACATTTTTTTTCGTAAATTTTTTTGGTACCCGTAGAGTACTTAAGCTTGTATGATTTTTGATTCCGCAGTACAAGGCCATTCACGGCCTCCGTTTTGCTTGCCGTTTGCGCCGGCGTGCACTTATTTATCGTTACGAGTCGATATCACATCTGTACTTCAAAGAGAATTACAAACATTTTTTTTTCGTACTTTTTTTTCGTACCCGTAGAGTACTTAGCTTGTGAGTGATTTTTGATTACACTTGTACAAGGCCATTCGGCCTCCGTTTTGCTTGCCGTTTGCGCCGGCGTGCCTTATTTATCGTTCGGTCGATATCACATCGGTACTTCAAAGAGAATTACAAACGTTTTTTTCGTACTTTTTTCGTACCCATAGAGTACCTGGCAGCCATGACGATTTTTTGATTCCTTGTACAAGGCCATTACGGCCTCCGTTTTGCTTGCCGTTTGCGCCGGCGTGCCTTATTTATCGTTACGAGTCGATATCACATCGGTACTTCAAAGAGAGAATTACAAACGTTTTTTTCGTACTTTTTTTCGTACCCATAGAGTACTTAAGCATGTGATTTTTGATTCCTTGTACAAGGCCATTACGGCCTCCGTTTTGCTTGCCGTTTGCGCCGGCGTGCCTTATTTATCGTTACGGTCGATATCACATCGGTACTTCAAAGAGAATTACAAACGTTTTTTTTCGTACTTTTTTTCGTACCCATAGAGTACTTAAGCTTGTGTGATTTTGATTCCTTGTACAAGGCCATTACGGCCTCCGTTTTGCTTGCCGTTTGCGCCGGCGTGCCTTATTTATCGTTACGGTCGATATCACATCGGTACTTCAAAGAGAATTACAAACGTTTTTTTTCGTACTTTTTTTCGTACCCATAGAGTACTTAGCGTGTGATTTTGATTCCTTGTACAAGGCCATTACGGCCTCCGTTTTGCTTGCCGTTTGCGCCGGCGTGCCTTATTTATCGTTACGGTCGATATCACATCGGTACTTCAAAGAGAATTACAAACGTTTTTTTTCGTACTTTTTTCGTACCCATAGAGTACTTAAGCTGTGTGATTTTTGATTCCTTGTACAAGGCCATTCGGCCTCCGTTTTGCTTGCCGTTTGCGCCGGCGTGCCTTATTTATCGTTACGGTCGATATCACATCGGTACTTCAAAGAGAATTACAAACGTTTTTTTTTCGTACTTTTTTTCGTACCCATAGAGTACTTAGCTTGTGTGATTTTTGATTCCTTGTACAAGGCCATTACGGCCTCCGTTTTGCTTGCCGTTTGCGCCGGCGTGCCTTATTTATCGTTACGGTCGATATCACATCGGTACTTCAAAGAGAATTACAAACGTTTTTTTTCGTACTTTTTTTCGTACCCATAAGTACTTAGCGTGTGTGATTTTTGATTCCTTGTACAAGGCCATTACGGCCTCCGTTTTGCTTGCCGTTTGCGCCGGCGTGCCTTATTTATCGTTACGGTCGATATCACATCGGTACTTCAAAGAGAATTACAAACGTTTTTTTTTCGTACTTTTTTTCGTACCCATAGAGTACTTAGCTGTGTGATTTTTGATTCCTTGTACAAGGCCATTCGGCCTCCGTTTTGCTTGCCGTTTGCGCCGGCGTGCCTTATTTATCGTTACGGTCGATATCACATCGGTACTTCAAAGAGAATTACAAACGTTTTTTTTTCGTACTTTTCGTACCCATAGAGTACTTAGCGTGTGATTTTGATTCTTGTACAAGGCCATTACGGCCTCCGTTTTGCTTGCCGTTTGCGCCGGCGTGCCTTATTTATCGTTACGGTCGATATCACATCGGTACTTCAAAGAGAATTACAAACGTTTTTTTTTCGTACTTTTTTCGTACCCATAGAGTACTTAGCGTGTGATTTTTGATTCCTTGTACAAGGCCATTACGGCCTCCGTTTTGCTTGCCGTTTGCGCCGGCGTGCCTTATTTATCGTTACGGTCGATATCACATCGGTACTTCAAAGAGAATTACAAACGTTTTTTTTCGTACTTTTTTTCGTACCCATAGAGTACTTAAGCTTGTGTGATTTTTGATTCCTTGTACAAGGCCATTCGGCCTCCGTTTTGCTTGCCGTTTGCGCCGGCGTGCCTTATTTATCGTTCGAGTCGATATCACATCGGTACTTCAAAGAGAATTACAAACGTTTTTTTTTCGTACTTTTTTTCGTACCCATAGAGTACTTAGCTGTGTGATTTTTGATTCCTTGTACAAGGCCATTCGGCCTCCGTTTTGCTTGCCGTTTGCGCCGGCGTGCCTTATTTATCGTTACGAGTCGATATCACATCGGTACTTCAAAGAGAATTACAAACGTTTTTTTTTCGTACTTTTTTTCGTACCCATAGAGTACTTAAGCGTGTGATTTTTGATTCCTTGTACAAGGCCATTACGGCCTCCGTTTTGCTTGCCGTTTGCGCCGGCGTGCCTTATTTATCGTTACGGTCGATATCACATCGGTACTTCAAAGAGAATTACAAACGTTTTTTTTTTCGTACTTTTTTCGTACCCATAGAGTACTTAAGCTGTGTGATTTTTGATTCCTTGTACAAGGCCATTCGGCCTCCGTTTTGCTTGCCGTTTGCGCCGGCGTGCCTTATTTATCGTTACGGTCGATATCACATCGGTACTTCAAAGAGAATTACAAACGTTTTTTTTCGTACTTTTTTTCGTACCCATAGAGTACTTAGCTTGTGTGATTTTTGATTCTTGTACAAGGCCATTCGGCCTCCGTTTTGCTTGCCGTTTGCGCCGGCGTGCCTTATTTATCGTTAAGTCGATATCACATCGGTACTTCAAAGAGAATTACAAACGTTTTTTTTTCGTACTTTTTTTCGTACCCATAGAGTACTTAGCGTGTGTGATTTTTGATTCCTTGTACAAGGCCATTACGGCCTCCGTTTTGCTGCCGTTTGCGCCGGCGTGCCTTATTTATCGTTACGGTCGATATCACATCGGTACTTCAAAGAGAATTACAAACGTTTTTTTCGTACTTTTTTTCGTACCCATAGAGTACTTAAGCTTTGTGTGATTTTTGATTCCTTGTACAAGGCCATTACGGCCTCCGTTTTGCTTGCCGTTTGCGCCGGCGTGCCTTATTTATCGTTACGGTCGATATCACATCGGTACTTCAAAGAGAATTACAAACGTTTTTTTTTTCGTACTTTTTTTCGTACCCATAGAGTACTTAGCTTGTGTGATTTTTGATTCCTTGTACAAGGCCATTACGGCCTCCGTTTTGCTTGCCGTTTGCGCCGGCGTGCCTTATTTATCGTTACGGTCGATATCACATCGGTACTTCAAAGAGAATTACAAACGTTTTTTTTCGTACTTTTTTTCGTACCCATAGAGTACTTAGCTTGTGTGATTTTTGATTCCTTGTACAAGGCCATTTCGGCCTCCGTTTTGCTTGCCGTTTGCGCCGGCGTGCCTTATTTATCGTTACGGTCGATATCACATCGGTACTTCAAAGAGAATTACAAACGTTTTTTTCGTACTTTTTTCGTACCCATAGAGTACTTAAGCTTGTGTGATTTTTGATTCCTTGTACAAGGCCATTACGGCCTCCGTTTTGCTTGCCGTTTGCGCCGGCGTGCCTTATTTATCGTTCTGATCGATATCACATCTGTACTTCAAAGAGAATTACAAACGTTTTTTTTTCGTACTTTTTTTCGTACCCATAGAGTACTTAGCGTGTGATTTTTGATTCCTTGTACAAGGCCATTCGGCCTCCGTTTTGCTTGCCGTTTGCGCCGGCGTGCCTTATTTATCGTTACGGTCGATATCACATCGGTACTTCAAAGAGAATTACAAACGTTTTTTTTCGTACTTTTTTTCGTACCCATAGAGTACTTAGCGTGTGATTTTTGATTCCTTGTACAAGGCCATTACGGCCTCCGTTTTGCTTGCCGTTTGCGCCGGCGTGCCTTATTTATCGTTACGGTCGATATCACATCGGTACTTCAAAGAGAATTACAAACGTTTTTTTCGTACTTTTTTTCGTACCCATAGAGTACTTAGCTGTTGTGTGATTTTTGATTCCTTGTACAAGGCCATTCGGCCTCCGTTTTGCTTGCCGTTTGCGCCGGCGTGCCTTATTTATCGTTACGGTCGATATCACATCGGTACTTCAAAGAGAATTACAAACGTTTTTTTTTTCGTACTTTTTTTCGTACCCATAGAGTACTTAGCTTGTGTGATTTTTGATTCCTTGTACAAGGCCATTCGGCCTCCGTTTTGCTTGCCGTTTGCGCCGGCGTGCCTTATTTATCGTTACGGTCGATATCACATCGGTACTTCAAAGAGAATTACAAACGTTTTTTTTTCGTACTTTTTTTCGTACCCATAGAGTACTTAGCGTGTGATTTTTGATTCCTTGTACAAGGCCATTCGGCCTCCGTTTTGCTTGCCGTTTGCGCCGGCGTGCCTTATTTATCGTTACGAGTCGATATCACATCGGTACTTCAAAGAGAATTACAAACGTTTTTTTTCGTACTTTTTTTCGTACCCATAGAGTACTTAACTGTGTGATTTTTGATTCCTTGTACAAGGCCATTCGGCCTCCGTTTTGCTTGCCGTTTGCGCCGGCGTGCCTTATTTATCCTTCTGGTCGATATCACATCTGTACTTCAAAGAGAATTACAAACGTTTTTTTTTCGTACTTTTTTTCGTACCCATAGAGTACTTAGCTGTGTGATTTTTGATTCCTTGTACAAGGCCATTACGGCCTCCGTTTTGCTTGCCGTTTGCGCCGGCGTGCCTTATTTATCGTTACGGTCGATATCACATCGGTACTTCAAAGAGAATTACAAACGTTTTTTTTCGTACTTTTTTTCGTACCCATAGAGTACTTAGCTTGTGTGATTTTTGATTCCTTGTACAAGGCCATTCGGCCTCCGTTTTGCTTGCCGTTTGCGCCGGCGTGCCTTATTTATCGTTACGGTCGATATCACATCAGTACTTCAAAGAGAATTACAAACGTTTTTTTTCGTACTTTTTTCGTACCCATAGAGTACTTATTTGTGTGATTTTTGATTCCTTGTACAAGGCCATTCTGGCCTCCGTTTTGCTTGCCGTTTGCGCCGGCGTGCCTTATTTATCGTTACGGTCGATATCACATCGGTACTTCAAAGAGAATTACAAACGTTTTTTTTCGTACATTTTTTTTCGTACCCATAGAGTACTTAGCTTGTGTGATTTTTGATTCCTTGTACAAGGCCATTACGGCCTCCGTTTTGCTTGCCGTTTGCGCCGGCGTGCCTTATTTATCGTTACGGTCGATATCACATCGGTACTTCAAAGAGAATTACAAACGTTTTTTTTTCGTACTTTTTTTCGTACCCATAGAGTACTTAGCGTGTGATTTTTGATTCCTTGTACAAGGCCATTACGGCCTCCGTTTTGCTTGCCGTTTGCGCCGGCGTGCCTTATTTATCGTTACGGTCGATATCACATCGGTACTTCAAAGAGAATTACAAACGTTTTTTTTCGTACTTTTTTTCGTACCCGTAGAGTACTTATTTGTGTGATTTTTGATTCCTTGTACAAGGCCATTACGGCCTCCGTTTTGCTTGCCGTTTGCGCCGGCGTGCCTTATTTATCGTTACGGTCGATATCACATCGGTACTTCAAAGAGAATTACAAACGTTTTTTTCGTACTTTTTTTCGTACCCCATAGAGTACTTAAGCTTGTGTGATTTTTGATTCCTTGTACAAGGCCATTACGGCCTCCGTTTTGCTTGCCGTTTGCGCCGGCGTGCCTTATTTATCGTTACGGTCGATATCACATCGGTACTTCAAAGAGAATTACAAACGTTTTTTTTTCGTACTTTTTTTCGTACCCATAGAGTACTTTTTGTGTGATTTTTGATTCCTTGTACAAGGCCATTACGGCCTCCGTTTTGCTTGCCGTTTGCGCCGGCGTGCCTTATTTATCGTTACGGTCGATATCACATCGGTACTTCAAAGAGAATTACAAACGTTTTTTTTTCGTACTTTTTTTCGTACCCATAGAGTACTTAGCTTGTGTGATTTTTGATTCCTTGTACAAGGCCATTCGGCCTCCGTTTTGCTTGCCGTTTGCGCCGGCGTGCCTTATTTATCGTTCGGTCGATATCACATCGGTACTTCAAAGAGAATTACAAACGTTTTTTTTCGTACTTTTTTTCGTACCCGTAGAGTACTTAAGCTTGTGTGATTTTTGATTCCTTGTACAAGGCCATTACGGCCTCCGTTTTGCTTGCCGTTTGCGCCGGCGTGCCTTATTTATCGTTACGGTCGATATCACATCGGTACTTCAAAGAGAATTACAAACGTTTTTTTTTCGTACTTTTTTTCGTACCCATAAGTACTTAAGCGTGTGATTTTTGATTCCTTGTACAAGGCCATTCGGCCTCCGTTTTGCTTGCCGTTTGCGCCGGCGTGCCTTATTTATCGTCGATATCACATCGGTACTTCAAAGAGAATTACAAACGTTTTTTTTCGTACTTTTTTTCGTACCCATAGAGTACTTAAGCGTGTGATTTTTGATTCCTTGTACAAGGCCATTCGGCCTCCGTTTTGCTTGCCGTTTGCGCCGGCGTGCCTTATTTATCGTTGCGGTCGATATCACATCGGTACTTCAAAGAGAATTACAAACGTTTTTTTTCGTACTTTTTTTTCGTACCCATAGAGTACTTAGCTTGTGTGATTTTTGATTCCTTGTACAAGGCCATTCGGCCTCCGTTTTGCTTGCCGTTTGCGCCGGCGTGCCTTATTTATCGTTACGGTCGATATCACATCGGTACTTCAAAGAGAATTACAAACGTTTTTTTTCGTACTTTTTTTCGTACCCATAGAGTACTTAGCGTGTGATTTTTGATTCCTTGTACAAGGCCATTACGGCCTCCCGTTTTGCTTGCCGTTTGCGCCGGCGTGCCTTATTTATCGTTACGAGTCGATATCACATCAGTAATTCAAAAGAGAATTACAAACGTTTTTTTTTCGTACTTTTTTTCGTACCCATAGAGTACTTAAGCTTGTGTGATTTTTGATTCCTTGTACAAGGCCATTACGGCCTCCGTTTTGCTTGCCGTTTGCGCCGGCGTGCCTTATTTATCGTTACGGTCGATATCACATCGGTACTTCAAAGAGAATTACAAACATTTTTTTTCGTACTTTTTTTCGTACCCATAGAGTACTTAGCGTGTGATTTTTGATTCCTTGTACAAGGCCATTACGGCCTCCGTTTTGCTTGCCGTTTGCGCCGGCGTGCCTTATTTATCGTTACGGTCGATATCACATCGGTACTTCAAGAGAATTACAAACGTTTTTTTTTCGTACTTTTTCGTACCCATAGAGTACTTAGCGTGTGATTTTTGATTTCTTGTACAAGGCCATTACGGCCTCCGTTTTGCTTGCCGTTTGCGCCGGCGTGCCTTATTTATCGTTGACGGTCGATATCACATCGGTACTTCAAAGAGAATTACAAACGTTTTTTTTCGTACTTTTTTTTCGTACCCATAGAGTACTTAAGCATGTGTGCAATTTTTGATTCCTTGTACAAGGCCATTCGGGCCTCCGTTTTGCTTGCCGTTTTAACGGCGTGCCTTATTTATCGTTACGGTCGATATCACATCGGTACTTCAAGAGAATTACAAACGTTTTTTTTTCGTACTTTTTCGTACCCGTAGAGTACTTAAGCTGTGTGATTTTTGATTAGCAATATGCGCAAGCCATTCTGGCCTCCGTTTTGCTTGCCGTTTGCGCCGGCGTGCCTTATTTATCGTTCTAGTCGATATCACATCGGTACTTCAAAAGAGAATTACAAACGTTTTTTTTCGTACTTTTTTTTTTCGTACCCGCGTAGAGTACTTAACGTGTGTGATTTTTGATTCTTGTACAAGGCCGCTATTCGGCCTCCCGTTTTGCTTGCCGTTTGCGCCGGCGTGCCTTATTTATCGTTACCAGGTCGATGTCACATCGGTACTTCAAAGAGAATTACAAACGTTTTTTTTTCGTACTTTTTTTCGTACCCATAGAGTACTTAAGCTGTGACGATTTTTGATTCCTTGTACAAGGCCATTCTGGCCTCCATTTTGCTTTCCGTTTGCGCCGGCGTGCCGTATTTATCGTTCACGAGTCGATACCACATCGGTGCTTCAAAGAGAATTCCAAACTTCGGAGAGAATTACAAACGTTTTTTAGTACTTTTTTAAGTACCCATGTAGTACTTAAGCGCGCGGTGTACGATTCCTTGTACAAGGCCATTACGGACTCCGTTTTTCTTGCCGTTTGCGCCGGCGTGCCTTATTTTTCGTTACGGTCAATATCACATAAATTTTCAAAGAGAATTACAAACGTTTTTTTCGTACTTTTGTGTACCCGTAGAGTATTTAGCGTGCAATTTTTGATTCGCTTGTACAGAGGCCTTTCCGACCTCCGTTTTGCTTGCCGTTTGCGATGGCGGTGCCTTATTATCGTTACTGTAGATATCACGCTTCGGTACTTCATTGAGAATTACAAACGTTTTTTTTTCGTACTTTTTTTCATACCCATTGAGTACTTAACGTGGCGATTTTTGATTCATTGTACAAAAATTCATTACGGCCTCCGTTTTGCTTACCGTTTAACGCCGCGTGCCTTATTTATCATTCGCGTTGATATCACATCGGTGCTTCATAGATAATTACGGACGTTTTTTTTTCGTACTTTTTTTCGTACCCGTAGATTACTTATGCTTGTGTGATTTTTCATTCCTTGTACAAGGCCATTACGGGCCTCCGTTTTGCTTGCCGTTTGCACCGGCGTGCCTTATTTAATCATTACGGTTGATATTACATCAGTACTTCAAAGAGGAGTACAAACGTTTTTTTTTCGTACTTTTTTTGTACCCGCGTGCTTGTGTGATTTTTGATTCCTTGTACAAAGGCCATTAAGCGCTCCCGTTTTGCTGCCGTTTGCGCCGCGTGCCTTGTTGCCCGTTACGTAAATGTATTCATTTTTAGTTTTCTTTTGCAAGGCCATTCGGACACTCCGTCTAATTTCTTGCCGTTTGCGCCGGTGTGCCTTATTTATCGTTACGGTCGATATCACATCGGTACTTCAAAGAGAATTACAAACGTTTTTTTTCGTACTTTTTTTCGTACCCATAGAGTACTTAAGCTTGTGTGATTTTTGATTCCTTGTACAAGGCCATTCGGCCTCCGTTTTGCTTGCCGTTTGCGCCGGCGTGCCTTATTTATCGTTACGGTCGATATCACATCGGTACTTCAAAGAGAATTACAAACGTTTTTTTCGTACTTTTTTTCGTACCCATAGAGTACTTAAGCGTGTGATTTTTGATTCCTTGTACAAGGCCATTCGGCCTCCGTTTTGCTTGCCGTTTGCGCCGGCGTGCCTTATTTATCGTTACGGTCGATATCACATCGGTACTTCAAAGAGAATTACAAACGTTTTTTTTTTCGTACTTTTTTTCGTACCCATAGAGTACTTAGCTTGTGTGATTTTTGATTCCTTGTACAAGGCCATTTCGGCCTCCGTTTTGCTTGCCGTTTGCGCCGGCGTGCCTTATTTATCGTTACGGTCGATATCACATCGGTACTTCAAAGAGAATTACAAACGTTTTTTTTTTCGTACTTTTTTTCGTACCCATAGAGTACTTAGCGTGTGATTTTTGATTCCTTGTACAAGGCCATTCGGCCTCCGTTTTGCTTGCCGTTTGCGCCGGCGTGCCTTATTTATCGTTACGGTCGATATCACATCGGTACTTCAAAGAGAATTACAAACGTTTTTTTTCGTACTTTTTTTCGTACCCATAGAGTACTTAGCTTGTGTGATTTTTGATTCCTTGTACAAGGCCATTACGGCCTCCGTTTTGCTTGCCGTTTGCGCCGGCGTGCCTTATTTATCGTTACGGTCGATATCACATCGGTACTTCAAAGAGAATTACAAACGTTTTTTTTTTTCGTTTTTTTCGTACCCATAGAGTACTTAAGCTTGTGTGATTTTTGATTCCTTGTACAAGGCCATTACGGCCTCCGTTTTGCTTGCCGTTTGCGCCGGCGTGCCTTATTTATCGTTACGGTCGATATCACATCGGTACTTCAAAGAGAATTACAAAACGTTTTTTTTCGTACTTTTTTTCGTACCCATAGAGTACTTAAGCGTGTGATTTTTGATTCCTTGTACAAGGCCATTCGGCCTCCGTTTTGCTTGCCGTTTGCGCCGGCGTGCCTTATTTATCGTTACGGTCGATATCACATCGGTACTTCAAAGAGAATTACAAACGTTTTTTTTCGTACTTTTTTTCGTACCCATAGAGTACTTAGCGTGTGTGATTTTTGATTCCTTGTACAAGGCCATTACGGCCTCCGTTTTGCTTGCCGTTTGCGCCGGCGTGCCTTATTTATCGTTACGGTCGATATCACATCGGTACTTCAAAGAGAATTACAAACGTTTTTTTCGTACTTTTTTTCGTACCCATAGGTACTTAGCTTGTGTGATTTTTGATTCCTTGTACAAGGCCATTCGGCCTCCGTTTTGCTTGCCGTTTGCGCCGGCGTGCCTTATTTATCGTTACGGTCGATATCACATCGGTACTTCAAAGAGAATTACAAACGTTTTTTTTTCGTACTTTTTTTCGTACCCATAGAGTACTTAAGCTTGTGTGATTTTTGATTCCTTGTACAAGGCCATTTCGGCCTCCGTTTTGCTTGCCGTTTGCGCCGGCGTGCCTTATTTATCGTTACGGTCGATATCACATCAGTACTTCAAAGAGAATTACAAACGTTTTTTTTCGTACTTTTTTTCGTACCCATAGAGTACTTAAGTGTGTGATTTTTGATTCCTTGTACAAGGCCATTATGGCCTCCGTTTTGCTTGCCGTTTGCGCCGGCGTGCCTTATTTATCGTTACGGTCGATATCACATCGGTACTTCAAAGAGAATTACAAACGTTTTTTTTCGTACTTTTTTTTTTCGTACCCATAGAGTACTTAAGCGTGTGATTTTTGATTCCTTGTACAAGGCCATTCGGCCTCCGTTTTGCTTGCCGTTTGCGCCGGCGTGCCTTATTTATCGTTACGGTCGATATCACATCGGTACTTCAAAGAGAATTACAAACGTTTTTTTTTCGTACTTTTTTTCGTACCCATAGAGTACTTAGCGTGTGATTTTTGATTCCTTGTACAAGGCCATTACGGCCTCCGTTTTGCTTGCCGTTTGCGCCGGCGTGCCTTATTTATCGTTACGGTCGATATCACATCGGTACTTCAAAGAGAATTACAAACGTTTTTTTTTCGTACTTTTTTTCGTACCCATAGAGTACTTAGCGTGTGATTTTTGATTCCTTGTACAAGGCCATTACGGCCTCCGTTTTGCTTGCCGTTTGCGCCGGCGTGCCTTATTTATCGTTACGGTCGATATCACATCGGTACTTCAAAGAGAATTACAAACGTTTTTTTTCGTACTTTTTTTCGTACCCATAGAGTACTTAAGCGTGTGTGATTTTTGATTCCTTGTACAAGGCCATTCGGCCTCCGTTTTGCTTGCCGTTTGCGCCGGCGTGCCTTATTTATCGTTACGGTCGATATCACATCGGTACTTCAAAGAGAATTACAAACGTTTTTTTTTCGTACTTTTTTTCGTACCCATAGAGTACTTACTTGTGTGATTTTTGATTCCTTGTACAAGGCCATTCGGCCTCCGTTTTGCTTGCCGTTTGCGCCGGCGTGCCTTATTTATCGTTACGGTCGATATCACATCGGTACTTCAAAGAGAATTACAAACGTTTTTTTTTCGTACTTTTTTTCGTACCCATAGAGTACTTAGCGTGTGATTTTTGATTCCTTGTACAAGGCCATTACGGCCTCCGTTTTGCTTGCCGTTTGCGCCGGCGTGCCTTATTTATCGTTACGGTCGATATCACATCGGTACTTCAAAGAGAATTACAAACTTTTTTTTTTTCGTACTTTTTTTCGTACCCATAGAGTACTTAAGCGTGTGATTTTTGATTCCTTGTACAAGCCATTACGGCCTCCGTTTTGCTTGCCGTTTGCGCCGGCGTGCCTTATTTATCGTTACGGTCGATATCACATCGGTACTTCAAAGAGAATTACAAACGTTTTTTTTTCGTACTTTTTTTCGTACCCATAGAGTACTTAAGCGTGTGATTTTTGATTCCTTGTACAAGGCCATTACGGCCTCCGTTTTGCTTGCCGTTTGCGCCGGCGTGCCTTATTTATCGTTACGGTCGATATCACATCGGTACTTCAAAGAGAATTACAAACGTTTTTTTTTTTTCGTACTTTTTTTCGTACCCATAGAGTACTTAAGCTTGTGTGATTTTTGATTCCTTGTACAAGGCCATTCGGCCTCCGTTTTGCTTGCCGTTTGCGCCGGCGTGCCTTATTTATCGTTACGGTCGATATCACATCGGTACTTCAAAGAGAATTACAAACGTTTTTTTTTTTTCGTACTTTTTTTCGTACCCATAGAGTACTTAGCTTGTGTGATTTTTGATTCCTTGTACAAGGCCATTCGGCCTCCGTTTTGCTTGCCGTTTGCGCCGGCGTGCCTTATTTATCGTTACGGTCGATATCACATCGGTACTTCAAAGAGAATTACAAACGTTTTTTTTTTCGTTTTTTTTTTCGTACCCATAGAGTACTTAAGCGTGTGATTTTTGATTCCTTGTACAAGGCCATTCGGCCTCCGTTTTGCTTGCCGTTTGCGCCGGCGTGCCTTATTTATCGTTACGGTCGATATCACATCGGTACTTCAAAGAGAATTACAAACGTTTTTTTTTCGTACTTTTTTTCGTACCCATAGAGTACTTAAGCTTGTGTGATTTTTGATTCCTTGTACAAGGCCATTACGGCCTCCGTTTTGCTTGCCGTTTGCGCCGGCGTGCCTTATTTATCGTTACGGTCGATATCACATCGGTACTTCAAAGAGAATTACAAACGTTTTTTTTTCGTACTTTTTTTCGTACCCATAGAGTACTTAGCTTGTGTGATTTTTGATTCCTTGTACAAGGCCATTCGGCCTCCGTTTTGCTTGCCGTTTGCGCCGGCGTGCCTTATTTATCGTTACGGTCGATATCACATCGGTACTTCAAAGAGAATTACAAACGTTTTTTTTTCGTACTTTTTTTCGTACCCATAGAGTACTTAAGCGTGTGATTTTTGATTCCTTGTACAAGGCCATTCGGCCTCCGTTTTGCTTGCCGTTTGCGCCGGCGTGCCTTATTTATCGTTACGGTCGATATCACATCGGTACTTCAAAGAGAATTACAAACGTTTTTTTTCGTACTTTTTTTCGTACCCATAGAGTACTTAGCGTGTGATTTTTGATTCCTTGTACAAGGCCATTCGGCCTCCGTTTTGCTTGCCGTTTGCGCCGGCGTGCCTTATTTATCGTTACGGTCGATATCACATCAGTACTTCAAAGAGAATTACAAACGTTTTTTTTCGTACTTTTTTTCGTACCCATAGAGTACTTAAGTGTGTGATTTTTGATTCCTTGTACAAGGCCATTCTGGCCTCCGTTTTGCTTGCCGTTTGCGCCGGCGTGCCTTATTTATCGTTACGGTCGATATCACATCGGTACTTCAAAGAGAATTACAAACGTTTTTTTTCGTACTTTTTTTCGTACCCATAGAGTACTGCTTGTGTGATTTTTGATTCCTTGTACAAGGCCATTCGGCCTCCGTTTTGCTTGCCGTTTGCGCCGGCGTGCCTTATTTATCGTTACGGTCGATATCACATCGGTACTTCAAAGAGAATTACAAACGTTTTTTTTTTTTCGTACTTTTTTTCGTACCCATAGAGTACTTAGCGTGTGATTTTTGATTTCTTGTACAAGGCCATTCGGCCTCCGTTTTGCTTGCCGTTTGCGCCGGCGTGCCTTATTTATCGTTACGGTCGATATCACATCGGTACTTCAAAGAGAATTACAAACGTTTTTTTTTCGTACTTTTTTTCGTACCCATAGAGTACTTAGCTTGTGTGATTTTTGATTCCTTGTACAAGGCCATTCGGCCTCCGTTTTGCTTGCCGTTTGCGCCGGCGTGCCTTATTTATCGTTACGGTCGATATCACATCGGTACTTCAAAGAGAATTACAACATTTTTTTTTTTTTCGTACTTTTTTTTTCGTACCCATAGAGTACTTAGCTTGTGTGATTTTTGATTCCTTGTACAAGGCCATTTCGGCCTCCGTTTTGCTTGCCGTTTGCGCCGGCGTGCCTTATTTATCGTTACGGTCGATATCACATCGGTACTTCAAAGAGAATTACAAACGTTTTTTTTTCGTACTTTTTTTCGTACCCATAGAGTACTACTTGTGTGATTTTTGATTCCTTGTACAAGGCCATTCGGCCTCCGTTTTGCTTGCCGTTTGCGCCGGCGTGCCTTATTTATCGTTACGGTCGATATCACATCGGTACTTCAAAGAGAATTACAAACGTTTTTTTTTCGTACTTTTTTTCGTACCCATAGAGTACTTAGCTTGTGTGATTTTTGATTCCTTGTACAAGGCCATTCGGCCTCCGTTTTGCTTGCCGTTTGCGCCGGCGTGCCTTATTTATCGTTACGGTCGATATCACATCGGTACTTCAAAGAGAATTACAAACGTTTTTTTTCGTACTTTTTTTCTACCCATAGAGTACTTAGCGTGTGTGATTTTTGATTCCTTGTACAAGGCCATTACGGCCTCCGTTTTGCTTGCCGTTTGCGCCGGCGTGCCTTATTTATCGTTACGGTCGATATCACATCGGTACTTCAAAGAGAATTACAAACATTTTTTTTTCGTACTTTTTTTCGTACCCATAGAGTACTTAGCTTGTGTGATTTTTGATTCCTTGTACAAGGCCATTACGGCCTCCGTTTTGCTTGCCGTTTGCGCCGGCGTGCCTTATTTATCGTTACGGTCGATATCACATCGGTACTTCAAAGAGAATTACAAACGTTTTTTTTTCGTACTTTTTTTCGTACCCATAGAGTACTTAGCTTGTGTGATTTTTGATTCCTTGTACAAGGCCATTCGGCCTCCGTTTTGCTTGCCGTTTGCGCCGGCGTGCCTTATTTATCGTTACGGTCGATATCACATCGGTACTTCAAAGAGAATTACAAACGTTTTTTTCGTACTTTTTTTCGTACCCATAGAGTACTTAGCTTGTGTGATTTTTGATTCCTTGTACAAGGCCATTCGGCCTCCGTTTTGCTTGCCGTTTGCGCCGGCGTGCCTTATTTATCGTTACGGTCGATATCACATCGGTACTTCAAAGAGAATTACAAACGTTTTTTTTTCGTACTTTTTTTCGTACCCATAGAGTACTTAGCTTGTGTGATTTTTGATTCCTTGTACAAGGCCATTCGGCCTCCGTTTTGCTTGCCGTTTGCGCCGGCGTGCCTTATTTATCGTTACGGTCGATATCACATCGGTACTTCAAAGAGAATTACAAACGTTTTTTTTTCGTACTTTTTTTCGTACCCATAGAGTACTTAGTGTGATTTTTGATTCCTTGTACAAGGCCATTCGGCCTCCGTTTTGCTTGCCGTTTGCGCCGGCGTGCCTTATTTATCGTTACGGTCGATATCACATCGGTACTTCAAAGAGAATTACAAACGTTTTTTTTTCGTTTTTTCGTACCCATAGAGTACTTAAGCTTGTGTGATTTTTGATTCCTTGTACAAGGCCATTACGGCCTCCGTTTTGCTTGCCGTTTGCGCCGGCGTGCCTTATTTATCGTTACGGTCGATATCACATCGGTACTTCAAAGAGAATTACAAACGTTTTTTTTCGTACTTTTTTTCGTACCCATAGAGTACTTAAGCGTGTGTGATTTTTGATTCCTTGTACAAGGCCATTCGGCCTCCGTTTTGCTTGCCGTTTGCGCCGGCGTGCCTTATTTATCGTTACGGTCGATATCACATCGGTACTTCAAAGAGAATTACAAACGTTTTTTTTTCGTACTTTTTTTCGTACCCATAGAGTACTTAGCGTGTGATTTTTGATTCCTTGTACAAGGCCATTACGGCCTCCGTTTTGCTTGCCGTTTGCGCCGGCGTGCCTTATTTATCGTTACGGTCGATATCACATCGGTACTTCAAAGAGAATTACAAACGTTTTTTTTTCGTACTTTTTTTCGTACCCATAGAGTACTTAAGCGCTTGTGTGATTTTTGATTCCTTGTACAAGGCCATTCGGCCTCCGTTTTGCTTGCCGTTTGCGCCGGCGTGCCTTATTTATCGTTACGGTCGATATCACATCGGTACTTCAAAGAGAATTACAAACGTTTTTTTTCGTACTTTTTTTCGTACCATAGAGTACTGCTTGTGTGATTTTTGATTCCTTGTACAAGGCCATTCGGCCTCCGTTTTGCTTGCCGTTTGCGCCGGCGTGCCTTATTTATCGTTACGGTCGATATCACATCGGTACTTCAAAGAGAATTACAAACGTTTTTTTTTCGTACTTTTTTTCGTACCCATAGAGTACTTAGCTTGTGTGATTTTTGATTCCTTGTACAAGGCCATTCGGCCTCCGTTTTGCTTGCCGTTTGCGCCGGCGTGCCTTATTTATCGTTACGGTCGATATCACATCGGTACTTCAAAGAGAATTACAAACGTTTTTTTTTCGTACTTTTTTTTTTCGTACCCATAGAGTACTTAGCTTGTGTGATTTTTGATTCCTTGTACAAGGGCATTCGGCCTCCGTTTTTTGCCGTTTGCGCCGGCGTGCCTTATTTATCGTTACGGTCGATATCACATCGGTACTTCAAAGAGAATTACAAACGTTTTTTTTCGTACTTTTTTTCGTACCCATAGAGTACTTAGCGTGTGATTTTTGATTCCTTGTACAAGGCCATTCGGCCTCCGTTTTGCTTGCCGTTTGCGCCGGCGTGCCTTATTTATCGTTACGGTCGATATCACATCGGTACTTCAAAGAGAATTACAAATTTTTTTTTTTTCGTACTTTTTTTCGTACCCATAGAGTACTTGCTTGTGTGATTTTTGATTCCTTGTACAAGGCCATTCGGCCTCCGTTTTGCTTGCCGTTTGCGCCGGCGTGCCTTATTTATCGTTACGGTCGATATCACATCGGTACTTCAAAGAGAATTACAAACGTTTTTTTTTCGTACTTTTTTTTTTTCGTACCCATAGAGTACTTAGCTTGTGTGATTTTTGATTCCTTGTACAAGGCCATTCGGCCTCCGTTTTGCTTGCCGTTTGCGCCGGCGTGCCTTATTTATCGTTACGGTCGATATCACATCGGTACTTCAAAGAGAATTACAAACGTTTTTTTTTCGTACTTTTTTTCGTACCCATAGAGTACTTAGCTTGTGTGATTTTTGATTCCTTGTACAAGGCCATTCGGCCTCCGTTTTGCTTGCCGTTTGCGCCGGCGTGCCTTATTTATCGTTTACGGTCGATATCACATCGGTACTTCAAAGAGAATTACAAACGTTTTTTTTTTTTTCGTACTTTTTTTCGTACCCATAGAGTACTTAGCTTGTGTGATTTTTGATTCCTTGTACAAGGCCATTCGGCCTCCGTTTTGCTTGCCGTTTGCGCCGGCGTGCCTTATTTATCGTTACGGTCGATATCACATCGGTACTTCAAAGAGAATTACAAACGTTTTTTTTTTCGTACTTTTTTTCGTACCCATAGAGTACTTAGCTTGTGTGATTTTTGATTCCTTGTACAAGGCCATTCGGCCTCCGTTTTGCTTGCCGTTTGCGCCGGCGTGCCTTATTTATCGTTACGGTCGATATCACATCGGTACTTCAAAGAGAATTACAAACGTTTTTTTTCGTACTTTTTTTCGTACCCATAGAGTACTTAGCTTGTGTGATTTTTGATTCCTTGTACAAGGCCATTCGGCCTCCGTTTTGCTTGCCGTTTGCGCCGGCGTGCCTTATTTATCGTTACGGTCGATATCACATCGGTACTTCAAAGAGAATTACAAACGTTTTTTTTCGTACTTTTTTTCGTACCCATAGAGTACTTAGCGTGTGTGATTTTTGATTCCTTGTACAAGGCCATTACGGCCTCCGTTTTGCTTGCCGTTTGCGCCGGCGTGCCTTATTTATCGTTACGGTCGATATCACATCGGTACTTCAAAGAGAATTACAAACGTTTTTTTTTACGTTTTTTTCGTACCCATAGAGTACTTAGCGTGTGTGATTTTTGATTCCTTGTACAAGGCCATTACGGCCTCCGTTTTGCTTGCCGTTTGCGCCGGCGTGCCTTATTTATCGTTACGGTCGATATCACATCGGTACTTCAAAGAGAATTACAAACGTTTTTTTTTTTTCGTACTTTTTTTCGTACCCATAGAGTACTTGCTTGTGTGATTTTTGATTCCTTGTACAAGGCCATTACGGCCTCCGTTTTGCTTGCCGTTTGCGCCGGCGTGCCTTATTTATCGTTACGAGTCGATATCACATCGGTACTTCAAAGAGAATTACACGTTTTTTTTTTTTTTTTCGTACTTTTTTTCGTACCCATAGAGTACTTAGCTTGTGTGATTTTTGATTCCTTGTACAAGGCCATTCGGCCTCCGTTTTGCTTGCCGTTTGCGCCGGCGTGCCTTATTTATCGTTACGGTCGATATCACATCGGTACTTCAAAGAGAATTACAAACGTTTTTTTTTCGTACTTTTTTTCGTACCCATAGAGTACTTAGCTTGTGTGATTTTTGATTCCTTGTACAAGGCCATTACGGCCTCCGTTTTGCTTGCCGTTTGCGCCGGCGTGCCTTATTTATCGTTACGGTCGATATCACATCGGTACTTCAAAGAGAATTACAAACGTTTTTTTTTCGTACTTTTTTTCGTACCCATAGAGTACTTAGCGTGTGATTTTTGATTCCTTGTACAAGGCCATTCGGCCTCCGTTTTGCTTGCCGTTTGCGCCGGCGTGCCTTATTTATCGTTACGGTCGATATCACATCGGTACTTCAAAGAGAATTACAAACGTTTTTTTTCGTACTTTTTTTCGTACCCATAGAGTACTTAAGCTTGTGTGATTTTTGATTCCTTGTACAAGGCCATTACGGCCTCCGTTTTGCTTGCCGTTTGCGCCGGCGTGCCTTATTTATCGTTTGGTCGATATCACATCGGTACTTCAAAGAGAATTACAAACGTTTTTTTTTTTTCGTACTTTTTTTCGTACCCATAGAGTACTTAGCTTGTGTGATTTTTGATTCCTTGTACAAGGCCATTCGGCCTCCGTTTTGCTTGCCGTTTGCGCCGGCGTGCCTTATTTATCGTTACGGTCGATATCACATCGGTACTTCAAAGAGAATTACAAACGTTTTTTTTTTTTTCGTACTTTTTTTCGTACCCATAGAGTACTTAAGCTTGTGTGATTTTTGATTCCTTGTACAAGGCCATTCGGCCTCCGTTTTGCTTGCCGTTTGCGCCGGCGTGCCTTATTTATCGTTACGGTCGATATCACATCGGTACTTCAAAGAGAATTACAAACGTTTTTTTTTCGTACTTTTTTTCGTACCCATAGAGTACTTAGCTTGTGTGATTTTTGATTCCTTGTACAAGGCCATTACGGCCTCCGTTTTGCTTGCCGTTTGCGCCGGCGTGCCTTATTTATCGTTACGGTCGATATCACATCGGTACTTCAAAGAGAATTACAAACGTTTTTTTTTCGTACTTTTTTTCGTACCCATAGAGTACTTAGCGTGTGATTTTTGATTCCTTGTACAAGGCCATTCGGCCTCCGTTTTGCTTGCCGTTTGCGCCGGCGTGCCTTATTTATCGTTACGGTCGATATCACATCGGTACTTCAAAGAGAATTACAAACGTTTTTTTTTTCGTACTTTTTTTCGTACCCATAGAGTACTTAAGCGTGTGATTTTTGATTCCTTGTACAAGGCCATTCGGCCTCCGTTTTGCTTGCCGTTTGCGCCGGCGTGCCTTATTTATCGTTACGGTCGATATCACATCGGTACTTCAAAGAGAATTACAAACGTTTTTTTTTCGTACTTTTTTTCGTACCCATAGAGTACTTATTGTGTGATTTTTGATTCCTTGTACAAGGCCATTACGGCCTCCGTTTTGCTTGCCGTTTGCGCGAGCGTGCCTTATTTATCGTTAAGTCGATATCACATCGGTACTTCAAAAGAGAATTACAAACGTTTTTTTTCATACTTTTTTCGTACCATAGAGTGCTTAAGCTTGTGACGCTTTTTGATTCCTTGTACAAGGCCATTACGGCTTCCGTTTTACTTGCCGTTTGCGCCGGCGTGCCTTATTTATCGTTCACAATTCGATATCACGCCAGTACTTCAAAGAAGATTACAAACGTTTTTTTTCGTGCTTTTCTTTCGTACCCATAGAAGTACTTAGCGTGACGATTTTTGATTCTTGTACAAGGCCGATTCACAATCGGGCTCCCGTTTTGCATGCCGTTTGCACCGGCGTGCCTTATTTATCGTTACGGTCGATATCACATCGGTACTTCAAAAAGAGAATTACAAACGTTTTTTTTTCGTACTTTTTTTCGTACCCATAGAGTACTTATTTGTGTGATTTTTGATTCCTTGTACAAGGCGGCGATTACGGCCTCCCGTTTTGCTGCCGTTTGTGCCGGCGTGCCTTATTTATCGTTAAACGAGTCGATATCACATCGGTATTGCTAAGAGAATTACAAACGTTTTTTTTTCGTACTTTTTCGTACCCGCGTTGAGCGCTCATGTGTGATTTTTGATTTCTTGTACAGAGGCCCTTCTAGCCTACGATTTTACTTGCCGTTTTAACGCCCGGCATGCCCTTATTTATCGTTCGATCGATATCACAACGGTACTTTAAAGAGAATAACAAACGTTTTTTTGCATACTTTTTTCATACCCATAAGTCTACTTAACGGTGTGATTTTTGATTCTTTGTACAAGGCCATTTACGGCGTCCGTTGTTGCCGTTTACGCCGGCGTGCCTTATTTATCGTTACTGAGTCGATATCACGTCGGTACTTCAATGAAAATTACAAATGTTTTTTTTCGTACTTTTTTCGTACCCGTAAATAGAGTGCTTAAACGTGTGATTTTTTGATTTCTTGTACAAAGCAGATTACTGGCCTCCGTTTTGCTTGCGGTTTATTGCCGAGCGTGCCTTATTTATCATTTTGAGTGGAAGTATCACGTAGATACTTCAAAAAATTACAAAACGTTTTTTTTTCGTACTTTTTTCGTACCCGTAGAGTACTTAGCTTGTAGCGATTTTTTGATTTCTTGTACAAAGGCCATTACGGCCTCCGTTTTAGCTTGCCGTTTGCGCCGGTGTGCCTTATTTATCGTTACGGTCGATATCGCATCGATTAACTTGTAGAAAAGTACAAAAAATAAAATTTCGTACTTTTTCGACTACCCGCCCAAGTGTACTTAGCTGTGTGATTTTTGATTCTTGTACAAGGCCGTTACGGCCTCACCGTTTTGCTTGCCGTTTGCGCCGGCGTGCCTTATTTATCGTTAAAGTCGATATCACATCGATTACTTCAACGAGAATTACAAAACGTTTTTTTTCGTACTTTTTTTCGTACCCATAGAGTAGTACTTAAGCGTGTGATTTTTGATTCCTTGTACAAGGCCATTATGGCCTCCGTTTTGCTTGCCGTTTGCGCCGGCGTGCACTTATTTATGGATTACGAGTCGATATCACGTCGATGCTTCAAAGAAAATTACAAACGTTTTTTTTTCGTACTTTTTCGTACCCGTAGAGTACTTAAGCTTGTGTGATTTTCGATTCCTTGTACAAGGCCATTCGGCTTTCCGTTTTGCTTGCCGTTGGCGCCGGCGTGCCTTATTTATCGTTGTTTGGTCGATAACACATCGATACTTCAATGAGAATTACAAACGTTTTTTTTCGTACTTTGTTTGGTACCCTTAGAGTACTTAACGCGTGACGATTTTTGATTTCTTGTACAAGGCCAATGCGACCTCCGTTTTGCTTGCCGTTTGCGCCGGCGTACCGCATTGCTCTGGATGCATTCGATACCACATCGGTACTTCAAAGATAATTACTAACATTTTTTTTCATACTTTTTTTCGTACCCATAAGTACTTATGCTTGTGTGATTTTTTGATTCACTTGTTACAAGGCCATTAGAAGCCTCACGTTTTGCTGCACGTTTGCGCCGCCGTGCCTTATTTATCGTTAAATTCGATATCACATCGAAATTGCTAAAGAAAATTACAAACGCGTTTTTAGTACTTTTTTCATACCCGTAGAGTACTTAGCGTAACGATTTTTGATTTCTTGTACAAGGCCATTACAGCCTCCGTTTTGCTTGCCGTTTGCGCCGGCGTGCACTTATTTATCGTTCGCGTCGATATCACATCGGTACTTCAAAGAGAATTACAAACGTTTTTTGGCGTACTTTTTACCGTACCCAAAGAGTGCTTAGCTTGTGTGATTTTTTGATTCTTGTAAATAGGCCATTGCTAGCCTCCGTTTTGCTTGCCGTTTGCGCCCAGCGTGCCTTATTTATCGTTAAGTGATATCACACTCGGTACTTCAAAGAAAATTACAACGTTTTCGTACTTTCGTACCCTTAGAGTACTTAAGCGTAGCGATTTTTGATTTGCTTGTACAAGGCCATTATAGCCTCCCGTTTTGCTTGCCGTTTGCGCCTGCGTGCCTTATTTATCGTTAACGGTCGATATCACATCGGTACTTCAAAGAGAATTACAAACGTTTTTTCGTACTTTTTTTCGTACCCATAGAGAGTACTTAAGCGTGACGATTTTGATTCCTTGTACAAGGCCATTACTAGACCTCCGTTTTGCTTGCCGTTTATGACGGCGTGCCTTATTTATGGGTGCTGAGTCCGATATCACGTCGATACTTCAAAGAGAATTACAACACCTTTTTTCCGTACTTTTTTTTCGTACCCATAAAGTACTTAGCGTGACGATTTTTGATTCGCTTTATGAGGCCATTCGGCCTCCGTTTTGCTGCCGTTTGCTTGGCGTGCCTTATTTATCGTTACGGTCGATATCACATCGGTACTTCAAATAATTACAAGCGTTTTTTTTAGGTACTTTTTTTCGTGCCGTAGAGTATTTCATGTGATTTTTGATTTCTTGTACAAGGCCATTACGGCCTCCGTTTTGCTTGCCGTTTGCGCCGGCGTGCCTTATTTATCGTTACCCGGTCGATATCACATCGATGCTTCAAAGAGAACGTACAAACGTTTTTTTTTTCGTACTTTTTTTCGTGCTTCAAAGGTACGCCGTGCCAACGATGTGTGATTTTTTGATTGCTTGTGCAAGGCCATTCGGCCTCCGTTTTGCTTGCCGTTTGCGCCGGCGTGCCTTATTTATCGTTACGGTAAATGATATCACATCGGTACTTCCAAAGAGAATTACAAATGCGCAGAAAGTTTTTTTCATACGTTTTTTCGTACCCGTAGAGTACTTAGCGTGTGATTTTTGATTCCTTGTACAAAGGCCATTCGGCCTCCGTTTTTGCTTGCCGTTTTAGCCGGCGTGCCTTATTTATCGTTTTGGTCGATATCACATCGATGTACTTCAAAGAGAAGTACAAACGTTTTTTTTTTCGTACTTTTTTTAGTACCCGCGGTACTTAGCTGTGTGATTTTTGATTCTTGTACAAGGCCATTACGGCCTCCGTTTTGCTTGCCGTTTGCGCCGGCGTGCCTTATTTATCGTTAGTCGATATCACATCGGTACTTCAAAGAGAATTACAAACGTTTTTTTTCGTACTTTTCGTACCCGTAGAGTACTTAAGCGTGTGATTTTTGATTTCTTGTACAAGGCCATTCGGCCTCCGTTTTGCTTGCCGTTTGCGCCGGCGTGCCTTATTTATCGTTAAAGTCGATATCACATCGATTACTTCAAAGAAATTACAAACGTTTTTTTTCGTACTCTTTTTCGTACCAATAAGAGTACTTAACTTGTGTGATTTTTGATTCTTGTACAAGGCCATTCGGCCTCCGTTTTGCTTGCCGTTTGCGCCGGCGTGCCTTATTTATCGTTACGGTCGATATCACGTGATCGGTACTTCAAAGAGAATTACAAACGTTTTTTTTTCGTACTTTTCGTACCCATACAGTACTTAGCTGTGTGATTTTTGATTCTTGTACAAGGCCATTCGGCCTCCGTTTTGCTTGCCGTTTGCGCCGGCGTGCCTTATTTATCGTTACCGGTCGATATCACATCGGTACTTCAAAGAGAATTACCAAACTGTTTTTTTTTCGTACTTTTTTTCGTACCCATGAGTACTTATCTTGTGTGATTTTTGATTTCTTGTACAAGGCCATTCGGCCTCCGTTTTGCTTGCCGTTTACGCCGGCGTGCCTTATTTATCGTTCGGTCGATATCACATCGGTACTTCAAAGAGAATTACAAACGTTTTTTTCGTACTTTTTTTCGTACCCGTAGAGTACGTGTGATTTTGATTCTTGTGCCATTCGATTTTTGATTCCTTGTACAAGGCCATTACCACGTCGGCCTCCGTTTTTTGCTGCCGTTTGCGTTTACGCCGGCGTGCCTTATTTATCGTTCGAGTCGATATCACATCGGTACTTCAAAGAGAATTACAAAGCGTTTTTTTCGTTTATTTTCGTACCCATAGAGTACCTTAGCTTGTGTGATTTTTGATTCCTTGTACAAGGCCATTACGTGCCTCCGTTTTGCTTGCCGTTTGCGCCGGCGTGCCTTGTTTATCGTTACGGTCGATATCACATCGATCTTCTAAAGAGAATTACAAACGTTTTTTTCGTAGTTTTTTTCGTACCCATAGCAGTACTTAAGCTTGTGTGATTTTTGATTGCTTGTACAAGGCCATTACGGCCTCCCGTTTTGCTTGCCGTTTGCGCCGGCGTGCCTTATTTATCGTTACGGTCGATATCACATCGATACTTCAAAGAGAATTACAAACGTTTTTTTTCGTACTTTTTCGTACCATAAAGTACTTAGCGTAGCGATTTTTGATTCCTTGTACAAGGCCATTACAGGCTCTCCGTTTTGCTGCCGTTTGCGCCGGCGTGCCTTATTTATCGTTACCGGGTCGATATCACATCGGTACTTCAAAGAAGAATTACAAACGTTTTTTCGTACTTTTTTTTTTCGTACCCATAGAAGTACTTAAGCGTGACGATTTTTTGATTCCTTGTACAAGGCCATTACGGCCTCCGTTTTGCTGCCGTTTGCGCCGGCGTGCCTTATTGCATCGTTACGGTCGATATCACGTCGGTACTTCAAAGAAAATTACAACGTTTTTTTTTCGTACTTTTTCGTACCCAGAGTACTTGCCCTTTGTGTGATTTTTGATTTCTTGTACAAGGCCATTACACGGCCTCCGTTTTGCTTGCCGTTTGCGCCGGCGTGCCTTATTTATCGTTACGGTCGATATCACATCGGTACTTCAAAGAGAATTACAAACGTTTTTTTCGTACTTTTTCGTACCCCTGTAGAGTACTTAGCGTGACGATTTTTGATTCCTTGTACAGAGGCCATTCTGGCCTCCGTTTTGCTTGCCGTTTGCGCCGGCGTGCCTTATTTATCGTTAAGTCGATATCACATCGGTACTTCAAAGAAATTACAACGTTTTTTTTTCGTACTTTTTCGTACCCGTAGAGTACTTAACTTGTGTGATTTTTGATTCTTGTACAAGGCCATTACGGCCTCCGTTTTTTGCCGTTTGCGCCGGCGTGCCTTATTTATCGTTATGAGTCGATATCACATCGGTACTTCAAAGAGAATTACAAACGTTTTTTTCGTACTTTTTTTTCGTGCACCCATAGAGTACTTAGCTATGTGTGATTTTTGATTCCTTGTACAAGGCCATTACGGCCTCCGTTTTGCTTGCCGTTTGCGCCGGCGTGCCTTATTTATCGTTACCGGTCGATATCACATCGGTACTTCAAAGAGAATTACAAACGTTTTTTTTTCGTTTTTTTCGTACCCATAGAGTACTTAGCGTGTGATTTTTGATTCCTTGTACAAGGCCATTCGGCCTCCGTTTTGCTTGCCGTTTGCGCCGGCGTGCCTTATTTATCGTTAAGTCGATATCACATCGGTACTTCAAAGAAAATTACAAACGTTTTTTTTTTTCGTACTTTTTTTTTTTCGTACCCGCTAGAGTACTTAGCTGTGTGATTTTTGATTCCTTGTACAAGGCCATTACGGCCTCCGTTTTGCTTGCCGTTTGCGCCGGCGTGCCTTATTTATCGTTACGGTCGATATCACATCGGTACTTCAAAGAGAATTACAAACGTTTTTTTTTTCGTACTTTTTTTTTCGTACCCGTAGAGTACTTATTGTGTGATTTTTGATTTCTTGTACAAGGCCATTACGGCCTCCGTTTTGCTTGCCGTTTGCGCCGGCGTGCCTTATTTATCGTTACGGTCGATATCACATCGGTACTTCAAAGAGAATTACAAACGTTTTTTTTTCGTACCTTTTTTCGTACCCATAGAGTACTTAGCTTGTGTGATTTTTGATTCCTTGTACAAGGCCATTCGGCCTCCGTTTTGCTTGCCGTTTGCGCCGGCGTGCCTTATTTATCGTTACCGGTCGATATCACATCGGTACTTCAAAGAGAATTACAAACGTTTTTTTTCGTACTTTTTTTCGTACCCATAGAGTACTTAGCGTGTGATTTTTGATTCCTTGTACAAGGCCATTCGGCCTCCGTTTTGCTGCCGTTTGCGCCGGCGTGCCTTATTTATCGTTACTGGTCGATATCACATCGGTACTTCAAAGAGAATTACAAACGTTTTTTTTCGTACTTTTTTCGTACCCATAGAGTACTTAGCTTGTGTGATTTTTGATTCCTTGTACAAGGCCATTACGGCCTCCGTTTTGCTTGCCGTTTGCGCCGGCGTGCCTTATTTATCGTTACGAGTCGATATCACATCGGTACTTCAAAGAGAATTACAAACGTTTTTTTTCGTACTTTTTCGTACCGTATAGAGTACTTAAGCATGTGTGATTTTTGATTCCTTGTACAAGGCCATTACGGCCTCCGTTTTGCTTGCCGTTTGCGCCGGCGTGCCTTATTTATCGTTACGAGTCGATATCACATCGGTACTTCAAAGAGAATTACAAACGTTTTTTTTTCGTACTTTTTCGTACCCATAGAGTACTTAAGCGTGTGATTTTTGATTCCTTGTACAAGGCCATTACGGCCTCCGTTTTGCTGCCGTTTGCGCCGGCGTGCCTTATTTATCGTTACGGTCGATATCACATCGGTACTTCAAAGAGAATTACAACGTTTTTTCGTACTTTTTTTCGTACCCATAGAGTACTTAGCGTGTGTGATTTTTGATTCCTTGTACAAGGCCATTCGGCCTCCGTTTTGCTTGCCGTTTGCGCCGGCGTGCCTTATTTATCGTTACGAGTCGATATCACATCGGTACTTCAAAGAGAATTACAAACGTTTTTTTTCGTACTTTTTTTCGTACCCATAGAGTACTTAGCTTGTGTGATTTTTGATTCCTTGTACAAGGCCATTCGGCCTCCGTTTTGCTTGCCGTTTGCGCCGGCGTGCCTTATTTATCGTTACGAGTCGATATCACATCGGTACTTCAAAGAGAATTACAAACGTTTTTTTTCGTACTTTTTTTCGTACCCATAGAGTACTTAACTATGTGTGATTTTTGATTCCTTGTACAAGGCCATTCGGCCTCCGTTTTGCTTGCCGTTTGCGCCGGCGTGCCTTATTTATCGTTCTGGTCGATATCACATCAGTACTTCAAAGAGAATTACAAACGTTTTTTTTCGTACTTTTTTTTCGTACCCATAGAGTACTTATTTGTGTGATTTTTGATTCCTTGTACAAGGCCATTCTGGCCTCCGTTTTGCTTTCCGTTTGCGCCGGCGTGCCTTATTTATCGTTACGGTCGATATCACATCGGTACTTCAAAGAGAATTACAAACGTTTTTTTTCGTACTTTTTTTCGTACCCATAGAGTACTTAAGCTTGTGTGATTTTTGATTCCTTGTACAAGGCCATTACGGCCTCCGTTTTGCTTGCCGTTTGCGCCGGCGTGCCTTATTTATCGTTACGGTCGATATCACATCGGTACTTCAAAGAGAATTACAAAACGTTTTTTTTCGTACTTTTTTTCGTACCCGTAGAGTACTTAAGCGTTGTGTGATTTTTGATTCCTTGTACAAGGCCATTCGGCCTCCGTTTTGCTTGCCGTTTGCGCCGGCGTGCCTTATTTATCGTTACGGTCGATATCACATCGGTACTTCAAGAGAATTACAAACGTTTTTTTCGTACTTTTTTTCGTACCATAGAGTACTTAGCGTGTGATTTTTGATTCCTTGTACAAGGCCATTCGGCCTCCGTTTTGCTTGCCGTTTGCGCCGGCGTGCCTTATTTATCGTTACGGTCGATATCACATCGGTACTTCAAAGAGAATTACAAACGTTTTTTTTCGTACTTTTTTTCGTACCCATAGAGTACTTAAGCGTGTGATTTTTGATTCCTTGTACAAGGCCATTCGGCCTCCGTTTTGCTTGCCGTTTGCGCCGGCGTGCCTTATTTATCGTTACGGTCGATATCACATCGGTACTTCAAAGAGAATTACAACGTTTTTTTTTCGTACTTTTTTTCGTACCCATAGAGTACTTAGCTTGTGTGATTTTTGATTCCTTGTACAAGGCCATTACGGCCTCCGTTTTGCTTGCCGTTTGCGCCGGCGTGCCTTATTTATCGTTACGGTCGATATCACATCGGTACTTCAAAGAGAATTACAAACGTTTTTTTTCGTACTTTTTTTCGTACCCATAGAGTACTTAGCGTGTGATTTTTGATTCCTTGTACAAGGCCATTACGGCCTCCGTTTTGCTTGCCGTTTGCGCCGGCGTGCCTTATTTATCGTTCGGTCGATATCACATCGGTACTTCAAAGAGAATTACAAACGTTTTTTTTTTTTCGTACTTTTTTTCGTACCCATAGAGTACTTAACGTAGCGATTTTTGATTCCTTGTACAAGGCCATTCGGCCTCCGTTTTGCTTGCCGTTTGCGCCGGCGTGCCTTATTTATCGTTACGGTCGATATCACATCGAGTACTTCAAAGAGAATTACAAACGTTTTTTTTCGTACTTTTTTCGTACCCATAGAGTACTTAGCGTTGTGTGATTTTTGATTCCTTGTACAAGGCCATTACCGGCCTCCGTTTTGCTGCCGTTTGCGCCGGCGTGCCTTATTTATCGTTACGGTCGATATCACATCGATTGATCTTCGTACTTCAAAAAATTACAAACGTTTTTTTTTTCGTACTTTTCGTACCCATAGAGTACTTAGCTTTGTGTGATTTTTGATTCCTTGTACAAGGCCATTCGGCCTCCGTTTTGCTTGCCGTTTGCGCCGGCGTGCCTTATTTATCGTTCGGTCGATATCACATCGGTACTTCAAAGAGAATTACAAACGTTTTTTTTTTCGTACTTTTTTTCGTACCCATAGAGTACTTAGCGTGACGATTTTTGATTCCTTGTACAAGGCCATTACGGCCTCCGTTTTGCTTGCCGTTTGCGCCGGCGTGCCTTATTTATCGTTCGGTCGATATCACATCGGTACTTCAAAGAGAATTACAAACGTTTTTTTTTTTCGTACTTTTTTTCGTACCCATAGAGTACTTAGCTTGTGTGATTTTTTGATTCTTGTACAAGGCCATTACGGCCTCCGTTTTGCTTGCCGTTTGCGCCGGCGTGCCTTATTTATCGTTGCGGTCGATATCACATCGGTACTTCAAAGAGAATTACAAACGTTTTTTTTTTCGTACTTTTTTTCGTACCCGTAGAGTACTTAAGCATGTGATTTTTGATTCCTTGTACAAGGCCATTACGGCCTCCGTTTTGCTTGCCGTTTGCGCGGCGTGCCTTATTTATCGTTACAGTCGATATCACATCGGTACTTCAAAGAGAATTACAAACGTTTTTTTTCGTACTTTTTTTCGTACCATAGAGTACTTAAGCATGTGTGATTTTTGATTCCTTGTACAAGGCCATTCGGCCTCCGTTTTGCTTGCCGTTTGCGCCGGCGTGCCTTATTTATCGTTACGGTCGATATCACATCGGTACTTCAAAGAGAATTACAAACGTTTTTTTTTCGTACTTTTTTTCGTACCCATAGAGTACTTAGCTTGTGTGATTTTTGATTCCTTGTACAAGGCCATTACGGCCTCCGTTTTGCTTGCCGTTTGCGCCGGCGTGCCTTATTTATCGTTACGAGTCGATATCACATCGGTACTTCAAAGAGAATTACAAACGTTTTTTTTTCGTACTTTTTTTCGTACCCATAGAGTACTTAGCTTGTGTGATTTTTGATTCTTGTACAAGGCCATTCGGCCTCCGTTTTGCTTGCCGTTTGCGCCGGCGTGCCTTATTTATCGTTACGGTCGATATCACATCGGTACTTCAAAGAGAATTACAAACGTTTTTTTTCGTACTTTTTTCGTACCCATAGAGTACTTAGCGTTGTGATTTTTGATTCCTTGTACAAGGCCATTATGGCCTCCGTTTTGCTTGCCGTTTGCGCCGGCGTGCCTTATTTATCGTTCTGGTCGATATCACATCAGTACTTCAAAGAGAATTACAAACGTTTTTTTTTCGTACTTTTTTTCGTACCCATAGAGTACTTAGCGTGTGATTTTTGATTTCTTGTACAAGGCCATTACGGCCTCCGTTTTTTGCCGTTTGCGCCGGCGTGCCTTATTTATCGTTACGGTCGATATCACATCGGTACTTCAAAAGAGAATTACAAACGTTTTTTTTTTCATACTTTTTTTCGTACCCATAGAGTACTTAGCGTGTGATTTTTGATTCCTTGTACAAGGCCATTCGGCCTCCGTTTTGCTTGCCGTTTGCGCCGGCGTGCCTTATTTATCGTTCGGTCGATATCACATCGGTACTTCAAAGAGAATTACAAACGTTTTTTTCGTACTTTTTTTCGTACCCGTAGAGTACTTAAGCTTGTGTGATTTTTGATTCCTTGTACAAGGCCATTACGGCCTCCGTTTTGCTTGCCGTTTGCGCCGGCGTGCCTTATTTATCGTTACGGTCGATATCACATCGGTACTTCAAAGAGAATTACAAACGTTTTTTTTTCGTACTTTTTTTCGTACCCATAGAGTACTTAGCTGTGTGATTTTTGATTCCTTGTACAAGGCCATTCGGCCTCCGTTTTGCTTGCCGTTTGCGCCGGCGTGCCTTATTTATCGTTACGGTCGATATCACATCGGTACTTCAAAGAGAATTACAAACGTTTTTTTTTCGTACTTTTTTTCGTACCCATAGAGTACTTAGCGTGTGATTTTTGATTCTTGTACAAGGCCATTACGGCCTCCGTTTTGCTTGCCGTTTGCGCCGGCGTGCCTTATTTATCGTTCGGTCGATATCACATCGGTACTTCAAAGAGAATTACAACGTTTTTTTTTCGTACTTTTTTCGTACCCATAGAGTACTTAGCGTGACGATTTTGATTCCTTGTACAAGGCCATTCGGCCTCCGTTTTGCTTGCCGTTTGCGCCGGCGTGCCTTATTTATCGTTACGGTCGATATCACATCGGTACTTCAAAGAGAATTACAAACGTTTTTTTTACGTACTTTTTTTCGTACCCATAGAGTACTTATTTGTGTGATTTTTGATTCCTTGTACAAGGCCATTCGGCCTCCGTTTTGCTTGCCGTTTGCGCCGGCGTGCCTTATTTATCGTTACGGTCGATATCACATCGGTACTTCAAAGAGAATTACAAACGTTTTTTTTTCGTACTTTTTTTCGTACCCATAAGTACTTAGCTTGTGTGATTTTGATTCCTTGTACAAGGCCATTCGGCCTCCGTTTTGCTTGCCGTTTGCGCCGGCGTGCCTTATTTATCGTTACGGTCGATATCACATCGGTACTTCAAAGAGAATTACAAACGTTTTTTTTCGTACTTTTTTTCGTACCCATAGAGTACTTAAGCTTGTGTGATTTTTGATTCCTTGTACAAGGCCATTCGGCCTCCGTTTTGCTTGCCGTTTGCGCCGGCGTGCCTTATTTATCGTTACGGTCGATATCACATCGGTACTTCAAAGAGAATTACAAACGTTTTTTTTTCGTACTTTTTTCGTACCCATAGAGTACTTAGCTTGTGTGATTTTTGATTCCTTGTACAAGGCCATTACGGCCTCCGTTTTGCTTGCCGTTTGCGCCGGCGTGCCTTATTTATCGTTCGGTCGATATCACATCGGTACTTCAAAGAGAATTACAAACGTTTTTTTTCGTACTTTTTTTCGTACCCATAGAGTACTTAGCTGTGTGATTTTTGATTCCTTGTACAAGGCCATTACGGCCTCCGTTTTGCTTGCCGTTTGCGCCGGCGTGCCTTATTTATCGTTACGGTCGATATCACATCGGTACTTCAAAAGAGAATTACAAACGTTTTTTTTCGTACTTTTTTTCGTACCCATAGAGTACTTAAGCGTGTGATTTTTGATTCCTTGTACAAGGCCATTCGGCCTCCGTTTTGCTTGCCGTTTGCGCCGGCGTGCCTTATTTATCGTTACGGTCGATATCACATCGGTACTTCAAAGAGAATTACAAACGTTTTTTTTTCGTACTTTTTTTCGTACCCATAGAGTACTTAGCTTGTGTGATTTTTGATTCCTTGTACAAGGCCATTACGGCCTCCGTTTTGCTTGCCGTTTGCGCCGGCGTGCCTTATTTATCGTTACGGTCGATATCACATCGGTACTTCAAAGAGAATTACAACGTTTTTTTTCGTACTTTTTTCGTACCCATAAGTACTTAGCTGTGTGATTTTTGATTCCTTGTACAAGGCCATTACGGCCTCCGTTTTGCTTGCCGTTTGCGCCGGCGTGCCTTATTTATCGTTACGGTCGATATCACATCGGTACTTCAAAGAGAATTACAAACGTTTTTTTCGTACTTTTTTTCGTACCCATAGAGTACTTAAGCTTGTGTGATTTTTGATTCCTTGTACAAGGCCATTCGGCCTCCGTTTTGCTTGCCGTTTGCGCCGGCGTGCCTTATTTATCGTTCGAGTCGATATCACATCGGTACTTCAAAGAGAATTACAAACAAACGTTTTTTTTTCGTACTTTTTTTCGTACCCATAGAGTACTTAAGTGTGATTTTTGATTCCTTGTACAAGGCCATTACCGGCCTCCGTTTTGCTTGCCGTTTGCGCCGGCGTGCCTTATTTATCGTTGCGGTCGATATCACATCGGTACTTCAAAGAGAATTACAAACGTTTTTTTTCGTACTTTTTTTCGTACCCATAAGTACTTAAGCTGTGTGATTTTTGATTCCTTGTACAAGGCCATTACGGCCTCCGTTTTGCTGCCGTTTGCGCCGGCGTGCCTTATTTATCGTTACGGTCGATATCACATCGGTACTTCAAAAGAGAATTACAAACGTTTTTTTTCGTACTTTTTTTTCGTACCCATAAGTACTTAGCTTTGTGTGATTTTTGATTCCTTGTACAAGGCCATTACGGCCTCCGTTTTGCTTGCCGTTTGCGCCGGCGTGCCTTATTTATCGTTACGAGTCGATATCACATCGGTACTTCAAAGAGAATTACAAACGTTTTTTTTTTCGTATTTTTTTCGTACCCATAAGTACTTAGCGTGTGATTTTTGATTTCTTGTACAAGGCCATTCGGCCTCCCGTTTTGCTTGCCGTTTGCGCCGGCGTGCCTTATTTATCGTTACGGTCGATATCACATCGGTACTTCAAAGAGAATTACAAACGTTTTTTTTTTCGTACTTTTTTTCGTACCCATAGAGTACTTAGCTGTGTGATTTTTGATTCCTTGTACAAGGCCATTACGGCCTCCGTTTTGCTTGCCGTTTGCGCCGGCGTGCCTTATTTATCGTTACGGTCGATATCACATCGGTACTTCAAAGAGAATTACAAACGTTTTTTTTCGTACTTTTTTTCGTACCCATAAGTACTTAGCGTGTGATTTTGATTCACTTGTACAAGGCCATTCGGCCTCCGTTTTGCTTGCCGTTTGCGCCGGCGTGCCTTATTTATCGTTCGTGGTCGATATCACATCGGTACTTCAAAGAGAATTACAAACGTTTTTTTTTCGTACTTTTTTTCGTACCCGAGTACTTAGCGTGTGATTTTTGATTCCTTGTACAAGGCCATTACGCCTCCGTTTTGCTTGCCGTTTGCGCCGGCGTGCCTTATTTATCGTTACGGTCGATATCACATCGGTACTTCAAAGAGAATTACAAACGTTTTTTTTTTCGTACTTTTTTTCGTACCCATAGAGTACTTAAGCGTGTGATTTTTGATTTCTTGTACAAGGCCATTACGGCCTCCGTTTTGCTTGCCGTTTGCGCCGGCGTGCCTTATTTATCGTTACGGTCGATATCACATCGGTACTTCAAAGAGAATTACAAACGTTTTTTTTTCGTACTTTTTCGTACCCATAGAGTACTTAGCTTGTGTGATTTTTGATTCCTTGTACAAGGCCATTACGGCCTCCGTTTTGCTTGCCGTTTGCGCCGGCGTGCCTTATTTATCGTTACGGTCGATATCACATCGGTACTTCAAAGAGAATTACAAACGTTTTTTTTTCGTACTTTTTTTCGTACCCATAGAGTACTTAAGCGTGTGATTTTTGATTCCTTGTACAAGGCCATTACGGCCTCCGTTTTGCTTGCCGTTTGCGCCGGCGTGCCTTATTTATCGTTGCGGTCGATATCACATCGGTACTTCAAAGAGAATTACAAACGTTTTTTTTCGTACTTTTTTTCGTACCCATAGAGTACTTAAGCTTGTGTGATTTTGATTCACTTGTACAAGGCCATTACGGCCTCCGTTTTGCTTGCCGTTTGCGCCGGCGTGCCTTATTTATCGTTCGAGTCGATATCACATCGGTACTTCAAAGAGAATTACAAAGAAGTTTTTTTTTTTTCGTACTTTTTTCGTACCCATAGAGTACTTAGCTTGTGTGATTTTTGATTCCTTGTACAAGGCCATTACGGCCTCCGTTTTGCTTGCCGTTTGCGCCGGCGTGCCTTATTTATCGTTACGGTCGATATCACATCGATACTTCAAAGAGAATTACAAACGTTTTTTTTCGTACTTTTTTTTTCGTACCCATAGAGTACTTAGCTTGTGTGATTTTTGATTCCTTGTACAAGGCCATTACGGCCTCCGTTTTGCTTGCCGTTTGCGCCGGCGTGCCTTATTTATCGTTACCGGTCGATATCACATCGGTACTTCAAAGAGAATTACAAACGTTTTTTTTTCGTACTTTTTTTCGTACCCATAGAGTACTTAGCGTGTGATTTTTGATTCCTTGTACAAGGCCATTCGGCCTCCGTTTTGCTTGCCGTTTGCGCCGGCGTGCCTTATTTATCGTTACGGTCGATATCACATCGGTACTTCAAAGAGAATTACAAACGTTTTTTTTTCGTACTTTTCGTACCCATAAGTACTTAAGCTTGTGTGATTTTTGATTCCTTGTACAAGGCCATTCGGCCTCCGTTTTGCTTGCCGTTTGCGCCGGCGTGCCTTATTTATCGTTACGGTCGATATCACATCGGTACTTCAAAGAGAATTACAAACGTTTTTTTTCGTACTTTTTTTCGTACCCATAAGTACTTAAGCGTGTGATTTTTGATTCCTTGTACAAGGCCATTCGGCCTCCGTTTTGCTTGCCGTTTGCGCCGGCGTGCCTTATTTATCGTTACGGTCGATATCACATCGGTACTTCAAAGAGAATTACAAACGTTTTTTTTCGTACTTTTTTTCGTACCCATAGAGTACTTAAGCGTGACGATTTTTGATTCCTTGTACAAGGCCATTACGGCCTCCGTTTTGCTTGCCGTTTGCGCCGGCGTGCCTTATTTATCGTTACAGTCGATATCACATCGGTACTTCAAAGAGAATTACAAACGATTTTTTTTTTTCGTACTTTTTTTCGTACCCATAGAGTACTTAAGCGTGTGATTTTTGATTCTTGTACAAGGCCATTACGGCCTCCGTTTTGCTTGCCGTTTGCGCCGGCGTGCCTTATTTATCGTTACGGTCGATATCACATCGGTACTTCAAAGAGAATTACAAACGTTTTTTTTTTTCGTACTTTTTTTCGTACCCATAGAGTACTTAGCTGTGTGATTTTTGATTCCTTGTACAAGGCCATTCGGCCTCCGTTTTGCTTGCCGTTTGCGCCGGCGTGCCTTATTTATCGTTACGGTCGATATCACATCGGTACTTCAAAGAGAATTACAAACGTTTTTTCGTACTTTTTTTCGTACCCATAGAGTACTTATTTGTGTGATTTTTGATTCCTTGTACAAGGCCATTCTGGTCTCCGTTTTGCTTGCCGTTTGCGCCGGCGTGCCTTATTTATCGTTACGGTCGATATCACATCGGTACTTCAAAGAGAATTACAAACATTTTTTTTTCGTACTTTTTTTCGTACCCATAAGTACTTAGCGTGTGATTTTTGATTCCTTGTACAAGGCCATTCGGCCTCCGTTTTGCTTGCCGTTTGCGCCGGCGTGCCTTATTTATCGTTCGGTCGATATCACATCGGTACTTCAAAGAGAATTACAAACGTTTTTTTTTCGTACTTTTTTTTTTCGTACCCATAGAGTACTTAGCGTGTGATTTTTGATTTCTTGTACAAGGCCATTACGGCCTCCGTTTTGCTTGCCGTTTGCGCCGGCGTGCCTTATTTATCGTTACGGTCGATATCACATCGGTACTTCAAAGAGAATTACAAACATTTTTTTTTCGTACTTTTTTCGTACCCATAGAGTACTTAGCGTGTGTGATTTTTGATTCTTGTACAAGGCCATTCGGCCTCCGTTTTGCTTGCCGTTTGCGCCGGCGTGCCTTATTTATCGTTACGGTCGATATCACATCGGTACTTCAAAGAGAATTACAAACGTTTTTTTTTCGTACTTTTTTTCGTACCCATAGAGTACTTAGCGTGATTTTTGATTCCTTGTACAAGGCCATTACGGCCTCCCGTTTTGCTTGCCGTTTGCGCCGGCGTGCCTTATTTATCGTTACGAGTCGATATCACATCGGTACTTCAAAGAGAATTACAACGTTTTTTTTTCGTACTTTTTTTCGTACCCATAGAGTACTTAGCGTGACGATTTTTGATTCCTTGTACAAGGCCATTCGGCCTCCGTTTTGCTTGCCGTTTGCGCCGGCGTGCCTTATTTATCGTTGCGAGTCGATATCACATCGGTACTTCAAAGAGAATTACAAACGTTTTTTTCGTACTTTTTTTCGTACCCATAGAGTACTTAAGCGTGACGATTTTTGATTTCTTGTACAAGGCCATTACGGCCTCCGTTTTGCTTGCCGTTTGCGCCGGCGTGCCTTATTTATCGTTACGAGTCGATATCACATCGGTACTTCAAAGAGAATTACAAACGTTTTTTTTCGTAATTTTTTTTTCGTACCCATAGAGTACTTAGCGTGACGATTTTTGATTCCTTGTACAAGGCCATTACGGCCTCCGTTTTGCTTGCCGTTTGCGCCGGCGTGCCTTATTTATCGTTACGAGTCGATATCACATCGGTACTTCAAAGAGAATTACAAACGTTTTTTTTTCGTACTTTTTTCGTACCCATAGAGTACTTAAGCGTGTGATTTTTGATTCCTTGTACAAGGCCATTCGGCCTCCGTTTTGCTTGCCGTTTGCGCCGGCGTGCCTTATTTATCGTTCGGTCGATATCACATCGGTACTTCAAAGAGAATTACAAACGTTTTTTTTTTCGTACTTTTTTTTTCGTACCATAGAGTACTTAGCTGTGTGATTTTTGATTCCTTGTACAAGGCCATTCGGCCTCCGTTTTGCTTGCCGTTTGCGCCGGCGTGCCTTATTTATCGTTCGGTCGATATCACATCGTACTTCAAAGAGAATTACAAACGTTTTTTTTCGTACTTTTTTTCGTACCCATAGAGTACTTAACTGTGTGATTTTTGATTTCTTGTACAAGGCCATTATGGCCTCCGTTTTGCTTGCCGTTTGCGCCGGCGTGCCTTATTTATCGTTCTGGTCGATATCACATCTGTACTTCAAAGAGAATTACAAACGTTTTTTTTCGTACTTTTTTCGTACCCATAGAGTACTTAACGTGTGATTTTTGATTCCTTGTACAAGGCCATTACGGCCTCCGTTTTGCTTGCCGTTTGCGCCGGCGTGCCTTATTTATCGTTCGGTCGATATCACATCGGTACTTCAAAGAGAATTACAAACGTTTTTTTTCGTACTTTTTTTCGTACCCATAGAGTACTTAGCTTGTGTGATTTTTGATTCCTTGTACAAGGCCATTCGGCCTCCGTTTTGCTTGCCGTTTGCGCCGGCGTGCCTTATTTATCGTTCGAGTCGATATCACATCGGTACTTCAAAGAGAATTACAAACGTTTTTTTCGTACTTTTTTCGTACCCATAGAGTACTTAAGCGTGTGATTTTTGATTCCTTGTACAAGGCCATTCGGCCTCCGTTTTGCTTGCCGTTTGCGCCGGCGTGCCTTATTTATCGTTACGGTCGATATCACATCGGTACTTCAAAGAGAATTACAAACGTTTTTTTTCGTACTTTTTTTCGTACCCATAGAGTACTTAAGCGTGTGATTTTTGATTTCTTGTACAAGGCCATTCGGCCTCCGTTTTGCTTGCCGTTTGCGCCGGCGTGCCTTATTTATCGTTACGGTCGATATCACATCGGTACTTCAAAGAGAATTACAAACGTTTTTTTTTCGTACTTTTTTTCGTACCCGCTAGAGTACTTACTTGTGTGATTTTTGATTCCTTGTACAAGGCCATTCGGCCTCCGTTTTGCTTGCCGTTTGCGCCGGCGTGCCTTATTTATCGTTACGGTCGATATCACATCGGTACTTCAAAGAGAATTACAAACGTTTTTTTTTCGTACTTTTTTTCGTACCCATAGAGTACTTAAGCTTGTGTGATTTTTGATTCCTTGTACAAGGCCATTACGGCCTCCGTTTTGCTTGCCGTTTGCGCCGGCGTGCCTTATTTATCGTTACGGTCGATATCACATCGGTACTTCAAAGAGAATTACAAACGTTTTTTTTCGTACTTTTTTCGTACCCATAGAGTACTTAGCGTGTGATTTTTGATTCCTTGTACAAGGCCATTCGGCCTCCGTTTTGCTTGCCGTTTGCGCCGGCGTGCCTTATTTATCGTTACGGTCGATATCACATCGTACTTCAAAGAGAATTACAAACGTTTTTTTTTCGTACTTTTTTTCGTACCCATAGAGTACTTAAGCTGTGTGATTTTTGATTCCTTGTACAAGGCCATTCGGCCTCCGTTTTGCTTGCCGTTTGCGCCGGCGTGCCTTATTTATCGTTACGGTCGATATCACATCGGTACTTCAAAGAGAATTACAAACGTTTTTTTTCGTACTTTTTTCGTACCCATAGAGTACTTAAGTGTGATTTTTGATTCCTTGTACAAGGCCATTCGGCCTCCGTTTTGCTTGCCGTTTGCGCCGGCGTGCCTTATTTATCGTTACGGTCGATATCACATCGGTACTTCAAAGAGAATTACAAACGTTTTTTTTCGTACTTTTTTTCGTACCCATAGAGTACTTAGCTTGTGTGATTTTTGATTCTTGTACAAGGCCATTCGGCCTCCGTTTTGCTTGCCGTTTGCGCCGGCGTGCCTTATTTATCGTTCGGTCGATATCACATCGGTACTTCAAAGAGAATTACAAACGTTTTTTTTCGTACTTTTTTTCGTACCCATAGAGTACTTAGCTGTGTGATTTTTGATTCCTTGTACAAGGCCATTCGGCCTCCGTTTTGCTTGCCGTTTGCGCCGGCGTGCCTTATTTATCGTTACGGTCGATATCACATCGGTACTTCAAAGAGAATTACAAACGTTTTTTTCGTACTTTTTTTCGTACCCATAGAGTACTTAGCGTGTGATTTTTGATTCCTTGTACAAGGCCATTCGGCCTCCGTTTTGCTTGCCGTTTGCGCCGGCGTGCCTTATTTATCGTTACGGTCGATATCACATCGGTACTTCAAAGAGAATTACAAACGTTTTTTTTCGTACTTTTTTTCGTACCCATAGAGTACTTAGCTGTGTGATTTTTGATTCCTTGTACAAGGCCATTCGGCCTCCGTTTTGCTTGCCGTTTGCGCCGGCGTGCCTTATTTATCGTTACGGTCGATATCACATCGGTACTTCAAAGAGAATTACAAACGTTTTTTTCGTACTTTTTCGTACCCATAGAGTACTTAGCTTGTGTGATTTTTGATTCCTTGTACAAGGCCATTCGGCCTCCGTTTTGCTTGCCGTTTGCGCCGGCGTGCCTTATTTATCGTTACGGTCGATATCACATCGGTACTTCAAAGAGAATTACAAACGTTTTTTTTCGTACTTTTTTTCGTACCCATAGAGTACTTAAGCGTGTGTGATTTTTGATTCCTTGTACAAGGCCATTCGGCCTCCGTTTTGCTTGCCGTTTGCGCCGGCGTGCCTTATTTATCGTTACGGTCGATATCACATCGGTACTTCAAAGAGAATTACAAACGTTTTTTTTTTTTTTCGTACTTTTTTTCGTACCCATAGAGTACTTAGCGTAGCGTGTGATTTTTGATTCCTTGTACAAGGCCATTTACGGCCTCCGTTTTGCTTGCCGTTTGCGCCGGCGTGCCTTATTTATCGTTACGGTCGATATCACATCGGTACTTCAAAGAGAATTACAAACGTTTTTTTTTCGTACTTTTTTTCGTACCCATAGAGTACTTAGCTTGTGTGATTTTTGATTCCTTGTACAAGGCCATTCGGCCTCCGTTTTGCTTGCCGTTTGCGCCGGCGTGCCTTATTTATCGTTACGAGTCGATATCACATCGGTACTTCAAAGAGAATTACAAACGTTTTTTTTTCGTACTTTTTTTCGTACCCATAGAGTACTTAAGCTTGTGTGATTTTTGATTCCTTGTACAAGGCCATTCGGCCTCCGTTTTGCTTGCCGTTTGCGCCGGCGTGCCTTATTTATCGTTCGAGTCGATATCACATCGGTACTTCAAAGAGAATTACAAACGTTTTTTTCGTACTTTTTTTTCGTACCCATAGAGTACTTAAGCGTGTGATTTTTGATTCCTTGTACAAGGCCATTCGGCCTCCGTTTTGCTTGCCGTTTGCGCCGGCGTGCCTTATTTATCGTTACGGTCGATATCACATCGGTACTTCAAAGAGAATTACAAACGTTTTTTTCGTACTTTTTTTCGTACCCATAGAGTACTTAGCGTGTGATTTTTGATTCCTTGTACAAGGCCATTCGGCCTCCGTTTTGCTTGCCGTTTGCGCCGGCGTGCCTTATTTATCGTTCGGTCGATATCACATCGGTACTTCAAAGAGAATTACAAACGTTTTTTTTTCGTACTTTTTTTCGTACCCATAGAGTACTTAAGCGTGTGATTTTTGATTCCTTGTACAAGGCCATTACGGCCTCCGTTTTGCTTGCCGTTTGCGCCGGCGTGCCTTATTTATCGTTCGAGTCGATATCACATCGGTACTTCAAAGAGAATTACAAACGTTTTTTCGTACTTTTTTTCGTACCCATAGAGTACTTAGCGTGTGATTTTTGATTCCTTGTACAAGGCCATTACGGCCTCCGTTTTGCTTGCCGTTTGCGCCGGCGTGCCTTATTTATCGTTCGGTCGATATCACATCGGTACTTCAAAGAGAATTACAAACGTTTTTTTTCGTACTTTTTTTCGTACCCATAGAGTACTTAGCTTGTGTGATTTTTGATTCCTTGTACAAGGCCATTCGGCCTCCGTTTTGCTTGCCGTTTGCGCCGGCGTGCCTTATTTATCGTTACGAGTCGATATCACATCGGTACTTCAAAGAGAATTACAAACGTTTTTTTTTCGTACTTTTTTTCGTACCCATAGAGTACTTAGCTTGTGTGATTTTTGATTCCTTGTACAAGGCCATTCGGCCTCCGTTTTGCTTGCCGTTTGCGCCGGCGTGCCTTATTTATCGTTCGGTCGATATCACATCGGTACTTCAAAGAGAATTACAAACGTTTTTTTTTCGTACTTTTTTTTCGTACCCATAGAGTACTTAGCTTGTGTGATTTTTGATTCTTGTACAAGGCCATTCGGCCTCCGTTTTGCTTGCCGTTTGCGCCGGCGTGCCTTATTTATCGTTACGGTCGATATCACATCGGTACTTCAAAGAGAATTACAAACGTTTTTTTTCGTACTTTTTTTCGTACCCATAGAGTACTTAGCGTGTGATTTTTGATTCCTTGTACAAGGCCATTCGGCCTCCGTTTTGCTTGCCGTTTGCGCCGGCGTGCCTTATTTATCGTTACGGTCGATATCACATCGGTACTTCAAAGAGAATTACAAACGTTTTTTTTCGTACTTTTTTTTTCGTACCCATAGAGTACTTAAGCTTGTGTGATTTTTGATTCCTTGTACAAGGCCATTCGGCCTCCGTTTTGCTTGCCGTTTGCGCGGCGTGCCTTATTTATCGTTACGGTCGATATCACATCGGTACTTCAAAGAGAATTACAAACGTTTTTTTTTCGTACTTTTTTTCGTACCCATAGAGTACTTAGCGTGTGTGATTTTTGATTCCTTGTACAAGGCCATTCGGCCTCCGTTTTGCTTGCCGTTTGCGCCGGCGTGCCTTATTTATCGTTACGGTCGATATCACATCGGTACTTCAAAGAGAATTACAACGTTTTTTTTTTTCGTTTTTCGTACCCATAGAGTACTTAGCTTGTGTGATTTTTGATTCTTGTACAAGGCCATTCGGCCTCCGTTTTGCTTGCCGTTTGCGCCGGCGTGCCTTATTTATCGTTACGGTCGATATCACATCGGTACTTCAAAGAGAATTACAAACGTTTTTTTTCGTACTTTTTTTCGTACCCATAGAGTACTTAAGCGTGTGATTTTTGATTTCTTGTACAAGGCCATTCGGCCTCCGTTTTGCTTGCCGTTTGCGCCGGCGTGCCTTATTTATCGTTACGGTCGATATCACATCGGTACTTCAAAGAGAATTACAAACGTTTTTTTTCGTACTTTTTTTCGTACCCATAGAGTACTTAGCGTGTGATTTTTGATTTCTTGTACAAGGCCATTACGGCCTCCGTTTTGCTTGCCGTTTGCGCCGGCGTGCCTTATTTATCGTTATGGTCGATATCACATCAGTACTTCAAAGAGAATTACAAACGTTTTTTTTTCATACTTTTTTTCGTACCCATAGAGTACTTAATTGTGTGATTTTTGATTCCTTGTACAAGGCCATTCTGGCCTCCGTTTTGCTTGCCGTTTGCGCCGGCGTGCCTTATTTATCGTTCTTGTCGATATCACATCAGTACTTCAAAGAGAATTACAAACGTTTTTTTTTCGTACTTTTTTCGTACCCATAGAGTACTTAGCTTGTGTGATTTTTGATTCTTGTACAAGGCCATTCGGCCTCCGTTTTGCTTGCCGTTTGCGCCGGCGTGCCTTATTTATCGTTACGGTCGATATCACATCAGTACTTCAAAGAGAATTACAAACGGTTTTTTCGTACTTTTTTTCGTACCCATAGAGTACTTAACGGTGTGATTTTTGATTCCTTGTACAAGGCCATTATGGCCTCCGTTTTGCTTGCCGTTTGCGCCGGCGTGCCTTATTTATCGTTCGGTCGATATCACATCGGTACTTCAAAGAGAATTACAAACGTTTTTTTTCGTACTTTTTTCGTACCCATAGAGTACTTAGCGGTGTGATTTTTGATTCCTTGTACAAGGCCATTCGGCCTCCGTTTTGCTTGCCGTTTGCGCCGGCGTGCCTTATTTATCGTTACGGTCGATATCACATCGGTACTTCAAAGAGAATTACAAATGTTTTTTCGTACTTTTTTTTCGTACCCATAGAGTACTTAGCGTGTGATTTTTGATTCCTTGTACAAGGCCATTCGGCCTCCGTTTTGCTTGCCGTTTGCGCCGGCGTGCCTTATTTATCGTTACGGTCGATATCACATCGGTACTTCAAAGAGAATTACAAACGTTTTTTTTTCGTACTTTTTTTCGTACCCATAGAGTACTTAGCTTGTGTGATTTTTGATTTCTTGTACAAGGCCATTCGGCCTCCGTTTTGCTTGCCGTTTGCGCCGGCGTGCCTTATTTATCGTTACGGTCGATATCACATCGGTACTTCAAAGAGAATTACAAAATGTTTTTTTTCGTACTTTTTTCGTACCCATAGAGTACTTAGCGTGTGATTTTTGATTTCTTGTACAAGGCCATTCGGCCTCCGTTTTGCTTGCCGTTTGCGCCGGCGTGCCTTATTTATCGTTACGGTCGATATCACATCGGTACTTCAAAGAGAATTACAAACGTTTTTTTTTTTTTTCGTACCCATAGAGTACTTAGCGTGTGTGATTTTTGATTCCTTGTACAAGGCCATTACGGCCTCCGTTTTGCTTGCCGTTTGCGCCGGCGTGCCTTATTTATCGTTACGGTCGATATCACATCGGTACTTCAAAGAGAATTACAAAAATTTTTTTTCGTACTTTTTTTCGTACCCATAGAGTACTTAGCTTGTGTGATTTTTGATTCCTTGTACAAGGCCATTCGGCCTCCGTTTTGCTTGCCGTTTGCGCCGGCGTGCCTTATTTATCGTTACGGTCGATATCACATCGGTACTTCAAAGAGAATTACAAACGTTTTTTTTTCGTACTTTTTTTCGTACCCATAGAGTACTTAGCGTGTGTGATTTTTGATTCCTTGTACAAGGCCATTCGGCCTCCGTTTTGATTTGCCGTTTGCGCCGGCGTGCCTTATTTATCGTTACGGTCGATATCACATCGGTACTTCAAAGAGAATTACAAACGTTTTTTTTTCGGTACTTTTTTTCGTACCCATAGAGTACTTAGCTTGTGTGATTTTTGATTCCTTGTACAAGGCCATTCGGCCTCCGTTTTGCTTGCCGTTTGCGCCGGCGTGCCTTATTTATCGTTACGGTCGATATCACATCGGTACTTCAAAGAGAATTACAAACGTTTTTTTCGTACTTTTTTTCGTACCCATAGAGTACTTAAGCGGTGTGATTTTTGATTCCTTGTACAAGGCCATTCGGCCTCCGTTTTGCTTGCCGTTTGCGCCGGCGTGCCTTATTTATCGTTACGGTCGATATCACATCGGTACTTCAAAGAGAATTACAAACGTTTTTTTTTCGTACTTTTTTTCGTACCCATAGAGTACTTAAGCGGTGTGATTTTTGATTCCTTGTACAAGGCCATTCGGCCTCCGTTTTGCTTGCCGTTTGCGCCGGCGTGCCTTATTTATCGTTACGGTCGATATCACATCGGTACTTCAAAGAGAATTACAAACGTTTTTTTCGTACTTTTTTTCGTACCCATAAGTACTTAGTGTGTGATTTTTGATTCCTTGTACAAGGCCATTACGGCCTCCGTTTTGCTTGCCGTTTGCGCCGGCGTGCCTTATTTATCGTTACGGTCGATATCACATCGGTACTTCAAAGAGAATTACAAACGTTTTTTTTCGTACTTTTTTTCGTACCCGTTCCCATAGAGTACTTAGCGTGTGTGATTTTTGATTCTTGTACAAGGCCATTCGGCCTCCGTTTTGCTTGCCGTTTGCGCCGGCGTGCCTTATTTATCGTTACGGTCGATATCACATCGGTACTTCAAAGAGAATTACAAACGTTTTTTTCGTACTTTTTTTCGTACCCATAGAGTACTTAGCGTGTGATTTTGATTCCTTGTACAAGGCCATTCGGCCTCCGTTTTGCTTGCCGTTTGCGCCGGCGTGCCTTATTTATCGTTACGGTCGATATCACATCGGTACTTCAAAGAGAATTACAAACGTTTTTTTTCGTACTTTTTTTCGTACCCATAGAGTACTTTAGCTTGTGTGATTTTTGATTCCTTGTACAAGGCCATTACGGCCTCCGTTTTGCTTGCCGTTTGCGCCGGCGTGCCTTATTTATCGTTACGGTCGATATCACATCGGTACTTCAAAGAGAATTACAAACGTTTTTTTTCGTACTTTTTTTCGTACCCATAGAGTACTTAAGCTTGTGTGATTTTTGATTCTTGTACAAGGCCATTACGGCCTCCGTTTTGCTTGCCGTTTGCGCCGGCGTGCCTTATTTATCGTTACGGTCGATATCACATCGGTACTTCAAAGAGAATTACAAACGTTTTTTTTTTTTCGTACTTTTTTTCGTACCCATAGAGTACTTAGCGTGTGATTTTTGATTCCTTGTACAAGGCCATTACGGCCTCCGTTTTGCTTGCCGTTTGCGCCGGCGTGCCTTATTTATCGTTACGGTCGATATCACATCGGTACTTCAAAGAGAATTACAAACGTTTTTTTTCGTACTTTTTTTCGTACCCATAGAGTACTTAGCGTGTGTGATTTTTGATTTCTTGTACAAGGCCATTCGGCCTCCGTTTTGCTTGCCGTTTGCGCCGGCGTGCCTTATTTATCGTTACGAGTCGATATCACATCGGTACTTCAAAGAGAATTACAAACGTTTTTTTTCGTACTTTTTTTCGTACCCATAGAGTACTTAGCGTGTGTGATTTTTGATTCCTTGTACAAGGCCATTACGGCCTCCGTTTTGCTTGCCGTTTGCGCCGGCGTGCCTTATTTATCGTTCGGTCGATATCACATCGGTACTTCAAAGAGAATTACAAACGTTTTTTTTCGTACTTTTTTTCGTACCCATAGAGTACTTAGCGGTGTGATTTTTGATTCCTTGTACAAGGCCATTCGGCCTCCGTTTTGCTTGCCGTTTGCGCCGGCGTGCCTTATTTATCGTTACGGTCGATATCACATCGGTACTTCAAAGAGAATTACAAACGTTTTTTTTTCGTACTTTTTTTCGTACCCATAGAGTACTTAGCGTGTGATTTTTGATTTCTTGTACAAGGCCATTCGGCCTCCGTTTTGCTTGCCGTTTGCGCCGGCGTGCCTTATTTATCGTTACGGTCGATATCACATCGGTACTTCAAAGAGAATTACAAACGTTTTTTTTCGTACTTTTTTTCGTACCCATAGAGTACTTAATTGTGTGATTTTTGATTCCTTGTACAAGGCCATTCGGCCTCCGTTTTGCTTGCCGTTTGCGCCGGCGTGCCTTATTTATCGTTCGGTCGATATCACATCAGTACTTCAAAGAGAATTACAAACGTTTTTTTTCGTACTTTTTTTCGTACCCATAGAGTACATAATTGTGTGATTTTTGATTTCTTGTACAAGGCCATTCTGGCCTCCGTTTTGCTTGCCGTTTGCGCCGGCGTGCCTTATTTATCGTTACGGTCGATATCACATCGGTACTTCAAAGAGAATTACAAACGTTTTTTTTCGTACTTTTTTTCGTACCCATAGAGTACTTAGCGTGTGATTTTGATTCCTTGTACAAGGCCATTCGGCCTCCGTTTTGCTTGCCGTTTGCGCCGGCGTGCCTTATTTATCGTTACGGTCGATATCACATCGGTACTTCAAGAGAATTACAAACGTTTTTTTTCGTACTTTTTTTCGTACCCATAGAGTACTTATTTGTGTGATTTTTGATTCCTTGTACAAGGCCATTCTGGCCTCCGTTTTGCTTGCCGTTTGCGCCGCCGTGCCTTATTTATCGTTACGGTCGATATCACATCGGTACTTCAAAGAGAATTACAAACGTTTTTTTTTTCGTACTTTTTTTCGTACCCATAGAGTACTTAGCTGTGTGATTTTTGATTTCTTGTACAAGGCCATTACGGCCTCCGATTTTTGGAAGTTCAAATATCCATCTTGAAGATGATGCAAGTGAGGATCAACTTCAATGATTCAAGAAGGACCGATGACGAGAGCTCGGAAACGAAGACTCGAGGATGCATTGAAGAAATTAGTTCTTTATTATTTTATGAATCGAGTGGGAGAGGAAAACTTTTCTATTTTTTATTATTTACATGTAATAAGGGGTAGGGGTATTTTTGGGAGTTTTGACCAATTTTGAACAACCCTTCCCAAAATGGCAGTTTTGTCAAACCCGACCTTCGGCTTTCCATTTTGGGAAACTAAACCCTCCATTCCCAAGTACCCTATACCTTAAAGGTATTTGAGGCCCTACCCTACAATAATCTACCCTTTTTACCCTTCAAAAACCCGATACCTTTTTCACCTTAAATTTTGGAAACTTTCCTTACTAAAAATAGACCTTGTCCAAGTTTGCACCCAAGACATGTCCAAGACTTGTCCTAGACATGCCTTGGACGTGTCTTGCTCCTTCCACATTCTCCCACATCGATTTGAGTGAAGCTTAGCTCCCAAATTGACAAACTATAAGTATTTTTGTCCCACATTGCCTATTTGGGAGAAGTTCTTTTAGTTTTAGTTCTATATAAGCTTGTATACTTACCATGTATAAACCAAGTTATATTTGAGTGATATTTTATATATTTTAAAGTTTCGGTGATTGAAACAAACATAGTTAAAACTTTTCCTTATTTGGGTGAAGGGTTAACTCGAGAATATATCAAAGGTGTGAGCAACCTTTGTGCGACATTCTCAAACTTGGAGAAACCCGAAGTGCGATTCCGAGGGTGGATCTAAGCTTGCTCCTATCTTTGTTTTCATTTTCGTTCTTATTATCCTAATCTAGTAAGTATTTCGATTTTTCTTCTTGTTTTCTTTTCAATAAAACGTGTTATTAGCTTAATTAGCAAGAACACTTGAATCTAGATCCTTTTGTTTTTCATATCATTTTGATTCCTTGTACAAGGCCATTCTGGCCTCCGTTTTGCTTGCCGTTTGCGCCGGCGTGCCTTATTTATCGTTACGGTCGATATCACATCGGTACTTCAAAGAGAATTACAAACGTTTTTTTTTCGTACTTTTTTTCGTACCCATAGAGTACTTAGCTTGTGTGATTTTTGATTCCTTGTACAAGGCCATTACGGCCTCCGTTTTGCTTGCCGTTTGCGCCGGCGTGCCTTATTTATCGTTACGGTCGATATCACATCGGTACTTCAAAGAGAATTACAAACGTTTTTTTTTTCGTACTTTTTTTCGTACCCATAGAGTACTTAGCTTGTGTGATTTTTGATTTCTTGTACAAGGCCATTCGGCCTCCGTTTTGCTTGCCGTTTGCGCCGGCGTGCCTTATTTATCGTTACGGTCGATATCACATCGGTACTTCAAAGAGAATTACAAACGTTTTTTTCGTACTTTTTTTCGTACCCATAGAGTACTTAGCGTGTGATTTTTGATTCCTTGTACAAGGCCATTCGGCCTCCGTTTTGCTTGCCGTTTGCGCCGGCGTGCCTTATTTATCGTTACGGTCGATATCACATCGGTACTTCAAAGAGAATTACAAACGTTTTTTTCGTACTTTTTTCGTACCCATAGAGTACTTAGCTTGTGTGATTTTTGATTTCTTGTACAAGGCCATTACGGCCTCCGTTTTGCTTGCCGTTTGCGCCGGCGTGCCTTATTTATCGTTACGAGTCGATATCACATCGGTACTTCAAAGAGAATTACAAACGTTTTTTTTTTTCGTACTTTTTTTCGTACCCATAGAGTACTTAGCGTGTGATTTTTGATTCCTTGTACAAGGCCATTACGGCCTCCGTTTTGCTTGCCGTTTGCGCCGGCGTGCCTTATTTATCGTTCGGTCGATATCACATCGGTACTTCAAAGAGAATTACAAACGTTTTTTTTTCGTACTTTTTTTCGTACCCATAGAGTACTTAGCTTGTGTGATTTTTGATTCCTTGTACAAGGCCATTACGGCCTCCGTTTTGCTTGCCGTTTGCGCCGGCGTGCCTTATTTATCGTTACGGTCGATATCACATCGGTACTTCAAAGAGAATTACAAACATTTTTTTTCGTACTTTTTTTCGTACCCATAGAGTACTTAAGCGTGTGATTTTTGATTCCTTGTACAAGGCCATTCGGCCTCCGTTTTGCTTGCCGTTTGCGCCGGCGTGCCTTATTTATCGTTACGGTCGATATCACATCGGTACTTCAAAGAGAATTACAAACGTTTTTTTTTCGTACTTTTTTTCGTACCCATAGAGTACTTTTTGTGTGATTTTTGATTCTTGTACAAGGCCATTCGGCCTCCGTTTTGCTTGCCGTTTGCGCCGGCGTGCCTTATTTATCGTTACGGTCGATATCACATCGGTACTTCAAAGAGAATTACAAACGTTTTTTTTCGTACTTTTTTTCGTACCCATAGAGTACTTAGCTTGTGTGATTTTTGATTCCTTGTACAAGGCCATTACGGCCTCCGTTTTGCTTGCCGTTTGCGCCGGCGTGCCTTATTTATCGTTACGGTCGATATCACATCGGTACTTCAAAGAGAATTACAAACGTTTTTTTTCGTACTTTTTTTCGTACCCATAGAGTACTTAGCTTGTGTGATTTTTGATTTCTTGTACAAGGCCATTCGGCCTCCGTTTTGCTTGCCGTTTGCGCCGGCGTGCCTTATTTATCGTTACGGTCGATATCACATCGGTACTTCAAAGAGAATTACAAACGTTTTTTTTCGTACTTTTTTTCGTACCCATAGAGTACTTAGCTTGTGTGATTTTTGATTCCTTGTACAAGGCCATTACGGCCTCCGTTTTGCTTGCCGTTTGCGCCGGCGTGCCTTATTTATCGTTACGGTCGATATCACATCGGTACTTCAAAGAGAATTACAAACGCCTTTTTTTTTCGTACTTTTTTTCGTACCCATAGAGTACTTAGCGTGTGATTTTTGATTCCTTGTACAAGGCCATTCGGCCTCCGTTTTGCTTGCCGTTTGCGCCGGCGTGCCTTATTTATCGTTACGGTCGATATCACATCGGTACTTCAAAGAGAATTACAACGTTTTTTTTTTCGTACTTTTTTTCGTACCCATAGAGTACTTAGCTTGTGTGATTTTTGATTCCTTGTACAAGGCCATTACGGCCTCCGTTTTGCTTGCCGTTTGCGCCGGCGTGCCTTATTTATCGTTACGGTCGATATCACATCAGTACTTCAAAGAGAATTACAAACGTTTTTTTTCGTACTTTTTTTTCGTACCCATAGAGTACTTAGCTGTGTGATTTTTGATTCCTTGTACAAGGCCATTCTGGCCTCCGTTTTGCTTGCCGTTTGCGCCGGCGTGCCTTATTTATCGTTACGGTCGATATCACATCGGTACTTCAAAGAGAATTACAAACGTTTTTTTTTCGTACTTTTTTTCGTACCCATAGAGTACTTAGCTTGTGTGATTTTTGATTCCTTGTACAAGGCCATTCGGCCTCCGTTTTGCTTGCCGTTTGCGCCGGCGTGCCTTATTTATCGTTACGGTCGATATCACATCGGTACTTCAAAGAGAATTACAAACGTTTTTTTTTCGTACTTTTTTTCGTACCCGTAGAGTACTTAGCGTGTGATTTTTGATTCCTTGTACAAGGCCATTCGGCCTCCGTTTTGCTTGCCGTTTGCGCCGGCGTGCCTTATTTATCGTTACGGTCGATATCACATCGGTACTTCAAAGAGAATTACAAACGTTTTACAAACGTTTTTTTTCGTACTTTTTTTCGTACCCATAGAGTACTTAGCGTGTGATTTTTGATTCCTTGTACAAGGCCATTCGGCCTCCGTTTTGCTGCCGTTTGCGCCGGCGTGCCTTATTTATCGTTACGGTCGATATCACATCGGTACTTCAAAGAGAATTACAAACGTTTTTTTTTCGTACTTTTTTTCGTACCCATAGAGTACTTAAGCTTGTGTGATTTTTGATTCCTTGTACAAGGCCATTACGGCCTCCGTTTTGCTTGCCGTTTGCGCCGGCGTGCCTTATTTATCGTTACGGTCGATATCACATCGGTACTTCAAAGAGAATTACAAACGTTTTTTTTCGTACTTTTTTTCGTACCCATAGAGTACTTAGCTTGTGTGATTTTTGATTCCTTGTACAAGGCCATTCGGCCTCCGTTTTGCTTGCCGTTTGCGCCGGCGTGCCTTATTTATCGTTACGGTCGATATCACATCGGTACTTCAAAGAGAATTACAAACGTTTTTTTTTCGTACTTTTTTTCGTACCCATAGAGTACTTAGCTTGTGTGATTTTTGATTCCTTGTACAAGGCCATTACGGCCTCCGTTTTGCTTGCCGTTTGCGCCGGCGTGCCTTATTTATCGTTACGGTCGATATCACATCGGTACTTCAAAGAGAATTACAAACGTTTTTTTTTCGTACTTTTTTTCGTACCCATAGAGTACTTAGCGTGTGATTTTTGATTCCTTGTACAAGGCCATTACGGCCTCCGTTTTGCTTGCCGTTTGCGCCGGCGTGCCTTATTTATCGTTAAGTCGATATCACATCGGTACTTCAAAGAGAATTACAAACGTTTTTTTTCGTACTTTTTTTCGTACCCATAGAGTACTTAGTGTGATTTTTGATTCCTTGTACAAGGCCATTCGGCCTCCGTTTTGCTGCCGTTTGCGCCGGCGTGCCTTATTTATCGTTACGGTCGATATCACATCGGTACTTCAAAGAGAATTACAAACGTTTTTTTTCGTACTTTTTTTCGTACCCATAGAGTACTTAGCTTGTGTGATTTTTGATTCCTTGTACAAGGCCATTCGGCCTCCGTTTTGCTTGCCGTTTGCGCCGGCGTGCCTTATTTATCGTTACGGTCGATATCACATCGGTACTTCAAAGAGAATTACAAACGTTTTTTTTTCGTACTTTTTTTCGTACCCATAGAGTACTTAGCGTGTGTGATTTTTGATTCCTTGTACAAGGCCATTCGGCCTCCGTTTTGCTTGCCGTTTGCGCCGGCGTGCCTTATTTATCGTTACGGTCGATATCACATCGGTACTTCAAAGAGAATTACAAACGTTTTTTTTTCGTACGTTTTTTTCGTACCCATAGAGTACTTAGCTTGTGTGATTTTTGATTCTTGTACAAGGCCATTCGGCCTCCGTTTTGCTTGCCGTTTGCGCCGGCGTGCCTTATTTATCGTTACGAGTCGATATCACATCGGTACTTCAAAGAGAATTACAAACGTTTTTTTTTCGTACTTTTTTTCGTACCCATAGAGTACTTAGCTTGTGTGATTTTTGATTCCTTGTACAAGGCCATTACGGCCTCCGTTTTGCTTGCCGTTTGCGCCGGCGTGCCTTATTTATCGTTACGAGTCGATATCACATCGGTACTTCAAAGAGAATTACAAACGTTTTTTTTTCGTACTTTTTTTCGTACCCATAGAGTACTTAGCTTGTGTGATTTTTGATTCCTTGTACAAGGCCATTCGGCCTCCGTTTTGCTTGCCGTTTGCGCCGGCGTGCCTTATTTATCGTTACGGTCGATATCACATCGGTACTTCAAAGAGAATTACAAACGTTTTTTTTCGTACTTTTTTTCGTACCCATAGAGTACTTAAGCGTGTGATTTTTGATTCCTTGTACAAGGCCATTACGGCCTCCGTTTTGCTTGCCGTTTGCGCCGGCGTGCCTTATTTATCGTTACGGTCGATATCACATCGGTACTTCAAAGAGAATTACAAACGTTTTTTTCGTACTTTTTTTCGTACCCATAGAGTACTTAGCGTGTGATTTTTGATTCCTTGTACAAGGCCATTACGGCCTCCGTTTTGCTTGCCGTTTGCGCCGGCGTGCCTTATTTATCGTTACGGTCGATATCACATCGGTACTTCAAAGAGAATTACAAACGTTTTTTTTTCGTACTTTTTTTCGTACCCATAGAGTACTTAGCGTGTGATTTTTGATTCCTTGTACAAGGCCATTCGGCCTCCGTTTTGCTTGCCGTTTGCGCCGGCGTGCCTTATTTATCGTTACGGTCGATATCACATCGGTACTTCAAAGAGAATTACAAACGTTTTTTTTCGTACTTTTTTTCGTACCCATAGAGTACTTAGCTTGTGTGATTTTTGATTCCTTGTACAAGGCCATTACGGCCTCCGTTTTGCTTGCCGTTTGCGCCGGCGTGCCTTATTTATCGTTACGGTCGATATCACATCGGTACTTCAAAGAGAATTACAAACGTTTTTTTTTCGTACTTTTTTTCGTACCCATAGAGTACTTAGCGTGTGATTTTTGATTCCTTGTACAAGGCCATTACGGCCTCCGTTTTGCTTGCCGTTTGCGCCGGCGTGCCTTATTTATCGTTACGGTCGATATCACATCGGTACTTCAAAGAGAATTACAAACGTTTTTTTCGTACTTTTTTTCGTACCCATAGAGTACTTGTGTGATTTTTGATTCCTTGTACAAGGCCATTCGGCCTCCGTTTTGCTTGCCGTTTGCGCCGGCGTGCCTTATTTATCGTTACGGTCGATATCACATCGGTACTTCAAAGAGAATTACAAACGTTTTTTTTTCGTACTTTTTTTCGTACCCATAGAGTACTTAGCTGTGTGATTTTTGATTCCTTGTACAAGGCCATTCGGCCTCCGTTTTGCTTGCCGTTTGCGCCGGCGTGCCTTATTTATCGTTACGGTCGATATCACATCGGTACTTCAAAGAGAATTACAAACGTTTTTTTTTCGTACTTTTTTTCGTACCCATAGAGTACTTAGCTTGTGTGATTTTTGATTCCTTGTACAAGGCCATTCGGCCTCCGTTTTGCTTGCCGTTTGCGCCGGCGTGCCTTATTTATCGTTACGGTCGATATCACATCGGTACTTCAAAGAGAATTACAAACGTTTTTTTCGTACTTTTTTTCGTACCCATAGAGTACTTAAGCTTGTGTGATTTTTGATTCCTTGTACAAGGCCATTCGGCCTCCGTTTTGCTTGCCGTTTGCGCCGGCGTGCCTTATTTATCGTTACGAGTCGATATCACATCGGTACTTCAAAGAGAATTACAAACGTTTTTTTTTCGTACTTTTTTTCGTACCCATAGAGTACTTAGCGTGTGATTTTTGATTCCTTGTACAAGGCCATTCGGCCTCCGTTTTGCTTGCCGTTTGCGCCGGCGTGCCTTATTTATCGTTACGGTCGATATCACATCGGTACTTCAAAGAGAATTACAAACGTTTTTTTTTCGTACTTTTTTTCGTACCCATAGAGTACTTAGCTTGTGTGATTTTTGATTCCTTGTACAAGGCCATTCGGCCTCCGTTTTGCTTGCCGTTTGCGCCGGCGTGCCTTATTTATCGTTACGGTCGATATCACATCGGTACTTCAAAGAGAATTACAAACGTTTTTTTTTTTTTCGTACTTTTTTTCGTACCCATAGAGTACTTAGCTTGTGTGATTTTTGATTCCTTGTACAAGGCCATTCGGCCTCCGTTTTGCTTGCCGTTTGCGCCGGCGTGCCTTATTTATCGTTACGGTCGATATCACATCGGTACTTCAAAGAGAATTACAAACGTTTTTTTTTCGTACTTTTTTTCGTACCCATAGAGTACTTAGCTTGTGTGATTTTTGATTCCTTGTACAAGGCCATTACGGCCTCCGTTTTGCTTGCCGTTTGCGCCGGCGTGCCTTATTTATCGTTACGGTCGATATCACATCGGTACTTCAAAGAGAATTACAAACGTTTTTTTTTTTCGTACTTTTTTTCGTACCCATAGAGTACTTAAGCTTGTGTGATTTTTGATTCCTTGTACAAGGCCATTACGGCCTCCGTTTTGCTTGCCGTTTGCGCCGGCGTGCCTTATTTATCGTTACGGTCGATATCACATCGGTACTTCAAAGAGAATTACAAACGTTTTTTTTCGTACTTTTTTTCGTACCCATAGAGTACTTAGCTTGTGTGATTTTTGATTCCTTGTACAAGGCCATTCGGCCTCCGTTTTGCTTGCCGTTTGCGCCGGCGTGCCTTATTTATCGTTACGGTCGATATCACATCGGTACTTCAAAGAGAATTACAAACGTTTTTTTTCGTACTTTTTTTCGTACCCATAGAGTACTTAGCTTGTGTGATTTTTGATTCCTTGTACAAGGCCATTCGGCCTCCGTTTTGCTTGCCGTTTGCGCCGGCGTGCCTTATTTATCGTTACGGTCGATATCACATCGGTACTTCAAAGAGAATTACAAACGTTTTTTTTTTCGTACTTTTTTTCGTACCCATAGAGTACTTAGCTTGTGTGATTTTTGATTCCTTGTACAAGGCCATTACGGCCTCCGTTTTGCTTGCCGTTTGCGCCGGCGTGCCTTATTTATCGTTACGGTCGATATCACATCGGTACTTCAAAGAGAATTACAAACGTTTTTTTTTCGTACTTTTTTTCGTACCCATAGAGTACTTAGCTTGTGTGATTTTTGATTCCTTGTACAAGGCCATTACGGCCTCCGTTTTGCTTGCCGTTTGCGCCGGCGTGCCTTATTTATCGTTACGAGTCGATATCACATCGGTACTTCAAAGAGAATTACAAACGTTTTTTTTTCGTACTTTTTTTTTTTCGTACCCATAGAGTACTTAGCGTGTGATTTTTGATTCCTTGTACAAGGCCATTCGGCCTCCGTTTTGCTTGCCGTTTGCGCCGGCGTGCCTTATTTATCGTTACGAGTCGATATCACATCGGTACTTCAAAGAGAATTACAACGTTTTTTTTTCGTACTTTTTTTCGTACCCATAGAGTACTTAGCTTGTGTGATTTTTGATTCCTTGTACAAGGCCATTCGGCCTCCGTTTTGCTTGCCGTTTGCGCCGGCGTGCCTTATTTATCGTTACGGTCGATATCACATCGGTACTTCAAAGAGAATTACAAACGTTTTTTTTCGTACTTTTTTTCGTACCCATAGAGTACTTAAGCGTGTGTGATTTTTGATTCCTTGTACAAGGCCATTCGGCCTCCGTTTTGCTTGCCGTTTGCGCCGGCGTGCCTTATTTATCGTTACGGTCGATATCACATCGGTACTTCAAAGAGAATTACAAACGTTTTTTTTCGTACTTTTTTTCGTACCCATAGAGTACTTAAGCGTGTGATTTTTGATTCCTTGTACAAGGCCATTACGGCCTCCGTTTTGCTTGCCGTTTGCGCCGGCGTGCCTTATTTATCGTTACGGTCGATATCACATCGGTACTTCAAAGAGAATTACAAACGTTTTTTTTCGTACTTTTTTTCGTACCCATAGAGTACTTTAGCTTGTGTGATTTTTGATTCCTTGTACAAGGCCATTCGGCCTCCGTTTTGCTTGCCGTTTGCGCCGGCGTGCCTTATTTATCGTTACGGTCGATATCACATCGGTACTTCAAAGAGAATTACAAACGTTTTTTTTTTCGTACTTTTTTTCGTACCCATAGAGTACTTAGCTTGTGTGATTTTTGATTCCTTGTACAAGGCCATTCGGCCTCCGTTTTGCTTGCCGTTTGCGCCGGCGTGCCTTATTTATCGTTACGGTCGATATCACATCGGTACTTCAAAAAGAGAATTACAAACGTTTTTTTTCGTACTTTTTTTCGTACCCATAGAGTACTTAAGCGTGTGTGATTTTTGATTCCTTGTACAAGGCCATTCGGCCTCCGTTTTGCTTGCCGTTTGCGCCGGCGTGCCTTATTTATCGTTACGGTCGATATCACATCGGTACTTCAAAGAGAATTACAAACGTTTTTTTTTTCGTACTTTTTTTCGTACCCATAGAGTACTTAAGCGTGTGATTTTTGATTCCTTGTACAAGGCCATTCGGCCTCCGTTTTGCTTGCCGTTTGCGCCGGCGTGCCTTATTTATCGTTACGGTCGATATCACATCGGTACTTCAAAGAGAATTACAAACGTTTTTTTTTCGTACTTTTTTTCGTACCCATAGAGTACTTAGCTTGTGTGATTTTTGATTCCTTGTACAAGGCCATTACGGCCTCCGTTTTGCTTGCCGTTTGCGCCGGCGTGCCTTATTTATCGTTAAGTCGATATCACATCGGTACTTCAAAGAGAATTACAAACGTTTTTTTTTCGTACTTTTTTTCGTACCCATAGAGTACTTAGCTTGTGTGATTTTTGATTCCTTGTACAAGGCCATTACGGCCTCCGTTTTGCTTGCCGTTTGCGCCGGCGTGCCTTATTTATCGTTACGGTCGATATCACATCGGTACTTCAAAGAGAATTACAAACGTTTTTTTTTCGTACTTTTTTTCGTACCCATAGAGTACTTAGCTTGTGTGATTTTTGATTCCTTGTACAAGGCCATTACGGCCTCCGTTTTGCTTGCCGTTTGCGCCGGCGTGCCTTATTTATCGTTACGGTCGATATCACATCGGTACTTCAAAGAGAATTACAAACGTTTTTTTTTCGTACTTTTTTTCGTACCCATAGAGTACTTAGCGTGTGATTTTTGATTCCTTGTACAAGGCCATTCGGCCTCCGTTTTGCTTGCCGTTTGCGCCGGCGTGCCTTATTTATCGTTACGGTCGATATCACATCGGTACTTCAAAGAGAATTACAAACGTTTTTTTTCGTACTTTTTTTCGTACCCATAAGTACTTAGCTTGTGTGATTTTTGATTCCTTGTACAAGGCCATTCGGCCTCCGTTTTGCTTGCCGTTTGCGCCGGCGTGCCTTATTTATCGTTACGGTCGATATCACATCGGTACTTCAAAGAGAATTACAAACGTTTTTTTTCGTACTTTTTTTCGTACCCATAGAGTACTTAGCTTGTGTGATTTTTGATTCCTTGTACAAGGCCATTCGGCCTCCGTTTTGCTTGCCGTTTGCGCCGGCGTGCCTTATTTATCGTTACGGTCGATATCACATCGGTACTTCAAAGAGAATTACAAACGTTTTTTTTTCGTACTTTTTTTCGTACCCATAGAGTACTTAGCTTGTGTGATTTTTGATTCCTTGTACAAGGCCATTCGGCCTCCGTTTTGCTTGCCGTTTGCGCCGGCGTGCCTTATTTATCGTTACGGTCGATATCACATCGGTACTTCAAAGAGAATTACAAACGTTTTTTTTTCGTACTTTTTTTCGTACCCATAGAGTACTTAGCTTGTGTGATTTTTGATTCCTTGTACAAGGCCATTCGGCCTCCGTTTTGCTTGCCGTTTGCGCCGGCGTGCCTTATTTATCGTTACGGTCGATATCACATCGGTACTTCAAAGAGAATTACAAACGTTTTTTTTTCGTACTTTTTTTCGTACCCATAGAGTACTTAAGCGTGTGATTTTTGATTCCTTGTACAAGGCCATTACGGCCTCCGTTTTGCTTGCCGTTTGCGCGGCGTGCCTTATTTATCGTTACGGTCGATATCACATCGGTACTTCAAAGAGAATTACAAACGTTTTTTTTTCGTACTTTTTTTCGTACCCATAGAGTACTTAGCTTGTGTGATTTTTGATTCCTTGTACAAGGCCATTCGGCCTCCGTTTTGCTTGCCGTTTGCGCCGGCGTGCCTTATTTATCGTTACGGTCGATATCACATCGGTACTTCAAAGAGAATTACAAACGTTTTTTTTTCGTACTTTTTTTCGTACCCATAGAGTACTTAGCTTGTGTGATTTTTGATTCCTTGTACAAGGCCATTACGGCCTCCGTTTTGCTTGCCGTTTGCGCCGGCGTGCCTTATTTATCGTTACGGTCGATATCACATCGGTACTTCAAAGAGAATTACAAACGTTTTTTTTTCGTACTTTTTTTCGTACCCATAGAGTACTTATTTGTGTGATTTTTGATTCCTTGTACAAGGCCATTCGGCCTCCGTTTTGCTGCCGTTTGCGCCGGCGTGCCTTATTTATCGTTACGGTCGATATCACATCGGTACTTCAAAGAGAATTACAAACGTTTTTTTTTTTTTCGTACTTTTTTTCGTACCCATAGAGTACTTAAGCGTGTGATTTTTGATTCCTTGTACAAGGCCATTCGGCCTCCGTTTTGCTTGCCGTTTGCGCCGGCGTGCCTTATTTATCGTTACGGTCGATATCACATCGGTACTTCAAAGAGAATTACAAACGTTTTTTTTCGTACTTTTTTTCGTACCCATAGAGTACTTAGCTTGTGTGATTTTTGATTCCTTGTACAAGGCCATTACGGCCTCCGTTTTGCTTGCCGTTTGCGCCGGCGTGCCTTATTTATCGTTACGGTCGATATCACATCGGTACTTCAAAGAGAATTACAAACGTTTTTTTTTCGTACTTTTTTTCGTACCCATAGAGTACTTAGCTTGTGTGATTTTTGATTCCTTGTACAAGGCCATTCGGCCTCCGTTTTGCTTGCCGTTTGCGCCGGCGTGCCTTATTTATCGTTGGTCGATATCACATCGGTACTTCAAAGAGAATTACAAACGTTTTTTTTTCGTACTTTTTTTCGTACCCATAGAGTACTTAGCTTGTGTGATTTTTGATTCCTTGTACAAGGCCATTCGGCCTCCGTTTTGCTTGCCGTTTGCGCCGGCGTGCCTTATTTATCGTTACGGTCGATATCACATCGGTACTTCAAAGAGAATTACAAACGTTTTTTTTCGTACTTTTTTTCGTACCCATAGAGTACTTAAGCTTGTGTGATTTTTGATTCCTTGTACAAGGCCATTCGGCCTCCGTTTTGCTTGCCGTTTGCGCCGGCGTGCCTTATTTATCGTTACGGTCGATATCACATCGGTACTTCAAAGAGAATTACAAACGTTTTTTTTTCGTACTTTTTTTCGTACCCATAGAGTACTTAAGCTTGTGTGATTTTTGATTCCTTGTACAAGGCCATTCGGCCTCCGTTTTGCTTGCCGTTTGCGCCGGCGTGCCTTATTTATCGTTACGGTCGATATCACATCGGTACTTCAAAGAGAATTACAAACGTTTTTTTTTCGTACTTTTTTTCGTACCCATAGAGTACTTAGCTTGTGTGATTTTTGATTCCTTGTACAAGGCCATTACGGCCTCCGTTTTGCTTGCCGTTTGCGCCGGCGTGCCTTATTTATCGTTACGGTCGATATCACATCGGTACTTCAAAGAGAATTACAAACGTTTTTTTTCGTACTTTTTTTCGTACCCATAGAGTACTTAGCTTGTGTGATTTTTGATTCCTTGTACAAGGCCATTCGGCCTCCGTTTTGCTGCCGTTTGCGCCGGCGTGCCTTATTTATCGTTACGAGTCGATATCACATCGGTACTTCAAAGAGAATTACAAACGTTTTTTTTTTTTCGTACTTTTTTTCGTACCCATAGAGTACTTAGCTTGTGTGATTTTTGATTCCTTGTACAAGGCCATTCGGCCTCCGTTTTGCTTGCCGTTTGCGCCGGCGTGCCTTATTTATCGTTACGGTCGATATCACATCGGTACTTCAAAGAGAATTACAAACGTTTTTTTTTCGTACTTTTTTTCGTACCCATAGAGTACTTAGTTGTGTGATTTTTGATTCCTTGTACAAGGCCATTCGGCCTCCGTTTTGCTTGCCGTTTGCGCCGGCGTGCCTTATTTATCGTTACGGTCGATATCACATCGGTACTTCAAAGAGAATTACAAACGTTTTTTTTCGTACTTTTTTTCGTACCCATAGAGTACTTAAGCGTGTGTGATTTTTGATTCCTTGTACAAGGCCATTCGGCCTCCGTTTTGCTTGCCGTTTGCGCCGGCGTGCCTTATTTATCGTTACGGTCGATATCACATCGGTACTTCAAAGAGAATTACAAACGTTTTTTTTTTCGTACTTTTTTTCGTACCCATAGAGTACTTAGCTTGTGTGATTTTTGATTCCTTGTACAAGGCCATTCGGCCTCCGTTTTGCTTGCCGTTTGCGCCGGCGTGCCTTATTTATCGTTACGGTCGATATCACATCGGTACTTCAAAGAGAATTACAAACGTTTTTTTTCGTACTTTTTTTCGTACCCATAGAGTACTTAAGCTTGTGTGATTTTTGATTCCTTGTACAAGGCCATTCGGCCTCCGTTTTGCTTGCCGTTTGCGCCGGCGTGCCTTATTTATCGTTACGGTCGATATCACATCGGTACTTCAAAGAGAATTACAAACGTTTTTTTTCGTACTTTTTTTCGTACCCATAGAGTACTTAGCGTGTGATTTTTGATTCCTTGTACAAGGCCATTCGGCCTCCGTTTTGCTTGCCGTTTGCGCCGGCGTGCCTTATTTATCGTTACGGTCGATATCACATCGGTACTTCAAAGAGAATTACAAACGTTTTTTTTCGTACTTTTTTTCGTACCCATAGAGTAGTACTTAGCGTGTGATTTTTGATTCCTTGTACAAGGCCATTCGGCCTCCGTTTTGCTTGCCGTTTGCGCCGGCGTGCCTTATTTATCGTTACGGTCGATATCACATCGGTACTTCAAAGAGAATTACAAACGTTTTTTTTTCGTACTTTTTTTCGTACCCATAGAGTACTTAAGCGTGTGATTTTTGATTCCTTGTACAAGGCCATTACGGCCTCCGTTTTGCTTGCCGTTTGCGCCGGCGTGCCTTATTTATCGTTACGGTCGATATCACATCGGTACTTCAAAGAGAATTACAAACGTTTTTTTTTCGTACTTTTTTTCGTACCCATAGAGTACTTAAGCTTGTGTGATTTTTGATTCCTTGTACAAGGCCATTCGGCCTCCGTTTTGCTTGCCGTTTGCGCCGGCGTGCCTTATTTATCGTTACGGTCGATATCACATCGGTACTTCAAAGAGAATTACACAACGTTTTTTTTCGTACTTTTTTTCGTACCCATAGAGTACTTAGCGTGTGTGATTTTTGATTCCTTGTACAAGGCCATTACGGCCTCCGTTTTGCTTGCCGTTTGCGCCGGCGTGCCTTATTTATCGTTACGGTCGATATCACATCGGTACTTCAAAGAGAATTACAAACGTTTTTTTTCGTACTTTTTTTCGTACCCATAGAGTACTTAGCGTGTGATTTTTGATTCCTTGTACAAGGCCATTCGGCCTCCGTTTTGCTTGCCGTTTGCGCCGGCGTGCCTTATTTATCGTTACGGTCGATATCACATCGGTACTTCAAAGAGAATTACAAACGTTTTTTTTCGTACTTTTTTTCGTACCCATAGAGTACTTAGCTTGTGTGATTTTTGATTCCTTGTACAAGGCCATTCGGCCTCCGTTTTGCTTGCCGTTTGCGCCGGCGTGCCTTATTTATCGTTACGGTCGATATCACATCGGTACTTCAAAGAGAATTACAAACGTTTTTTTTCGTACTTTTTTTCGTACCCATAGAGTACTTAGCTTGTGTGATTTTTGATTCCTTGTACAAGGCCATTACGGCCTCCGTTTTGCTTGCCGTTTGCGCCGGCGTGCCTTATTTATCGTTACGGTCGATATCACATCGGTACTTCAAAGAGAATTACAAACGTTTTTTTTCGTACTTTTTTTCGTACCCATAGAGTACTTAGCTTGTGTGATTTTTGATTCCTTGTACAAGGCCATTCGGCCTCCGTTTTGCTTGCCGTTTGCGCCGGCGTGCCTTATTTATCGTTACGGTCGATATCACATCGGTACTTCAAAGAGAATTACAAACGTTTTTTTTTCGTACTTTTTTCGTACCCATAGAGTACTTAGCTTGTGTGATTTTTGATTCCTTGTACAAGGCCATTCGGCCTCCGTTTTGCTTGCCGTTTGCGCCGGCGTGCCTTATTTATCGTTACGGTCGATATCACATCGGTACTTCAAAGAGAATTACAAACGTTTTTTTTCGTACTTTTTTTCGTACCCATAGAGTACTTAGCTTGTGTGATTTTTGATTCCTTGTACAAGGCCATTCGGCCTCCGTTTTGCTTGCCGTTTGCGCCGGCGTGCCTTATTTATCGTTACGGTCGATATCACATCGGTACTTCAAAGAGAATTACAAACGTTTTTTTTCGTACTTTTTTTCGTACCCATAGAGTACTTAGCTTGTGTGATTTTTGATTCCTTGTACAAGGCCATTCGGCCTCCGTTTTGCTTGCCGTTTGCGCCGGCGTGCCTTATTTATCGTTACGGTCGATATCACATCGGTACTTCAAAGAGAATTACAAACGTTTTTTTTCGTACTTTTTTTCGTACCCATAGAGTACTTAGCGTGTGATTTTTGATTCCTTGTACAAGGCCATTCGGCCTCCGTTTTGCTTGCCGTTTGCGCCGGCGTGCCTTATTTATCGTTACGGTCGATATCACATCGGTACTTCAAAGAGAATTACAAACGTTTTTTTTCGTACTTTTTTTCGTACCCATAGAGTACTTAAGCTTGTGTGATTTTTGATTCCTTGTACAAGGCCATTACGGCCTCCGTTTTGCTTGCCGTTTGCGCCGGCGTGCCTTATTTATCGTTACGGTCGATATCACATCGGTACTTCAAAGAGAATTACAAACGTTTTTTTTCGTACTTTTTTTCGTACCCATAGAGTACTTAGCGTGTGATTTTTGATTCCTTGTACAAGGCCATTCGGCCTCCGTTTTGCTTGCCGTTTGCGCCGGCGTGCCTTATTTATCGTTACGGTCGATATCACATCGGTACTTCAAAGAGAATTACAAACGTTTTTTTTTCGTACTTTTTTTCGTACCCATAGAGTACTTAGCGTGTGTGATTTTTGATTCCTTGTACAAGGCCATTCGGCCTCCGTTTTGCTTGCCGTTTGCGCCGGCGTGCCTTATTTATCGTTACGGTCGATATCACATCGGTACTTCAAAGAGAATTACAAACGTTTTTTTTCGTACTTTTTTTCGTACCCATAGAGTACTTAGCGTGTGATTTTTGATTCCTTGTACAAGGCCATTACGGCCTCCGTTTTGCTTGCCGTTTGCGCCGGCGTGCCTTATTTATCGTTCGGTCGATATCACATCGGTACTTCAAAGAGAATTACAAACGTTTTTTTCGTACTTTTTTTCGTACCCATAGAGTACTTAAGCTTGTGTGATTTTTGATTCCTTGTACAAGGCCATTACGGCCTCCGTTTTGCTTGCCGTTTGCGCCGGCGTGCCTTATTTATCGTTCGGTCGATATCACATCGGTACTTCAAAGAGAATTACAAACGTTTTTTTTCGTACTTTTTTTCGTACCCATAGAGTACTTAGCTTGTGTGATTTTTGATTCCTTGTACAAGGCCATTCGGCCTCCGTTTTGCTTGCCGTTTGCGCCGGCGTGCCTTATTTATCGTTCGGTCGATATCACATCGGTACTTCAAAGAGAATTACAAACGTTTTTTTTCGTACTTTTTTTCGTACCCATAGAGTACTTAAGCTTGTGTGATTTTTGATTCCTTGTACAAGGCCATTACGGCCTCCGTTTTGCTTGCCGTTTGCGCCGGCGTGCCTTATTTATCGTTCGGTCGATATCACATCGGTACTTCAAAGAGAATTACAAACATTTTTTTTCGTACTTTTTTCGTACCCATAGAGTACTTAAGCTTGTGTGATTTTTGATTCCTTGTACAAGGCCATTCGGCCTCCGTTTTGCTTGCCGTTTGCGCCGGCGTGCCTTATTTATCGTTCGAGTCGATATCACATCGGTACTTCAAAGAGAATTACAAACGTTTTTTTTCGTACTTTTTTTCGTACCCATAGAGTACTTAAGCTTGTGTGATTTTTGATTTCTTGTACAAGGCCATTACGGCCTCCGTTTTGCTTGCCGTTTGCGCCGGCGTGCCTTATTTATCGTTACGGTCGATATCACATCGGTACTTCAAAGAGAATTACAAACGTTTTTTTTTCGTACTTTTTTTCGTACCCATAGAGTACTTAGCGTGTGATTTTTGATTCTTGTACAAGGCCATTCGGCCTCCGTTTTGCTTGCCGTTTGCGCCGGCGTGCCTTATTTATCGTTCGGTCGATATCACATCGGTACTTCAAAGAGAATTACAAACGTTTTTTTTCGTACTTTTTTTCGTACCCATAGAGTACTTAACTTTGTGTGATTTTTGATTTCTTGTACAAGGCCATTACGGCCTCCGTTTTGCTTGCCGTTTGCGCCGGCGTGCCTTATTTATCGTTCGGTCGATATCACATCGGTACTTCAAAGAGAATTACAAACGTTTTTTTTTTCGTACTTTTTTTCGTACCCATAGAGTACTTAAGCGTGTGATTTTTGATTCCTTGTACAAGGCCATTCGGCCTCCGTTTTGCTTGCCGTTTGCGCCGGCGTGCCTTATTTATCGTTCGGTCGATATCACATCGGTACTTCAAAGAGAATTACAAACGTTTTTTTTTTCGTACTTTTTTTTCGTACCCATAGAGTACTTAGCGTGTGATTTTTGATTCTTGTACAAGGCCATTATGGCCTCCGTTTTGCTTGCCGTTTGCGCCGGCGTGCCTTATTTATCGTTACGGTCGATATCACGATGCTAAAGAGAATTACAAAGGGTTTTTCGTACTTTTTTTTTTCGTACTTTTTTTCGTACCCATAGAGTACTTAAGCTTAAGCCGTGTGATTTTTGATTCCTTGTACATGGCCATTCGGCCTCCGTTTTGCTTGCCGTTTGCGCCGGCGTGCCTTATTTATCGTTCGGTCGATATCACATCGATACTTCAAAGAGAATTACAAACTTTTTTTTTTTCGTACTTTTTTTCGTACCCATAGAGTACTTAACTGTGTGATTTTTGATCCTTGTACAAAGCCATTCGGCCTCCGTTTTGCTTTCCGTTTGCGCCGGCGTGCCTTATTTATCATTTTGGTCGATATCACATCAGTACTTCAAAGAGAATTACAAACGTTTTATTGTCGTACTTTTTTTCGTACCCATAGAGTAACTGTGTGATTTTTGATTCCTTGTACAAGGCCATTCTGGCAACCGTTTTGCTTTCCGTTTGCGCTGGCGTGCCTTATTTATCGTTCGGTCGATATCACATCGGTACTTCAAAGAGAATTACAAATGTTTTTTTTCGTACTTTTTTTCGTACCCATAGAGTACTTAAGCTTGTGTGATTTTTGATTTCTTGTACAAGGCCATTCGGCCTAAGTTTTGCTTGCCGTTTGCGCCGGCGTGCCTTATTTATCGTTCGGTCGATATCACATCGGTACTTCAAAGAGAATTACAAAGGTTTTTTTCGTACTTTTTTTCGTACCCATAGAGTACTTAGCGTGTGAGATTTTTGATTCCTTGTACAAGACCATTCGGCCTCCGTTTTGCTTGCCCTTTGCGCCGGCGTGCCTTATTTATCGTTCTGGTCGGTATCACATCAGTACTTCAAAGAGAATTACAAACGTTTTTTTTTTCATACTTTTTTCGTACCCATAGAGTACTTAACCGTGTGATTTTTGATTTCTTGTACATGGCCATTCGGCCTCCGTTTTGCTTGCCGTTTGCGCCGGCGTGCCTTATTATCGTTCGGTCGATATCACATCGGTACTTCAAAGAGAATTACAAACGTTTTTTTTTCTACTTTTTTTCGTACCCATAGAGTACTTAAGCTGTGATTTTTGATTTTTGATTCGGCCTCCGTTTTGCTTGCCGTTTGCCCGGCGTGCCTTATTTATCGTTTCGGTCGATATCACATCGGTACTTCAAAGAGAATTACAAAAGTTTTTTTTCCTACTTTTTTTCGTACCCATAGAGTACTTAACTGTGTGATTTTGATTCCTTGTACAAAGCCATTCTGGCCTCCATTTTTCTTGCCGTTTGCGCCGGCGTGCCTTATTTATCGTTTTGGTCGATATCACATCAGTACTTCAAAGAGAATTACAAACATTTCTTTTCGTACTTTTTTTCGTACCCATAGAGTACTTAAGCGTGTGATTTTTGATTCTTGTACAAGGCCATTCGGCCTCCGTTTTGCTTGCCGTTTGCGCCGGCGTGCCTTATTTATCGTTAAGTCGATATCACATCGGTACTTCAAAGAGAATTACAACGTTTTTTTTTCGTACTTTTTTTCGTACCCATAGAGTACTTAGCGTGTGATTTTTGATTCCTTGTACAAGGCCATTCGGCCTCCGTTTTGCTTGCCGTTTGCGCCGGCGTGCCTTATTTATCGTTCGGTCGATATGACATCGGTACTTCAAAGAGAATTTACAAACGTTTTTTTTTCGTACTTTTTTTCGTACCCATAGAGTACTTAAGCGTGTGATTTTTGATTCCTTGTACAAGGCCATTCGGACTCCGTTTTGCTTTGCCGTTTGCGCCGGAGTGCCTTATTTATCGTTCGGTCGATATCACATCGGTACTTCAAAGAGAATTACTAACGTTTTTTTTCGTACTTTTTTTCGTACCCATAGAGTACTTAAAGCGTGTGATTTTTGATTCCTTGTACAAGGCCATTCGGCCTCCGTTTTGATTGCCGTTTGCGCCGGCGTGCCTTATTTATCGTTACGGTCGATATCACATCGGTTCTTCAAAGAGAATTACAAACGTTTTTTTTTCGGACTTTTTTTCGTACCCATAGAGTACTTAAGCGTGTGATTTTTGATTTCTTGTACAAGGCCATTCGGCCTCCGTTTTGCTTGCCTTTTGCGCCGGCGTGCCTTATTTATCGTTCTGGTCGATATCACATCAGTATATCAAAGAGAATTACAAACGTTTTTTATCGTACACTTTTTCATACCCATAGACTAATTAATGGTGTGATTTTTGATTCCTTGTACAAGGCCATTCTGGCCTCCGTTTTGCTTGCCGTTTGCGCCTGCGTGCCTTATTTATCGTTCTGGTCGATAACACATCAGTACTTACAAACGTTTTTTTCGTACTTTTTTTCGTACTTTTTTTCGTACCCATAGAGTATTTAACGGTGTGATTTTTGATTCCTTGTACAAGACCTTTCTGACCTCCGTTTTGCTTGCCGTTTGCGCCGGCGTACCTTATTTATCGTTCTGGTCGATACCACATCAGTATTTCAAAGAGAATTACAAACGTTTTTTTCGTACTTTTTTTCGTACTTAAGTGTGTGATTTTTGATTCCTTGTACAAGGCCATTCTGGCCACCGTTTTGCATGCCGTTTGCGCCGGCGTGCCTTATTTATCGTTCTGGTCGATATCACATCAGTACTTCAAAGAGTATTACAAACGTTTTTTTCGTACTTTTTTTTCGTACCCATAGAGTACTTAACTGTGTGATTTTTGATTTTTTGTACAAGGCCATTCGGCCTCGTTTTGCTTGACGTTTGCGCCGGCGTGCCTTATTTATCGTTCTGGTCGATATCACATCAGTACTTCAAAAAGAATTACAAATGTTTTTTTTCGTACTTTTTTTCGTACCCATAGAGTACTTAACTGTGTGATTTTTGATTCCTTGTACAAGACCATTCTGGCCTCCGTTTTGTTTGCCGTTTGCGCCGGCGGCCTTATTTATCGTTATGGTCGATATCACATCAGTACTTCAAAGAGAATTACAAACGTTTTTTTTTCATACTTTTTTCGTACCCATAGAGTACTTAACTGTGTGATTTTTGATTTCTTGTACAAGGCCATTCTGGCCTACGTTTTGCTTGCCGTTTGCCCCGGAGTGCCTTATTTATCGTTCTGCTCGATATCACATCAGTACTTCAAAGAGAATTACAAACGTTTTTTTTCGTACTTCTTTTCGTACCCATAGAGTACTTAACTGTGTGATTTTTGATTCCATGTACAAATCCATTCTGGCCTCCATTTTTCTTGCCGTTTGCGCCGGCGTGCCTTATTTATTGTTCTGGTCGATATCACATCAGTACTTCAAAGAGAATTACAAATGTTTTTTTTCGTACCGTACCATAGAGTACTTAAGCGTGTGATTTTTGATTCCTTGTACAAGGCCATTCGGCCTCCGTTTTGCTTGCCGTTTGCGCCGGCGTGCCTGATTTATCGTTTTGGTCGATATCACATCAGTACTTCAAAGAGAATTACAAACATTTTTTTTCGTACTTTTTTTCGTACCCATAGAGTACTTAACTGTGTGATTTTTAATTTCTTGTACAAGGCCATTCTGGCCTCCGTTTTGCTTGCAGTTTGCGCCGGCTTGCCTTATTTATCGTTCTGGTCGATATCACATCGGTACTTCAAAGAGAATTACAAACGTTTTTTTCGTAATTTTTTTCGTACCCATAGAGTACTTAACTGTGTGATTTTTGATTCTTTGTACAAGGCCATTCTGGCCTCCGTTTTGCTTGCCGTTTGCGCCGGCGTGCCTTATTCATCGTTCGGTCGATATCACATCAGTATTTCAAAGAGAATTACAAACGTTTCTTTTCGTACCCATAGAGTACTTAAGCGTGTGATTTTTGATTCCTTGTGTACAAGGCCATTCGGCCTCCGTTTTGCTTGCCGTTTGTGCCGGCGTGCCTTATTTATCGTTCGGTCGATATCACATCGGTACTTCAAAGAGAATTACTAACGTTTTTTTTCGTACTTTTTTTCGTACCCATAGAGTACTTAAGCGTGTGATTTTTGATTCCTTGTACAAGGCCATTCGGCCTCCGTTTTGATTGCCGTTTGCGCCGGCGTGCCTTATTTATCGTTCGGTCGATATCACATCGTTCTTCAAAGAGAATTACAAACGTTTTTTTTCGGACTTTTTTTCGTACCCATAGAGTACTTAAGCGTGTGATTTTTGATTTCTTGTACAAGGCCATTCGGCCTCCGTTTTGCTTGCCGTTTGCGCCGGCGTGCCTTATTTATCGTTTCGAGTCGATATCACATCAGTACATCAAAGAGAATTACAAACGTTTTTTATCGTACTCTTTTTTGTACCCATAGACTAATTAACGGTGTGATTTTTGATTCCTTGTACAAGGCCATTCTGGCCTCCGTTTTGCTTGCCGTTTGCGCCTGCGTGCCTTATTTATCGTTCTGGTCGATAACACATCAGTACTTACAAACGTTTTTTTTCGTACTTTTTTTCGTACCCATAGAGTATTTAACGGTGTGATTTTTGATTCCTTGTACAAGACCTTTCTGACCTCCGTTTTGCTTGCCGTTTGCGCCGGCGTACCTTATTTATCGTTCTGGTCGATACCACATCAGTATTTGAAAGAGAATTACAAACGTTTTTTTCGTACTTTTTTTCGTACCCATAAAGTACTTAAGTGTGTGATTTTTGATTCCTTGTACAAGGCCTTTCTGGACTCCGTTTTGCTTGCCGTTTGCGCCGGCGTGCCTTATTTATCGTTATGGTCGATATCACATCAGTACTTCAAAGAGAATTACAAACGTTTTTTTTCGTACGTTTTTTCGTACCCATAGAGTACTTAACTGTGTGATTTTTGATTCCTTGTACAAGGCCATTGGCCTCCGTTTTGCTTGCCGTTTGCGCCGGCGTGCCTTATTTATCGTTACGGTCGATATCACATCGGTATTTCAAAGAGAATTACAAACGTTTTTTCGTACTTTTTTTCGTACCCATAGAGTACTTAAGCGTGTGATTTTTGATTTCTTGTACAAGGCCATTCGGCCTCCGTTTTGCTTGCCGTTTGCGCTGGCGTGCCTTATTTATCGTTCTGGTCGATATCACATCAGTATATCAAAGGGAATTACAAACGTTTTTTATCGTACTCTTTTTCGTACCCATAGACTAATTAACGGTGTGATTTTTGATTCCTTGTACAAGGCCATTCTGGCCTCCATTTTGCTTGCCGTTTGCGCCTGCGTGCCTTATTTATCGTTCTGGTCGATAACACATCAGTACTTACAAACGTTTTTTTTCGTACCCATAGAGTATTTAACGGTGTGATTTTTGATTCCTTGTACAAGACCTTTCTGACCTCCGTTTTGCTTGCCGTTTGCGCCGGCGTACCTTATTTATCGTTCTGCACTACAAGAAAATCGGCTATTAATAAAGGTACTTCCCGTCATTAATTGTCCATTTCCCCTCATAAAAACCTTTTATAACGGGAAATTTCCTGTTATAGCCCCTTATTACTGCCTCCGCCGGTATAGGTATTCAATAACGGGAAACTCAATCCCGTTATTAATAATATCGGACATTAATAATGGTATTTTCCTGTTATTAAAAATCATTTTTAATAACAATCTAAACCCTTATTATAAGGTAAGTTACCCCTCACAAATCGTGATTTAATGACAGAAATAACCCCTTATTGTAGATTCATTTACCCCTTATTAAATTACGATTTGATAAAAAAAAAACATCCGCTCTTATAGACTATTTTCCTCTCATTAATCAGGATTCAATAACAACAAAATGCAAAATCAGGATTCAATAACAAATTGCCAATAGCAACTGCATTCAAGAACATGTACACTCACGGTACTATACAAACATTCACCTTTACATACTTTACATAAAGTCAAACTTCCATCAATAATTAGTGAAGAAAGACTATAATGTAATATCCGAAAATAGGAAAAATAGATACACTTTCACCGGTATTATGAAGCTTCGGGTTTACGAGGAATAAACACGGTAGATGGTTGAGGGTATTTTTTCAATACCTATGTTCACGCATAATCTTTTCAATCTCCTTATGGGAAGCCATGATCTGCATTAATATCAAGGCATCAAAACCAGAGGAAAATAAAATAAAATAAAATCTGAAACAAGTTTATTGGGCTGGAAATGCCAACTTAAGTCTATGTAGAATCAAAATACTACTTTCCATCTAAAAGCTATTGAAAAAGGTTAACACGGTGCACTAAAAATCCTGGAGTATGAAAGGGGTATAAGGTAAGGCACCACTTTAGGGACACAAGTACCAGACCTAAGAACAGAAAAACGCAGTTCAGGAGCAACAACGCAAGTACTAAAACATAACTTAGGGAACCCCAAAAGTTTCCAAGTCTTCAATATTTTCATCCACAATTTCAAGAACACGAGAAAGAACAAAGAAGAATAATCACGGTCTTTATAACACTTGTACAACGGACGCAAAGCGAACATAATAGTCAACAAGTTTATGTCGGTCACAAGAGCAAACGAGAATGCATACAAGACCATGGCATACTCATATTATGCAAGATGAATCATAGACTAAATAAAATTGAACTCACTGCAAAACCTTAAAAAAACCAAGTCACCAGATAGATAGCATACGGGTAGATATACTGCAACTAAGACTTGGACATAAACTTATAAAAGACGGGACACGAAGTTTACAACTTCAAGTGAGATGGTAATTAGAGATGATATCAAAGCAAAAGACTTTAAAGAGAAAACCTCGTCTATGCCCCTTTCCTCTAAAAAAAAGGGTTTTAAATTAAAAGAAGAAAAGTATTGTTAAAGTTGTGATTCAACAACAACTCAAGCTTTTAGATTGAATGATAATTTACCGTGTTGTATCATATCATTATAACAGTGACGGCCCAAGAAAAACAAAAATCCCAAGTATCTTGAGTTGTTACCTCAGTGACCAAAGCCTTGCAACTCCAAACAAAAGCTCCCTACAATAAATTGCATACCAAATGTCAGTTTTGTACAATATGTTGCATGCCAAATATTAGTTTTCACTATCATGTAGCATACACCAAGACAAGATCCAGACTCAGATCAACAGGTTGGGCAAGTCCTAGACATGTCTGGACATGTTTTGGACATGCCTGGACATGCCTGGACATGTCTGGACAAGTCTGGACAAGTCTTGGACAAGTCTGGACATGTCTTGGATAGACCCAAGGACACCCGGCACACCCGACATGTCCTGGTCATAACGACAGTAACTTATATAGACTATAGCTTATGTCACTTACGGTAGTTACCGCATTGGCCCGATTATTGGCATTTCGAGAACTAGTATCCTATATTACCAAGAAACATACAACAAAATCTTAACAAAAGAATGTATAATTTTAGTTTGAATTTTGACTAGTCATAACATACCTGAAACTTATCACTTAAGAACTTCTCAGTAACAAGCCACTCTCAATTTTTAGCATCCATCCCTGGAGGAAAAATTTTCAATGCAAGCGCTTTAGTTTGCACTACAAGAAATTCTTCAATAACCACAAAATAACCTCAAATTCAATTACTATTTCTATATTAAAAACACTACATAAATAAATGTATAGATGAATGAATACAATACCTTAGTATCATTGACTTTATAAAAATAAATGATTCTTCCAATGCTTTTATCCTCCATACACAAGCAACCTGCTATAATCAGAGAAATTTATGAAAAAAACATTCATTTGATTGGCATTACCAATTTACCTGAGCCGCATTTATATTATCACCTAGATGAATGAAGGTATACGGGGTTATGATTTATTGATTTATGTATATTATTTGTTTGTTTAAGCTGTTTAAAAAAATTAAAGAAAAAATAAAAATTTTGCTCAAGATCGATTAGTAATATAAACAGTAAATATTTGTGCGTGGACCTTACATGCAAACCTTGACTCCCTCTATTACCACTATAAAATGTTACAACTTTCAAGCATTTTTTACCCTTAACTTCCGGAATCCTAACAAGTAGGAAACTCAATTAGTCATCTGTCATGGCATAATATTTTGCACATTGTAACTGAAAATCATGTGACTCATTCAGCCTCACAGATAATCTACAAATTAGGTTTAGCATACATTTATATGATCTTGATACATTAAACAGATTATATGTTGATCCATCAAGTCCAACTACAACTTACCATCAAGTCCCTAGCCAATGTACAATGAGGTGATCCCGATAGCTTCACGGGCGACGAGGAAGCGTTTATCATGAGAATCAAACAATACAAAAGAAAACATTACATCCAGAATATCCAAAAAATTCTTTGTGTTCTTCACACTGATAAAGAGATCAACTGATTTAGAAGCAGCGTAGAATGTCAAATACATGAAGGAGAGCATTCGCACCGATTTTAGAAGCAGAGTAGAAAGACTAAATGATGCACAAGACCTAATGCAATCAAATAACTTAGACTCCTATAAAGCGAGATCATGATCCAAGCATAAAAAATTAAATCAACGACCTTGAATGATAATAGACCGGCTAGACGAGTATAGGAGTTGATGCCAACTTAGAGTTAACCTAAAACAAAACATACTACTAAAAACTAATTAAGTAGAAGACATACTTCAACAGTTTGAATAGACCACAAAACAGATCATTTAATCGATTGTAAGAAGGCATCATTTAAGCTTACCGGGGCTTACGAAACAGATAGGAGTCAAGACAGACACAAAACATACTAACCTTGCTGGCCTCTTTTAACCCTATAAGATGTTACACACTTAAAACACTTTTTAACAAAACATGTATCAAATATAGAATTGACGTGGCAGCATACTGATCTGATGCACAATCATACAACTAACATAAAGTCAAAATCAACTGCATATGTCAAAGGACACACCCAAGGGAATCATGAAAATGTCAATATGTACAAATATTGAGAAGGTAGAGATATGTTGACATGTTTTACAACATCTATACTACTAATATAGTAAATGGTCCTGTAATGAAAGATTTAGATTTTCTACTGTTTTGCAAACAAATATATTATCTCGCATATACAAATCGCTCATGCCTAATACTCCGCAAGAGCAAATTCAACCACATCAAGCTAAAGCCACCGCCAAATCAAGCTCTAGATAACGTCAAAATTCCCTTACTCTTCAAAATACACCCCAGGGTATCCATAAGAGACATTACACACCAATTCATAATCTTAATTATCAAATAAGATCAAAATAACAAAATAGTATAACAAACAGGACAAAACGAGATCGGTAATGTAGTTTGGACAAAAAATAGAAGTAGAATACCTGGATGACGGTAGAGGAAGGAGATATGAAGGAGAAAGAGGACTGAACACCGCCGGAGGAGTCGGTGGTTGTAGCAGCCTGAACGAGCTTTCGCCGGAGCTCAAAGATTGAGGAACGGATTTGAGATCATCGATGTAAAACTAGGCACTTCGGTTTTTTCCATCGGACTTGCAATCAAAGGTGAAACCTCTCATTTCCACGGCGGCGCTAGCACAGGATGGGAACGGTGCCTCTACTGGATTTAGGGTTCTCTCACTCACACTTGGAATAATAAGCTGGATAATATGTTTTTTAATTAGAAATGGATTGATAGGTTAATGTATTGGTAATGATATGCATAAAAAAAACACACTGTTGATTGGCATTATAATCAATTTATTGTTGAGGTATTAGAACGAAACCCGATATCTCTAGAGTTAAATTTATGCAGAAATTGCATCAAAAAAAATTTATGTAGAAATTCGACTCTAAAAGGTTGAAAACATATTTCAAGTTGAAATTCGTACGAAGTGTAATGTCCGAGTACATCGTTTGTCGTGTCATTAACAATATCTTTGATTTAATTGGGTATATAATTACCTTCAAAAATCAGAATTGGGTATATAATGAGGAGAATACTTTTATTTTACCACTAATGAGGAGAAATACGATGAATAATGAGGAGAATTAAAATTTGGTCATCAACAAACACGTCTCCTCATTATAACTACCATTTAATGACAAATTTTCAGCTCCTCATTCAATTCTCCACATTAAAATACAGTTTTCTTGTAGTGGAGGGAAAAAAATATGCATCAAAATAGAGGCTCTTCCAAAACTAAACAAAGTTGGAAATCCATCTACTCAATGTAGTTGGTAATTCACAGCAATCCATTATTTAATTCTTTTAACTTGATTACAGAACTAAATGATGCCCATTTTCTCAAGCTTTCATTGCTTCTAGTTATTACCTTTTCACTAGTGTTATCAAATAGAATCCAAAGAAGTGCTGCTGAAGATTGTTTATGCTACCAGCATTCTTCCAGCTCCATCTTCTACCTTGCCATGTGAATTGGTGTCATTAACAATATCTCAAATTTAATGTTTTTTCTTTATATTATTTCAAAATAATATTTTATTGATATTTTTTGGTACGCATTAATAAGGGGAATATTTTAGGTGTATTATAATAAGGGGATAAGTGATTAACAATAACGGGAATTAATGGTTCCTCATCAAATTTGCATCATTTTCATAAGATTGTTTTAACCCTTATTAAAAGGTACTTTTAATAACCAGATTTTGACCCCTTATTAAATTCCCCTTATAAAAAACAGATTTTCTTGTAGTGCTGGTCGATACCACATCAGTATTTCAAAGAGAATTACAAACTTTTTTTCGTACTTTTTTTCGTACTTAAGTGTGTGATTTTTGATTCCTTGTACAAGGCCATTCTGGCCACCGTTTTGCTTGCCGTTTGCGCCGGCGTTCCTTATTTATCGTTCTGGTCGATATCACATCAGTACTTCAAAGAGTATTACAAACGTTTTTTTCGTACTTTTTTTCGTACCCATAGAGTACTTAACTGTGTGATTTTTGATTTTTTGTACAAGGCAATTCTGGCCAACGTTTTGCTTGCCGTTTGGGCCGGCGTGCCTTATTTATCGTTCTGGTCGATATCACATCAGTACTTCAAAAAGAATTACAAATGTTTTTTTTCGTACCCATAGAGTACTTAACAGTGTGATTTTTGATTCCTTGTACAAGACCATTCCGGCCTCCGTTTTGCTTGCCGTTTGCGCCGGCGGCCTTATTTATTGTTATGGTCGATATCACATCAGTACTTCAAAGAGAATTACAAACTTTTTTTTTTCATAGTTTTTTTCGTACCCATAGAGTACTTAACTGTGTGATTTTTGATTTCTTGTACAAGGCCATTCTGGCCTCCGTTTTGCTTGCCGTTTGCCCCGGCGTGCCTTATTTATCGTTCGGTCGATATCACATCGGTACTTCAAAGAGAATTACAAACGTTTTTTTTCGTACTTTTTCGTACCCATAGAGTACTTAGCGTGTGATTTTTGATTCCTTGTACAAAGCCATTCGGCCTCCATTTTGCTTGCCGTTTGCGCCGGCGTGCCTTATTTATCGTTCGGTCGATATCACATCGTACTTCAAAGAGAATTACAAACATTTTTTTTCTTACTTTTTTTCGTACCCATAGAGTACTTAACTGTGTGATTTTTAATTTCTTGTACAAGGCCATTCTGGCCTCCATTTTGCTTGCCGTTTGCGCCGGCTTGCCTTATTTATCGTTCTGGTCGATATCACATCAGTACATCAAAGAGAATTACAAATGTTTTTTTTCGTAATTTTTTTCGTACCCATAGAGTACTTAACTGTGTGATTTTTGATTCATTGTACAAGGCCATTCGGCCTCCGTTTTGCTTGCCGTTTGCGCCGGCGTGCCTTATTCATCGTTCGGTCGATATCACATCGTATTTCAAAGAGAATTACAAACGTTTTTTTTTTCGTACCCATAGAGTACTTAACGTGTGATTTTTGATTCCTTGTACAAGGCCATTCGGCCTCCGTTTTGCTTGCCGTTTGCGCCGGCGTGCCTTATTTTTCGTTCTGGTCGATATCACATCAGTACTTCAAAGAGAATTACAAACGTTTTTTCGTACTTTTTTTCGTACCAATAGAGTACTTAATTGTGTGATTTTTGATTTCTTGTACAAGGCCATTATGGCCTCCGTTTTGCTTGCCGTTTGCGCCGGCGTGCCTTATTTATCGTTCAACGTTTTTTTTCGTACTTTTTTTCGTACCCATAGAGTACTTAACTGTGTGATTTTTGATTCCTTGTACATGGCCATTCTGGCCTCCGTTTTGCTTGCCGTTTGCGCCGGCGTGCCTTATTTATCGTTCGGTCGATATCACATCGTACTTCAAAGAGAATTACAAAAGTTTTTTTTCGTACTTTTTTTTCGTACCCATAGAGTACTTAACTGTGTGATTTTTGATTCCTTGTACAAAGCCATTCTGGCCTCTGTTTTGCTTGCCGTTTGCGCCGGCGTGCCTTATTTATCATTTTGGTCGATATCACATCAGTACTTCAAAGAGAATTACAAACGTTTTATTGTCGTACTTTTTTTCGTACCCATAGAGTAATTAACTGTGTGATTTTTGATTCCTTGTACAAGGCCATTCTGGCAACCGTTTTGCTTGCCGTTTGCGCTGGCGTGCCTTATTTATCGTTCGGTCGATATCACATCGTACTTCAAAGAGAATTACAAACGTTTTTTTTCGTACTTTTTTTCGTACCCATAGAGTACTTAACTGTGTGATTTTTGATTTCTTGTACAAGGCCATTCTGGCCTAAGTTTTGCTTGCCGTTTGCGCCGGCGTGCCTTATTTATCGTTCTGGTCGATATCACATCAGTACTTCAAAGAGAATTACAAATGTTTTTTTTCGTACTTTTTTTCGTACACATAGAGTACTTAATTGTGAGATTTTTGATTCCTTGTACAAGACCATTCTGGCCTCCGTTTTGCTTGCCGTTTGCGCCGGCGGCCTTATTTATCGTTCTGGTCGATATCACATCAGTACTTCAAAGCGAATTACAAACGTTTTTTTTCATACTTTTTTTCGTACCCATAGAGTACTTAACTGTGTGATTTTTGATTTCTTGTACATGGCCATTCTGGCCTCCGTTTTGCTTGCCGTTTGCACCGGCGGGCCTTATTAATCGTTCTGGTCGATATCACATCAGTACTTCAAAGAGAATTACAAACGTTTTTTTTCCTACTTTTTTTCGTACCCATAGAGTACTTAACTGTGTGATTTTTGATTCCTCCATTTTGCTTGCCGTTTGCCCCGGCGTGCCTTATTTATCGTTCTGGTCGATATCACATCAGTACTTCAAAGAGAATTACAAACGTTTTTTTTCCTACTTTTTTCGTACCCATAGAGTACTTAACTGTGTGATTTTGATTCCTTGTACAAAGCCATTCTGGCCTCCATTTTTCTTGCCGTTTGTGCCGGCGTGCCTTATTTATCGTTCTGGTCGATATCACATCAGTACTTCTAAGAGAATTACAAACATTTTTTTTCGTACTTTTTTTCGTACCATAGAGTACTTAATTGTGTGATTTTTGATTCCTTGTACAAGGCCATTCTGGCCTCCGTTTTGCTTGCCGTTTGCGCCGGCGTGCCTTATTTATCGTTCTGGTCGATATCACAACAGTACTTCAAAGAGAATTACAAACATTTCTTTTCGTACTTTTTTTCGTACCAATAGAGTACTTAACTGTGTGATTATTAATTTCTTGTACAAGGCCATTCTGGCCTCCGTTTTGCTTGCCGTTTGCGCCGGCGTGCCTTAATTATCGTTCGGTCGATATCACATCGTATTTCAAAGAGAATTACAAATGTTTTTTTTCGTACTTTTTTTCGTACCCATAGAGTACTTAACCGTGTGATTTTTGATTCCTTGTACAAGGCCATTCGGCCTCCGTTTTGATTGCCGTTTGCGCCGGCGTGCCTTATTTATCGTTCGGTCGATATCACATCGTTCTTCAAAGAGAATTACAAACGTTTTTTTTCGGACTTTTTTTCGTACCCATAGAGTACTTAACTGTGTGATTTTTGATTTCTTGTACAAGGCCATTCTGGCCTCCGTTTTGCTTGCCGTTTGCGCCGGCGTGCCTTATTTATCGTTCTGGTCGATATCACATCAGTATATCAAAGAGAATTACAAACGTTTTTTATCGTACTCTTTTTCGTACCCATAGACTAATTAACGGTGTGATTTTTGATTCCTTGTACAAGGCCATTCTGGCCTCCGTTTTGCTTGCCGTTTGCGCCTGCGTGCCTTATTTATCGTTCTGGTCGATAACACATCAGTACTTACAAACATTTTTTTCGTACTTTTTTTCGTACTTTTTTTCGTACCCATAGAGTATTTAACGGTGTGATTTTTGTTTCCTTGTACAAGACCTTTCTGACCTCCGTTTTGCTTGCCGTTTGCGCCGGCGTACCTTATTTATCGTTCTGGTCGATACCACATCAGTATTTCAAAGAGAATTACAAACGTTTTTTTCGTACTTAAGTGTGTGATTTTTGATTCCTTGTACAAGGCCATTCTGGCCACCGTTTTGCATGCCGTTTGCGCCGGCGGCCTTATTTATCGTTATGGTCGATATCACATCAGTACTTCAAAGAGAATTACAAACATTTTTTTTTCATACTTTTTTTCGTACCCATAGAGTACTTAACTGTGTGATTTTTGATTTCTTGTACAAGGCCATTCTGGCCTCCGTTTTGCTTGCCGTTCGCCCCGGCGTGCCTTATTTATCGTTCTGGTCGATATCACATCAGTATTTCAAAGAGAATTACAAACGTTTTTTTTCGTACTTCTTTTCGTACCCATAGAGTACTTAACTGTGTGATTTTTGATTCCTTGTACAAAGCCATTCTGGCCTCCATTTTGCTTGCCGTTTGCGCCGGCGTGCCTTATTTATCGTTCGGTCGATATCACATCGTACTTCAAAGAGAATTACAAATGTTTTTTTTCGTACTTTTTTTTCGTACCATAGAGTACTTAATCGTGTGATTTTTGATTCCTTGTACAAGGCCATTCGGCCTCCGTTTTGCTTGCCGTTTGCGCCGGCGTGCCTTATTTATCGTTCTGGTCGATATCACATCAGTACTTCAAAAAGAATTACAAATGTTTTTTTCGTACTTTTTTTTCGTACCCATAGAGTACTTAACTGTGTGATTTTTGATTCCTTGTACAAGACCATTCTGGCCTCCGTTTTGCTTGCCGTTTGCGCCGGCGGCCTTATTTATCGTTATGGTCGATATCACATCAGTACTTCAAAGAGAATTACTAACGTTTTTTTTTCATACTTTTTTTCGTACCCATAGAGTACTTAACTGTGTGATTTTTGATTTCTTGTACAAGGCCATTCGGCCTCCGTTTTGCTTGCCGTTTGCCCCGGCGTGCCTTATTTATCGTTCGGTCGATATCACATCAGTACTTCAAAGAGAATTACAAACGTTTTTTTTCGTACTTCTTTTCGTACCCATAGAGTACTTAACTGTGTGATTTTTGATTCCTAGTACAATGCCATTCTGGCCTCCGTTTTGATTGCCGTTTGCGCCGGCGGCCTTATTTATCGTTATGGTCGATATCACATCAGTACTTCAAAGAGAATTACAAACATTTTTTTTTCATACTTTTTTTCGTACCCATAGAGTACTTAACTGTGTGATTTTTGATTTCTTGTACAAGGCCATTCTGGCCTCCGTTTTGCTTGCCGTTCGCCCCGGCGTGCCTTATTTACCGTTCTGGTCGATATCACATCAGTACTTCAAAGAGAATTACAAACGTTTTTTTTCGTACTTCTTTTCGTACCCATAGAGTACTTAACTGTGTGATTTTTGATTCCTTGTACAAAGCCATTTCGGCCTCCATTTTGCTTGCCGTTTGCGCCGGCGTGCCTTATTTATCGTTCGGTCGATATCACATCGTACTTCAAAGAGAATTACAAATGTTTTTTTTCGTACTTTTTTTTTCGTACCATAGAGTACTTAATCGTGTGATTTTTGATTCCTTGTACAAGGCCATTCGGCCTCCGTTTTGCTTGCCGTTTGCGCCTGCGTGCCTTATTTATCGTTCTGGTCGATAACACATCAGTACTTACAAACATTTTTTCGTACTTTTTTTCGTACCCATAGAGTATTTAACGGTGTGATTTTTGTTTCCTTGTACAAGACCTTTCTGACCTCCGTTTTGCTTGCCGTTTGCGCCGGCGTACCTTATTTATCGTTCTGGTCGATACCACATCAGTATTTCAAAGAGAATTACAAACGTTTTTTTCGTACTTAACTGTGTGATTTTTGATTCCTTGTACAAGGCCATTCTGGCCACCGTTTTGCATGCCGTTTGCGCCGGCGTGCCTTATTTATCGTTTTGGTCGATATCACATCGTACTTCAAAGAGAATTACAAACGTTTTTTTTCGTACTTTTTTCGTACCCATAGAGTACTTAACTCGTGTGATTTTTGATTCCTTGTACAAAGCCATTCGGCCTCCATTTTGCTTGCCGTTTGCGCCGGCGTGCCTTATTTATCGTTCGGTCGATATCACATCGTACTTCAAAGAGAATTACAAATGTTTTTTTTCGTACTTTTTTTCGTACCATAGAGTACTTAATCGTGTGATTTTTGATTCCTTGTACAAGGCCATTCTCGGCCTCCGTTTTGCTTGCCGTTTGCGCCGGCGTGCCTTATTTATCGTTCGGTCGATATCACATCGTACTTCAAAAGAATTACAAATGTTTTTTTTCGTACTTTTTTTTCGTACCCATAGAGTACTTAACTGTGTGATTTTTGATTCCTTGTACAAGACCATTCTGGCCTCCGTTTTGCTTGCCGTTTGCGCCGGCGGCCTTATTTATCGTTATGGTCGATATCACATCAGTACTTCAAAGAGAATTACTAACGTTTTTTTTTCATACTTTTTTTCGTACCCATAGCAAGTACTTAACTCGTGTGATTTTTGATTTCTTGTACAAGGCCATTCGGCCTCCGTTTTGCTTGCCGTTTGCCCCGGCGTGCCTTATTTATCGTTCGGTCGATATCACATCGTACTTCAAAGAGAATTACAAACGTTTTTTTTCGTACTTTTTTTCGTACCCATAGAGTACTTAATCGTGTGATTTTTGATTCCTAGTACAATGCCATTCTGGCCTCCGTTTTGATTGCCGTTTGCGCCGGCGTGCCTTATTTGTCGTTCTGGTCGATATCACATCAGTTCTTCAAAGAGAATTACAAACGTTTTTTTTCGGATTTTTTTTCGTACCCATAGAGTACTTAACTGTGTGATTTTTGATTTCTTGTACAAGGCCATTCTGGCCTCCGTTTTGCTTTCCGTTTGCGCCGGCGTGCCTTATTTATCGTTCTGGTCGATATCACATCAGTACATCAAAGAGAATTACAAACGTTTTTTATCGTACTCTTTTTCGTACCCATAGACTAATTAACGGTGTGATTTTTGATTCCTTGTACAAGGCCATTCTGGCCTCCGTTTGGCTTGCCGTTTGCGCCTGTGTGCCTTATTTATCGTTCTGGTCGATAACACATCAGTACTTACAAACGTTTTTTTTCGTACTTTTTTTCGTACCCATAGAGTATTTAACGGTGTGATTTTTGATTCCTTGTACAAGACCTTTCTGACCTCCGTTTTCCTTGCCGTTTGCGCCGGCGTACCTTATTTATCGTTCTGGTCGATACCACATCAGTATTTGAAAGAGAATTACAAACGTTTTTTCGTACTTTTTTTCGTACCCATAAAGTACTTAAGTGTGTGATTTTTGATTCCTTGTACAAGGCCTTTCTGGCCTCCGTTTTGCTTGCCGTTTGCGCCGGCGTGCCTTATTTATCGTTCGGTCGATATCACATCGCATTTCAAAGAGAATTACAAACGTTTTTTTTTGTACTTTTTTTCGTACCCATAGAGTACTTAAGCGTGTGATTTTTGATTCCTTGTACAAGGCCATTCTCGCCTCCGTTTTGCTTGCCGTTTGCGCCGGCATGCCTTATTTATCGTTCGGTCGATATCACATCGTATTTCAAAGCGAATTACAAACGTTTTTTTCGTACTTTTTTTCGTACCTATAGAGTACTTAACTGTGTGATTTTTGATTTCTTGTACAAGGCCATTCTGGCCTCCGTTTTGCTTGCCGTTTGCGCCGGCGTGCCGTATTTATCGTTCTGGTCGATATCACATCAGTATATCAAAGAGAATTACAAACGTTTTTTATCGTACTCTTTTTCGTACCCATAGACTAATTAACGGTGTGATTTTTGATTCCTTGTACAAGGCCATTCGGCCTCCGTTTTGCTTGCCGTTTATACGGCGTGCCTTATTTATCGTTCGGTCGATAACACATCGTACTTACAAACATTTTTTTTCAAACATTTTTTTTCGTACTTTTTTTCGTACCCATAGAGTATTTAACGGTGTGATTTTTGATTCCTTGTACAAGACCTTTCGCCTCCGTTTTGCTTGCCGTTTGCGCCGGCGTACCTTATTTATCGTTCTGATCGATACCACATCAGTATTTCAAAGAGAATTACAAACGTTTTTGTCGTACTTTTTTTCGTACTTAAGTGTGTGATTTTTGATTCCTTGTACAAGGCCATTCTGGCCACCGTTTTGCTTGCCGTTTGCACCGGCGTGCCTTATTTATCGTTCTGGTCGATATCACATCAGTACTTCAAAGAGTATTACAAACGTTTTTTTCGTACTTTTTTTCGTACCCATAGAGTACTTAACTGTGTGATTTTTTATTTTTGGTACAAGGCCATTCTGGCCTCCGTTTTGCTTGCCGTTTGCGCCGGCGTGCCTTATTTATCGTTCGGTCGATATCACATCGTATTTCAAAAAAGAATTACAAATGTTTTTTTTCGTACTTTTTTTCGTACCCATAGAGTACTTAACTGTGTGATTTTTGATTCCTTGTACAAGACCATTCGGCCTCCGTTTTGCTTGCCATTTGCGCCGGCGTGCCTTATTTATCGTTATGGTCGATATCACATCAGTACTTCAAAGAGAATTACAAACAATTTTTTTTTCATACTTTTTTTCGTACCCATAGAGTACTTAACTGTGTGATTTTTGATTTCTTGTACAAGGCCATTCGGCCTCCGTTTTGCTTGCCGTTTCGCCCCGGCGTGCCTTATTTATCGTTCGGTCGATATCACATCGCACTTCAAAGAGAATTACAAACGTTTTTTTTCGTACTTCTTTTCGTACCCATAGAGTACTTAATCGTGTGATTTTTGATTCCTTGTACAAAGCCATTTCGCCTCCATTTTGCTTGCCGTTTGCGCCGGCGTGCCTTATTTATCGTTCGGTCGATATCACATCAAGTATTTCAAAGAGAATTACAAATGTTTTTTTTCGTACTTTTTTTCGTACCCATAGAGTACTTAATCGTGTGATTTTTGATTCCTTGTACAAGGCCATTCTCGCCTCCGTTTTGCTTGCCGTTTGCGCCGGCGTGCCTTATTTATCGTTCGGTCGATATCACATCGTACTTCAAAAAGAATTACAAATGTTTTTTTTCGTACTTTTTTTTCGTACCCATAGAGTACTTAATCGTGTGATTTTTGATTCCTTGTACAAGGCCATTCGGCCTCCGTTTTGCTTGCCGTTTGCGCCGGCGTGCCTTATTTATCGTTATGGTCGATATCACATCGTATTTCAAAGAGAATTACAAACGTTTTTTTTCATACTTTTTTCCGTACCCATAGAGTACTTAACTCGTGTGATTTTTGATTTCTTGTACAAGGCCATTCGGCCTCCGTTTTGCTTGCCGTTTGCCCCGGCGTGCCTTATTTATCGTTCGGTCGATATCACATCGTACTTCAAAGAGAATTACAAACGTTTTTTTTCGTACTTTTTTCGTACCCATAGAGTACTTAACTCGTGTGATTTTTGATTCCTTGTACAAAGCCATTCGGCCTCCGTTTTGCTTGCCGTTTGCGCCGGCGTGCCTTATTTATCGTTCGGTCGATATCACATCGTATTTCAAAGAGAATTACAAACGTTTTTTTTTTTTGTACCCATAGAGTACTTAACTCGTGTGATTTTTGATTCCTTGTACAAGGCCATTCTCGGCCTCCGTTTTGCTTGCCGTTTGCGCCGGCGTGCCTTATTTATCGTTCGGTCGATATCACATCGTACTTCAAAGAGAATTACAAACGTTTTTTTTCGTACTTTTTTCGTACCCATAGAGTACTTAATCGTGTGATTTTTGATTCCTTGTACAAAGCCATTCTCGCCTCCGTTTTGCTTGCCGTTTGCGCCGGCGTGCCTTATTTATCGTTCGGTCGATATCACATCGTATTTCAAAGAGAATTACAAATGTTTTTTTTCGTACTTTTTTTCGTACCATAGAGTACTTAACTCGTGTGATTTTTGATTCCTTGTACAAGGCCATTCGGCCTCCGTTTTGCTTGCCGTTTGCGCCGGCGTGCCTTATTTATCGTTCGGTCGATATCACATCGTATTTCAAAAAGAATTACAAATGTTTTTTTTCGTACTTTTTTTTTCGTACCCATAGAGTACTTAATCGTGTGATTTTTGATTCCTTGTACAAGGCCATTCGGCCTCCGTTTTGCTTGCCGTTTGCGCCGGCGTGCCTTATTTATCGTTATGGTCGATATCACATCGTATTTCAAAGAGAATTACAAACGTTTTTTTTTTTTCATACTTTTTTCCGTACCCATAGAGTACTTATCGTGTGATTTTTGATTTCTTGTACAAGGCCATTTCGGCCTCCGTTTTGCTTGCCGTTTGCCCCGGCGTGCCTTATTTATCGTTCGGTCGATATCACATCGTACTTCAAAGAGAATTACAAACGTTTTTTTTCGTACTTTTTTCGTACCCATAGAGTACTTAACTCGTGTAATTTTTGATTCCTTGTACAAAGCCATTCTGGCCTCCGTTTTGCTTGCCGTTTGCGCCGGCGTGCCTTATTCATCGTTCGGTCGATATCACATCGTATTTCAAAGAGAATTACAAACGTTTTTTTTTTTTTCGTACCCATAGAGTACTTAATCGTGTGATTTTTGATACCTTGTACAAGGCCATTCTCGCCTCCGTTTTGCTTGCCGTTTGCGCCGGCGTGCCTTATTTATCGTTCGGTCGATATCACATCGTATTTCAAAGAGAATTACTAACGTTTTTTTTCGTACTTTTTTTCGTACCCATAGAGTACTTAATCGTGTGATTTTTGATTCCTAGTACAAGGCCATTTCGGCCTCCGTTTTGATTGCCGTTTGCGCCGGCGTGCCTTATTTATCGTTCGGTCGATATCACATCGTTCTTCAAAGAGAATTACAAACGTTTTTTTTCGGATTTTTTTTCGTACCCATAGAGTACTTAACTGTGTGATTTTTGATTTCTTGTACAAGGCCATTCGGCCTCCGTTTTGCTTTCCGTTTGCGCCGGCGTGCCTTATTTATCGTTCGGTCGATATCACATCGTACATCAAAGAGAATTACAAACGTTTTTTATCGTACTCTTTTTCGTACCCATAGACTAATTAACGGTGTGATTTTTGATTTCCTTGTACAAGGCCATTCGGCCTCCGTTTTGCTTGCCGTTTGCGCCGGCGTGCCTTATTTATCGTTCGGTCGATATCACACATTTCAAAGAGAATTACAAACGTTTTTTTTCGTACTTTTTTTCGTACCCATAGAGTATTTAACGGTGTGATTTTTGATTTCTTGTACAAGACCTTTCTGACCTCCGTTTTGCTTGCCGTTTGCGCCGGCGTACCTTATTTATCGTTCTGGTCGATACCACATCAGCATTTGAAAGAGAATTACAAACGTTTTTTTCGTACTTTTTTTCGTACCCATAAAGTACTTAAGTGTGTGATTTTTGATTCCTTGTACAAGGCCTTTCTGGCCTCCGTTTTGCTTGCCGTTTGCGCCGGCGTGCCTTATTTATCGTTCGGTCGATATCACATCGTACTTCAAAGAGAATTACAAACGTTTTTTTTCGTACTTTTTTTCGTACCCATAGAGTACTTAATCGTGTGATTTTTGATTCCTTGTACAAGGCCATTCGCCTCCGTTTTGCTTGCCGTTTGCGCCGGCGTGCCTTATTTATCGTTCGGTCGATATCACATCAGTATTTCAAAGAGAATTACAAACGTTTTTTTCGTACTTTTTTTCGTACCCATAGAGTACTTAACTTGTGTGATTTTTGATTTCTTGTACAAGGCCATTCTGGCCTCCGTTTTGCTTGCCGTTTGCGCCGGCGTGCCTTATTTATCGTTCTGGTCGATATCACATCAGTATATCAAAGAGAATTACAAACGTTTTTTATCGTACTCTTTTTCGTACCCATAGACTAATTAACGGTGTGATTTTTGATTCCTTGTACAAGGCCATTCTGGCCTCCGTTTTGCTTGCCGTTTGCGCCTGCGTGCCTTATTTATCGTTCGGTCGATAACACATCGCATACTTACAAAGAGAATTACGTTTTTTTTTCGTACTTTTTTTCGTACCCATAGAGTATTTAACGGTGTGATTTTTGATTCCTTGTACAAGACCTTTCTGACCTCCGTTTTGCTTGCCGTTTGCGCCGGCGTGCCTTATTTATCGTTCGGTCGATATCACATCGTATTTCAAAGAGAATTACAAACGTTTTTGTCGTACTTTTTTTTTTAGAGTACTTAAGTGTGTGATTTTTGATTCCTTGTACAAGGCCATTTCGCCTCCGTTTTGCTTGCCGTTTGCACCGGCGTGCCTTATTTATCGTTCGGTCGATATCACATCGTACTTCAAAGAGAATTACAAACGTTTTTTTCGTACTTTTTTTCGTACCCATAGAGTACTTAATCGTGTGATTTTTGATTTTTGTACAAGGCCATTCTCGCCTCCGTTTTGCTTGCCGTTTGCGCCGGCGTGCCTTATTTATCGTTCGGTCGATATCACATCAATACTTCAAAGAGAATTACAAACGTTTTTTTTTGTTTTTTTTCGTACCCATAGAGTACTTAATCGTGTGATTTTTGATTCCTTGTACAAGGCCATTCGGCCTCCGTTTTGCTTGCCGTTTGCGCCGGCGTGCCTTATTTATCGTTATGGTCGATATCACATCGTACTTCAAAGAGAATTACAAACATTTTTTTTTCGTACTTTTTTTTTTCGTACCCATAGAGTACTTAATCGTGTGATTTTTGATTTCTTGTACAAGGCCATTCGGCCTCCGTTTTGCTTGCCGTTTGCGCCGGCGTGCCTTATTTATCGTTCGGTCGATATCACATCGCATTTCAAAGAGAATTACAAACGTTTTTTTTCGTACTTTTTTTCGTACCCATAGAGTACTTAATCGTGTGATTTTTGATTCCTTGTACAAAGCCATTTCGCCTCCATTTTGCTTGCCGTTTGCGCCGGCGTGCCTTATTTATCGTTCGGTCGATATCACATCGCATTTCAAAGAGAATTACAAACGTTTTTTTTCGTACTTTTTTCGTACCCATAGAGTACTTAACCGTGTGATTTTTGATTCCTTGTACAAGGCCATTCTGGCCTCCGTTTTGCTTGCCGTTTGCGCCGGCGTGCCTTATTTATCGTTCTGGTCGATATCACATCAGTATTTCAAAGAGAATTACAAACGTTTTTTTCGTACCCATAGAGTACTTAACTGTGTGATTTTTGATTCCTTGTACAAGGCCATTCTGGCCTCCGTTTTGCTTGCCGTTTGCGCCGGCGTGCCTTATTTATCGTTCGGTCGATATCACATCGCATACTTCAAAGAGAATTACAAACGTTTTTTTTCGTACTTTTTTTCGTACCCATAGAGTACTTAATCGTGTGATTTTTGATTCCTTGTACAAGGCCATTCTCGCCTCCGTTTTGATTGCCGTTTGCGCCGGCGTGCCTTATTTATCGTTCGGTCGATATCACATCGGTTCTTCAAAGAGAATTACAAACGTTTTTTTTCGGATTTTTTTTCGTACCCATAGAGTACTTAACTCGTGTGATTTTTGATTTCTTGTACAAGGCCATTCGGCCTCCGTTTTGCTTTCCGTTTGCGCCGGCGTGCCTTATTTATCGTTCGGTCGATATCACATCGTACATCAAAGAGAATTACAAACGTTTTTTATCGTACTCTTTTTCGTACCCAATAGACTAATTAACGGTGTGATTTTTGATTCCTTGTACAAGGCCATTCGGCCTCCGTTTTGCTTGCCGTTTGCGCCGGCGTGCCTTATTTATCGTTCGGTCGATAACACACGTTCAAAGAGAATTACAAACGTTTTTTTTCGACTTTTTTTCGTACCCATAGAGTATTTAACGGTGTGATTTTTGATTCCTTGTACAAGACCTTTCTGACCTCCGTTTTGCTTGCCGTTTGCGCCGGCGTACCTTATTTATCGTTCTGGTCGATACCACATCAGTATTTGAAAGAGAATTACAAACGTTTTTTTTCGTACTTTTTTTCGTACCCATAGAGTACTTAAGTGTGTGATTTTTGATTCCTTGTACAAGGCCTTTCTGGCCTCCGTTTTGCTTGCCGTTTGCGCCGGCGTGCCTTATTTATCGTTCGGTCGATATCACATCGATTTCAAAGAGAATTACAAACGTTTTTTTTCGTACTTTTTTTCGTACCCATAGAGTACTTAACCGTGTGATTTTTGATTCCTTGTACAAGGCCATTCGGCCTCCGTTTTGCTTGCCGTTTGCGCCGGCGTGCCTTATTTATCGTTCGGTCGATATCACATCGTATTTCAAAGAGAATTACAAACGTTTTTTTCGTACTTTTTTTTCGTACCCATAGAGTACTTAATCGTGTGATTTTTGATTTCTTGTACAAGGCCATTCGGCCTCCGTTTTGCTTGCCGTTTGCGCCGGCGTGCCTTATTTATCGTTCGGTCGATATCACATCGCATTTCAAAGAGAATTACAAACGTTTTTTATCGTACTTTTTTTCGTACCCATAGACTAATTAACGGTGTGATTTTTGATTCCTTGTACAAGGCCATTCGGCCTCCGTTTTGCTTGCCGTTTGCGCTGCGTGCCTTATTTATCGTTCGGTCGATAACACATCAAGATTTCAAATTAATTACAAACATTTTTTTTCGTACTTTTTTTTACCCATAGAGTATTTAACGGTGTGATTTTTGATTCCTTGTACAAGGCCATTTCGACCTCCGTTTTGCTTGCCGTTTGCGCCGGCGTGCCTTATTTATCGTTCGGTCGATATCACATCGTATTTCAAAGAGAATTACAAACGTTTTTTTCGTACTTTTTTTTCATAGAGTACTTAAGTGTGTGATTTTTGATTCCTTGTACAAGGCCATTCGCCACCGTTTTGCTTGCCGTTTGCGCCGGCGTGCCTTATTTATCGTTCGGTCGATATCACATCGCATTTCAAAGAGAATTACAAACGTTTTTTTCGTACTTTTTTTTCGTACCCATAGAGTACTTAATCGTGTGATTTTTGATTTTTTGTACAAGGCCATTCGCTCCGTTTTGCTTGCCGTTTGCGCCGGCGTGCCTTATTTATCGTTCGGTCGATATCACATCGCACTTCAAAGAGAATTACAAATGTTTTTTTTCGTACTTTTTTTCGTACCCATAGAGTACTTAACCGTGTGATTTTTGATTCCTTGTACAAGGCCATTCGCCTCCGTTTTGCTTGCCATTTGCGCCGGCGGCCTTATTTATCGTTATCGTCGATATCACATCGTATTTCAAAGAGAATTACAAACATTTTTTTTTCATACTTTTTTTCGTACCCATAGAGTACTTAATCGTGTGATTTTTGATTTCTTGTACAAGGCCATTCGGCCTCCGTTTTGCTTGCCGTTTGCGCCGGCGTGCCTTATTTATCGTTCGGTCGATATCACATCGTATTTCAAAGAGAATTACAAACGTTTTTTTTCGTACTTTTTTCGTACCCATAGAGTACTTAATCGTGTGATTTTTGATTCCTTGTACAAAGCCATTCGGCCTCCATTTTGCTTGCCGTTTGCGCCGGCGTGCCTTATTTATCGTTCGGTCGATATCACATCGCATTTCAAAGAGAATTACAAATGTTTTTTTTCGTACTTTTTTTCGTATAGAGTACTTAATCGTGTGATTTTTGATTCCTTGTACAAGGCCATTCGGCCTCCGTTTTGCTTGCCGTTTGCGCCGGCGTGCCTTATTTATCGTTCGGTCGATATCACATCGTACTTCAAAGAGAATTACAAACATTTTTTTTTCTTACTTTTTTTCGTACCCATAGAGTACTTAACCGTGTGATTTTTGATTTCTTGTACAAGGCCATTCGCCTCCGTTTTGCTTGCCGTTTGCGCCGGCTTGCCTTATTTATCGTTCGGTCGATATCACATCGTATTTCAAAGAGAATTACAAACATTTTTTTTCGTAATTTTTTTCGTACCCATAGAGTACTTAATCGTGTGATTTTTGATTCTTTGTACAAGGCCATTCGGCCTCCGTTTTGCTTGCCGTTTGCGCCGGCGTGCCTTATTTATCGTTCGGTCGATATCACATCAAGTATTTCAAAGAGAATTACAAACATTTTTTTTCGTACTTTTTTTTCGTACCCATAGAGTACTTAACGCGTGTGATTTTTGATTCCTTGTACAAGGCCATTTCGGCCTCCGTTTTGCTTGCCGTTTGCGCCGGCGTGCCTTATTTATCGTTCGGTCGATATCACATCGTATTTCAAAGAGAATTACAAACGTTTTTTTTCGTACTTTTTTTCGTACCCATAGAGTACTTAATCGTGTGATTTTTGATTCCTTGTACAAGGCCATTCTCGCCTCCGTTTTGCTTGCCGTTTGCGCCGGCGTGCCTTATTTATCGTTCGGTCGATATCACATCAAGATTTCAAAGAGAATTACAAACGTTTTTTTTCGTACTTTTTTTCGTACCCATAGAGTACTTAATCGTGTGATTTTTGATTCCTTGTACAAGGCCATTCGGCCTCCGTTTTGCTTGCCGTTTGCGCCGGCGTGCCTTATTTATCGTTCGGTCGATATCACATCGTAGATTTCAAAGAGAATTACAAACGTTTTTTTTTGTACTTTTTTTCGTACCCATAGAGTATTTAACGGTGTGATTTTTGATTCCTTGTACAAGGCCATTTCGGCCTCCGTTTTGCTTGCCGTTTGCGCCGGCGTGCCTTATTTATCGTTCGGTCGATATCACATCGTATTTCAAAGAGAATTACAAACGTTTTTTTTCGTACTTTTTTTCGTACCCATAAAGTACTTAAGTGTGTGATTTTTGATTCCTTGTACAAGGCCATTCGGCCTCCGTTTTGCTTGCCGTTTGCGCCGGCGTGCCTTATTTATCGTTCGGTCGATATCACATCGTATTTCAAAGAGAATTACAAACGTTTTTTTTCGTACTTTTTTCGTACCCATAGAGTACTTAACTCGTGTGATTTTTGATTCCTTGTACAAGGCCATTCGGCCTCCGTTTTGCTTGCCGTTTGCGCCGGCGTGCCTTATTTATCGTTCGGTCGATATCACATCGTATTTCAAAGAGAATTACAAACGTTTTTTTTCGTACTTTTTTTCGTACCCATAGAGTACTTAATCGTGTGATTTTTGATTTCTTGTACAAGGCCATTCGGCCTCCGTTTTGCTTGCCGTTTGCGCCGGCGTGCCTTATTTATCGTTCGGTCGATATCACATCGTACTTCAAAGAGAATTACAAATGTTTTTTTTCGTATTTTTTTTCGTACCCATAGAGTACTTAATCGTGTGATTTTTGATTCCTTGTACAAGGCCATTTCGCCTCCGTTTTGCTTGCCGTTTGCGCCGGCGTGCCTTATTTATCGTTCGGTCGATATCACATCGTATTTCAAAGAGAATTACAAACGTTTTTTTTCGTACTTTTTTTTCGTACCCATAGAGTACTTAATCGTGTGATTTTTGATACCTTGTACAAGGCCATTCGGCCTCCGTTTTGCTTGCCGTTTGCGCCGGCGTGCCTTATTTATCGTTCGGTCGATATCACATCGCATTTCAAAGAGAATTACAAACGTTTTTTTTCGTACTTTTTTTTCGTACCAATAGAGTACTTAATCGTGTGATTTTTGATTCTTGTACAAGGCCATTCTGGCCTCCGTTTTGCTTGCCGTTTGCGCCGGCGTGCCTTATTTATCGTTCGGTCGATATCACATCGCATTTCAAAGAGAATTACAAACGTTTTTTTTCGTACTTTTTTTTCGTACCCATAGAGTACTTAATCGTGTGATTTTTGATTCCTTGTACAAGGCCATTTCGCCTCCGTTTTGCTTGCCGTTTGCGCCGGCGTGCCTTATTTATCGTTTGGTCGATATCACATCGTATTTCAAAGAGAATTACAAACGTTTTTTTCGTACTTTTTTTCGTACCCATAGAGTACTTAACTCGTGTGATTTTTGATTCCTTGTACAAGGCCATTCGCAACCGTTTTGCTTGCCGTTTGCGCCGGCGTGCCTTATTTATCGTTCGGTCGATATCACATCGCACTTCAAAGAGAATTACAAACGTTTTTTTTCGTACTTTTTTTCGTACCCATAGAGTACTTAATCGTGTGATTTTTGATTTCTTGTACAAGGCCATTCGGCCTCCGTTTTGCTTGCCGTTTGCGCCGGCGTGCCTTATTTATCGTTCGGTCGATATCACATCGCATTTCAAAGAGAATTACAAACGTTTTTTTTTCGTACTTTTTTTCGTACCCATAGAGTACTTAATCGTGTGATTTTTGATTCCTTGTACAAGGCCATTCGGCCTCCGTTTTGCTTGCCGTTTGCGCCGGCGTGCCTTATTTATCGTTCGGTCGATATCACATCGCATTTCAAAGAGAATTACAAACGTTTTTTTTCATACTTTTTTTCGTACCCATAGAGTACTTAATCGTGTGATTTTTGATTTCTTGTACAAGGCCATTCGGCCTCCGTTTTGCTTGCCGTTTGCGCCGGCGTGCCTTATTTATCGTTCGGTCGATATCACATCGTATTTCAAAGAGAATTACAAACGTTTTTTTTCGTACTTTTTTTCGTACCCATAGAGTACTTAATCGTGTGATTTTTGATTCCTTGTACAAGGCCATTCGCCTCCGTTTTGCTTGCCGTTTGCGCCGGCGTGCCTTATTTATCGTTCGGTCGATATCACATCGTATTTCAAAGAGAATTACAAACGTTTTTTTTCGTACTTTTTTTCGTACCCATAGAGTACTTAATCGTGTGATTTTGATTCCTTGTACAAGGCCATTCGCCTCCGTTTTGCTTGCCGTTTGCGCCGGCGTGCCTTATTTATCGTTCGGTCGATATCACATCGCATTTCAAAGAGAATTACAAACATTTTTTTTCGTACTTTTTTTCGTACCCATAGAGTACTTAACGTGTGATTTTTGATTCCTTGTACAAGGCCATTCGGCCTCCGTTTTGCTTGCCGTTTGCGCCGGCGTGCCTTATTTATCGTTCGGTCGATATCACATCGTATTTCAAAGAGAATTACAAACATTTTTTTCGTACTTTTTTTCGTACCCATAGAGTACTTAATCGTGTGATTTTTGATTTCTTGTACAAGGCCATTCGGCCTCCGTTTTGCTTGCCGTTTGCGCCGGCGTGCCTTATTTATCGTTCGGTCGATATCACATCGTATTTCAAAGAGAATTACAAACGTTTTTTTTCGTACTTTTTTTCGTACCCATAGAGTACTTAACTCGTGTGATTTTTGATTCTTGTACAAGGCCATTCTCGCCTCCGTTTTGCTTGCCGTTTGCGCCGGCGTGCCTTATTTATCGTTCGGTCGATATCACATCGTATTTCAAAGAGAATTACAAACGTTTTTTTTATTTTTTTTCGTACCCATAGAGTACTTAATCGTGTGATTTTTGATTCCTTGTACAAGGCCATTCGCCTCCGTTTTGCTTGCCGTTTGCGCCGGCGTGCCTTATTTATCGTTCGGTCGATATCACATCGCATTTCAAAGAGAATTACAAACGTTTTTTTTCGTACTTTTTTTCGTACCCATAGAGTACTTAATCGTGTGATTTTTGATTCCTTGTACAAGGCCATTCTCGCCTCCGTTTTGCTTGCCGTTTGCGCCGGCGTGCCTTATTTATCGTTCGGTCGATATCACATCGTACTTCAAAGAGAATTACAAACGTTTTTTTTCGTACTTTTTTTCGTACCCATAGAGTACTTAATCGTGTGATTTTTGATTCCTTGTACAAGGCCATTCTCGCCTCCGTTTTGCTTGCCGTTTGCGCCGGCGTGCCTTATTTATCGTTCGGTCGATATCACATCGATTTCAAAGAGAATTACAAACGTTTTTTTTCGTACTTTTTTTCGTACCCATAGAGTACTTAATCGTGTGATTTTTGATTCTTGTACAAGGCCATTCTCGCCTCCGTTTTGCTTGCCGTTTGCGCCGGCGTGCCTTATTTATCGTTCGGTCGATATCACATCGTATTTCAAAGAGAATTACAAACGTTTTTTTCGTACTTTTTTCGTACCCATAGAGTACTTAACTGTGTTATTTTTGATTCCTTGTACAAGGCCATTCTGGCCTCCGTTTTGCTTGCCGTTTGCGCGGCGTGCCTTATTTATCGTTCGGTCGATATCACATCGCATTTCAAAGAGAATTACAAACGTTTTTTTTTCGTACTTTTTTTTTCGTACCCATAGAGTACTTAACGGTGTGATTTTTGATTCCTTGTACAAGGCCATTCGCCTCCGTTTTGCTTGCCGTTTGCGCCGGCGTGCCTTATTTATCGTTCGGTCGATATCACATCGCATTTCAAAGAGAATTACAAACGTTTTTTTCGTACTTTTTTTCGTACCCATAGAGTACTTAACTCGTGTGATTTTTGATTCCTTGTACAAGGCCATTCTCGCCTCCGTTTTGCTTGCCGTTTGCGCCGGCGTGCCTTATTTATCGTTCGGTCGATATCACATCGCATTTCAAAGAGAATTACAAACGTTTTTTTTCGTACTTTTTTTCGTACCCATAGAGTACTTAATCGTGTGATTTTTGATTCCTTGTACAAGGCCATTCTCGCCTCCGTTTTGCTTGCCGTTTGCGCCGGCGTGCCTTATTTATCGTTCGGTCGATATCACATCGTATTTCAAGAGAATTACAAACGTTTTTTTTCGTACTTTTTTTTTCGTACCCATAGAGTACTTAACTCGTGTGATTTTTGATTCCTTGTACAAGGCCATTCGGCCTCCGTTTTGCTTGCCGTTTGCGCCGGCGTGCCTTATTTATCGTTCGGTCGATATCACATCGCATTTCAAAGAGAATTACAAACGTTTTTTTTTCATACTTTTTTTCGTACCCATAGAGTACTTAATCGTGTGATTTTTGATTTCTTGTACAAGGCCATTCGCCTCCGTTTTGCTTGCCGTTTGCGCCGGCGTGCCTTATTTATCGTTCGGTCGATATCACATCGCAAGATTTCAAAGAGAATTACAAACGTTTTTTTTTCGTACTTTTTTTCGTACCCATAGAGTACTTAACTCGTGTGATTTTTGATTCCTTGTACAAGGCCATTCTCGCCTCCGTTTTGCTTGCCGTTTGCGCCGGCGTGCCTTATTTATCGTTCGGTCGATATCACATCGCATTTCAAAGAGAATTACAAACGTTTTTTTTCGTACTTTTTTTCGTACCCATAGAGTACTTAACCGTGTGATTTTTGATTCCTTGTACAAGGCCATTCGCCTCCGTTTTGCTTGCCGTTTGCGCCGGCGTGCCTTATTTATCGTTCGGTCGATATCACATCGCATTTCAAAGAGAATTACAAACGTTTTTTTTCGTACTTTTTTTTCGTACCCATAGAGTACTTAACGGTGTGATTTTTGATTCCTTGTACAAGGCCATTCGGCCTCCGTTTTGCTTGCCGTTTGCGCCGGCGTGCCTTATTTATCGTTCGGTCGATATCACATCGCATTTCAAAGAGAATTACAAACGTTTTTTTTCGTACTTTTTTTCGTACCCATAGAGTACTTAACGTGTGATTTTTGATTCCTTGTACAAGGCCATTCTCGCCTCCGTTTTGCTTGCCGTTTGCGCCGGCGTGCCTTATTTATCGTTCGGTCGATATCACATCGCATTTCAAAGAGAATTACAAACGTTTTTTTCGTACTTTTTTTCGTACCCATAGAGTACTTAATCGTGTGATTTTTGATTCCTTGTACAAGGCCATTCCGCCTCCGTTTTGCTTGCCGTTTGCGCCGGCGTGCCTTATTTATCGTTCGGTCGATATCACATCGATTTCAAAGAGAATTACAAACGTTTTTTTTTTCGTATTTTTTTTCGTACCCATAGAGTACTTAACGTGTGATTTTTGATTCCTTGTACAAGGCCATTTCCGCCTCCGTTTTGCTTGCCGTTTGCGCCGGCGTGCCTTATTTATCGTTCGGTCGATATCACATCGCATTTCAAAGAGAATTACAAACGTTTTTTTTCGTACTTTTTTTCGTACCCATAGAGTACTTAACTCGTGTGATTTTTGATTTCTTGTACAAGGCCATTCTCGCCTCCGTTTTGCTTGCCGTTTGCGCCGGCGTGCCTTATTTATCGTTCGGTCGATATCACATCATCAAGATTTCAAAGAGAATTACAAACGTTTTTTTCGTACTTTTTTTCGTACCCATAGAGTACTTAACCGTGTGATTTTTGATTCCTTGTACAAGGCCATTCGCCTCCGTTTTGCTTGCCGTTTGCGCCGGCGTGCCTTATTTATCGTTCGGTCGATATCACATCAAGATTTCAAAGAGAATTACAAACGTTTTTTTTCGTACTTTTTTTCGTACATCGTACCCATAGAGTACTTAACTCGTGTGATTTTTGATTCCTTGTACAAGGCCATTCTCGCCTCCGTTTTGCTTGCCGTTTGCGCCGGCGTGCCTTATTTATCGTTTCGGTCGATATCACATCGATTTCAAAGAGAATTACAAACGTTTTTTTTTTCGTACTTTTTTTCGTACTCCATAGAGTACTTAACTCGTGTGATTTTTGATTCCTTGTACAAGGCCATTCTCGCCTCCGTTTTGCTTGCCGTTTGCGCCGGCGTGCCTTATTTATCGTTCGGTCGATATCACATCGCATTTCAAAGAGAATTACAAACGTTTTTTTTCGTACTTTTTTTCGTACCCATAGAGTACTTAACGTGTGATTTTTGATTCCTTGTACAAGGCCATTCTCGCCTCCGTTTTGCTTGCCGTTTGCGCCGGCGTGCCTTATTTATCGTTCGGTCGATATCACATCGCATTTCAAAGAGAATTACAAACGTTTTTTTTCGTACTTTTTTTCGTACCCATAGAGTACTTAATCGTGTGATTTTTGATTCCTTGTACAAGGCCATTCGCCTCCGTTTTGCTTGCCGTTTGCGCCGGCGTGCCTTATTTATCGTTTCGGTCGATATCACATCGCATTTCAAAGAGAATTACAAACGTTTTTTTTCGTACTTTTTTTCGTACCCATAGAGTACTTAATCGTGTGATTTTTGATTCCTTGTACAAGGCCATTCCGCCTCCGTTTTGCTTGCCGTTTGCGCCGGCGTGCCTTATTTATCGTTTCGGTCGATATCACATCGCATTTCAAAGAGAATTACAAACGTTTTTTTTCGTACTTTTTTTTCGTACCCATAGAGTACTTAATCGTGTGATTTTTGATTCCTTGTACAAGGCCATTCTCGCCTCCGTTTTGCTTGCCGTTTGCGCCGGCGTGCCTTATTTATCGTTCGGTCGATATCACATCGCATTTCAAAGAGAATTACAAACGTTTTTTTTCGTACTTTTTTTCGTACCCATAGAGTACTTAATCGTGTGATTTTTGATTCCTTGTACAAGGCCATTTCGCCTCCGTTTTGCTTGCCGTTTGCGCCGGCGTGCCTTATTTATCGTTCGGTCGATATCACATCAAGCATTTCAAAGAGAATTACAAACGTTTTTTTTCGTACTTTTTTTCGTACCCATAGAGTACTTAATCGTGTGATTTTTGATTCCTTGTACAAGGCCATTCTCGCCTCCGTTTTGCTTGCCGTTTGCGCCGGCGTGCCTTATTTATCGTTCGGTCGATATCACATCGCATTTCAAAGAGAATTACAAACGTTTTTTTTCGTACTTTTTTTCGTACCCATAGAGTACTTAATCGTGTGATTTTTGATTCCTTGTACAAGGCCATTCTCGCCTCCGTTTTTTTGCTTGCCGTTTGCGCCGGCGTGCCTTATTTATCGTTCGGTCGATATCACATCGCAAGATTTCAAAGAGAATTACAAACGTTTTTTTTCGTACTTTTTTTCGTACCCATAGAGTACTTAACTCCGTGTGATTTTTGATTCCTTGTACAAGGCCATTCGCCTCCGTTTTGCTTGCCGTTTGCGCCGGCGTGCCTTATTTATCGTTCGGTCGATATCACATCGCATTTCAAAGAGAATTACAAACGTTTTTTTTTCGTACTTTTTTTTTCGTACCCATAGAGTACTTAATCGTGTGATTTTTGATTCCTTGTACAAGGCCATTCTCGCCTCCGTTTTGCTTGCCGTTTGCGCCGGCGTGCCTTATTTATCGTTCGGTCGATATCACATCAATTTCAAAGAGAATTACAAACGTTTTTTTTCGTACTTTTTTTCGTACCCATAGTACTTAATCGTGTGATTTTTGATTCCTTGTACAAGGCCATTCTCGCCTCCGTTTTGCTTGCCGTTTGCGCCGGCGTGCCTTATTTATCGTTCGGTCGATATCACATCAAGATTCAAAGAGAATTACAAACGTTTTTTTTCGTACTTTTTTTCGTACCCATAGAGTACTTAACGTGTGATTTTTGATTCCTTGTACAAGGCCATTTCGCCTCCGTTTTGCTTGCCGTTTGCGCCGGCGTGCCTTATTTATCGTTCGGTCGATATCACATCGATTTCAAAGAGAATTACAAACGTTTTTTTTCGTATTTTTTTTTCGTACCCATAGAGTACTTAATCGTGTGATTTTTGATTCCTTGTACAAGGCCATTCTCGCCTCCGTTTTGCTTGCCGTTTGCGCCGGCGTGCCTTATTTATCGTTCGGTCGATATCACATCAAGATTTCAAAGAGAATTACAAACGTTTTTTTTCGTACTTTTTTTCGTACCCATAGAGTACTTAATCGTGTGATTTTTGATTCCTTGTACAAGGCCATTCTCGCCTCCGTTTTGCTTGCCGTTTGCGCCGGCGTGCCTTATTTATCGTTCGGGTCGATATCACATCGCATTTCAAAGAGAATTACAAACGTTTTTTTTTCGTACTTTTTTTCGTACCCATAGTACTTACTTAATCGTGTGATTTTTGATTCCTTGTACAAGGCCATTCTCGCCTCCGTTTTGCTTGCCGTTTGCGCCGGCGTGCCTTATTTATCGTTCGGTCGATATCACATCGCATTTCAAAGAGAATTACAAACGTTTTTTTTTCGTACTTTTTTTTTCGTACCCATAGAGTACTTAATCGTGTGATTTTTGATTCCTTGTACAAGGCCATTCCGCCTCCGTTTTGCTTGCCGTTTGCGCCGGCGTGCCTTATTTATCGTTCGGTCGATATCACATCGCATTTCAAAGAGAATTACAAACGTTTTTTTTCGTACTTTTTTTCGTACCCATAGAGTACTTAATCGTGTGATTTTTGATTCCTTGTACAAGGCCATTCGCCTCCGTTTTGCTTGCCGTTTGCGCCGGCGTGCCTTATTTATCGTTTCGGTCGATATCACATCAAGATTTCAAAGAGAATTACAAATTTTTTTTTTTCGTACTTTTTTTCGTACCCATAGAGTACTTAACTCGTGTGATTTTTGATTCCTTGTACAAGGCCATTCTCGCCTCCGTTTTGCTTGCCGTTTGCGCCGGCGTGCCTTATTTATCGTTCGGTCGATATCACATCAAGATTTCAAAGAGAATTACAAACGTTTTTTTTCGTTTTTTTTTCGTACCCATAGAGTACTTAATCGTGTGATTTTTGATTCCTTGTACAAGGCCATTCTCCGCCTCCGCTTTTTTGCTTGCCGTTTGCGCCGGCGTGCCTTATTTATCGTTCGGTCGATATCACATCGATTTCAAAGAGAATTACAAACGTTTTTTTTCGTACTTTTTTTTCGTACCCATAGAGTACTTAATCGTGTGATTTTTGATTTCTTGTACAAGGCCATTCGCCTCCGCTTTGCTTGCCTTTTGCGCCGGCGTGCCTTATTTATCGTTCGTCGATATCACATCAAGATTTCAAAGAGAATTACAAACGTTTTTTTTCGTACTTTTTTTCGTACCCATAGAGTACTTAACTCGTGTGATTTTTGATTCCTTGTACAAGGCCATTCTCGCCTCCGTTTTGCTTGCCGTTTGCGCCGGCGTGCCTTATTTATCGTTTTCGTCGATATCACATCAAGATTTCAAAGAGAATTACAAACGTTTTTTTTTTCGTACTTTTTTTCGTACCCATAGAGTAGTACTTAACTCGTGTGATTTTTGATTCCTTGTACAAGGCCATTCTCGCCTCCGTTTTGCTTGCCGTTTGCGCCGGCGTGCCTTATTTATCGTTCGGTCGATATCACATCAAGATTTCAAAGAGAATTACAAACGTTTTTTTTCGTACTTTTTTTTTCGTACCCATAGAGTACTTAATCGTGTGATTTTTGATTCCTTGTACAAGCCATTCGGCCTCCGTTTTGCTTGCCGCTTTTGCGCCGGCGTGCCTTATTTATCGTTCGGTCGATATCACATCGCATTTCAAAGAGAATTACAAACGTTTTTTTTTTCGTTTTTTTTTCGTACCCATAGAGTACTTAACTCGTGTGATTTTTGATTCCTTGTACAAGGCCATTTCGCCTCCGTTTTGCTTGCCGTTTGCGCCGGCGTGCCTTATTTATCGTTCGGTCGATATCACATCGCATTTCAAAGAGAATTACAAACTTTTTTTTTTTTCGTTTTTTTTTTCGTACCCATAGAGTACTTAATCGTGTGATTTTTGATTCCTTGTACAAGGCCATTCCGCCTCCGTTTTGCTTGCCGTTTGCGCCGGCGTGCCTTATTTATCGTTCGGTCGATATCACACATCGATTTCAAAGAGAATTACAAACGCTTTTTTTTTTTCGTTTTTTTTTTCGTACCCATAGAGTACTTAATCGTGTGATTTTTGATTCCTTGTACAAGGCCATTCTCTCCGCCTCCGTTTTGCTTGCCGTTTGCGCCGGCGTGCCTTATTTATCGTTCGTCGATATCACATCAAGATTTCAAAGAGAATTACAAACGTTTTTTTTCGTTTTTTTTTTTCGTACTACATAGAGTACTTAATCGTGTGATTTTTGATTGTACTTGTACAAGGCCATTTCGCCTCCGTTTTGCTTGCCGTTTGCGCCGGCGTGCCTTATTTATCGTTCGGTCGATATCACATCAAGCATTTCAAAGAGAATTACAAACGTTTTTTTTTCGTACTTTTTTTCGTACCCATAGAGTACTTAATCGTGTGATTTTTGATTCCTTGTACAAGGCCATTCTCGCCTCCGCTTTTTTGCTTGCCGTTTGCGCCGGCGTGCCTTATTTATCGTTCGGTCGATATCACATCAAGCATTTCAAAGAGAATTACAAACGTTTTTTTTTTCGTTTTTTTTTCGTACCCATAGAGTACTTAATCGTGTGATTTTTGATTCCTTGTACAAGGCCATTCGCCTCCCTTTTTTGCTTGCCTTTTGCGCCGGCGTGCCTTATTTATCGTTCGGTCGATATCACATCAAGATTTCAAAGAGAATTACAAATTTTTTTTTTTTTCGCTTTTTTTTTTTCGTACCCATAGAGTACTTAATCGTGTGATTTTTGATTCTTTGTACAAGGCCATTCGCCTCCGTTTTGCTTGCCGTTTGCGCCGGCGTGCCTTATTTATCGTTCGGTCGATATCACATCAAGATTTCAAAGAGAATTACAAACGTTTTTTTTCGTATTTTTTTTCGTACCCATAGAGTACTTAATCGTGTGATTTTTGATTCCTTGTACAAGGCCATTCTCGCCTCCGTTTTGCTTGCCGTTTGCGCCGGCGTGCCTTATTTATCGTTCGGTCGATATCACATCAAGATTTCAAAGAGAATTACAAACTTTTTTTTTTTCGTTTTTTTTTCGTACCCATAGAGTACTTAACTCGTGTGATTTTTGATTCCTTGTACAAGGCCATTCTCGCCTCCGTTTTGCTTGCCGCTTTTTGCGCCGGCGTGCCTTATTTATCGTTCGTCGATATCACATCACATCGCAAGATTTCAAAGAGAATTACAAACGTTTTTTTTTTTTTTTTTTTTTCGTACCCATAGAGTACTTAACGTGTGATTTTTGATTCCTTGTACAAGGCCATTCGCCTCCGTTTTTTGCTTGCCGCTTTGCGCGGCGTGCCTTATTTATCGTTCGGTCGATATCACATCAAGCATTTCAAAGAGAATTACAAACGTTTTTTTTTCGTACTTTTTTTCGTACCCATAGAGTACTTAACTCGTGTGATTTTTGATTCCTTGTACAAGGCCATTCTCGCCTCCGTTTTTTTGCTTGCCGTTTGCGCGGCGTGCCTTATTTATCGTTCGGTCGATATCACATCAAGATTTCAAAGAGAATTACGTTTTTTTTTCGTTTTTTTTCGTACCCATAGAGTACTTAATCGTGTGATTTTTGATTCCTTGTACAAGGCCATTCGCCTCCGTTTTGCTTGCCTTTTGCGCCGGCGTGCCTTTTATTATTTCGTCGATATCACATCGCATTTCAAAGAGAATTACAAACGTTTTTTTTTTTTCGTTTTTTTTCGTACCCATAGAGTACTTAATCGTGTGATTTTTGATTCCTTGTACAAGGCCTCGGCCTCCGCCTCCGTTTTGCTTGCGGCGTGCCTTATTTTGTATCGGCGTGCCTTATTTATCGTTCGTCGATATCACATCATTTTCAAAGAGAATTACAAATTTTTTTTTTTCGTTTTTTTTTTTTCGTACCCATAGAGTACTTAATCGTGTGATTTTTGATTCCTTGTACAAGGCCATTCCGCCTCCGTTTTGCTTGCCGTTTGCGCCGGCGTGCCTTATTTATCGTTCGGTCGATATCACATCAAGATTTCAAAGAGAATTACAAACGTTTTTTTTCGTTTTTTTTTTTTCGTACCCATAGAGTACTTAATCGTGTGATTTTTGATTCCTTGTACAAGGCCATTCGCCTCTTTGCGTTTTGCTTGCCGTTTGCGCCGGCGTGCCTTATTTATCGTTTTCGTCGATATCACATCAAGATTTCAAAGAGAATTACAAACTTTTTTTTTTTTTCGTTTTTTTTTCGTACCCATAGAGTACTTAATCGTGTGATTTTTGATTCCTTGTACAAGGCCATTCGCCGCCTCCGTTTTTTTGCTTGCCGTTTGCGCCGGCGTGCCTTATTTATCGTTCGGTCGATATCACATCAAGATTTCAAAGAGAATTACAAACGTTTTTTTTTTCGTTTTTTTTTTTCGTACCCATAGAGTACTTAATCGTGTGATTTTTGATTCCTTGTACAAGGCCATTCTCGCTCTCGCTTTGTTTTGCTTGCCGTTTGCGCCGGCGTGCCTTATTTATCGTTCTCGTCGATATCACATCAAGATTTCAAAGAGAATTACAAACGTTTTTTTTCGTATTTTTTTTCGTACCCATAGAGTACTTAATGTGTGATTTTTGATTCCTTGTACAAGGCCATTCTCGCTCTCGCGTTTTGCTTGCCGTTTGCGCCGGCGTGCCTTATTTATCGCGTCGTCGATATCACATCACATCAAAGATTTCAAAAAGAGAATTACTTTTTTTTTTTTTTTCGTATTTTTGATTTTTTTTCGTATCCATAGAGTACTTAATCGTGTGATTTTTGATTCCTTTGTACAAGGCCATCTCGCCGTTTCCGTTTTGCTTGCCGTTTGCGCCGGCGTATCTTATTTATCGTTCGTCGATATCACAAAGAGAATTTCAAAGAGAATTACAAACTTTTTTTTTTCCATTTACTTTTTTTTTTGTATTTTCCATAGAGTACTTAATCGTGTGATTTTTGATTCCTTGTACAAGGCCATTCCGCCTCCGTTTTGCTTGCCGTTTGCGCCGGCGTGCCTTATTTATCGTTCGTCGATATCACATCGCATTTCAAAGAGAATTTTTTTTTTTTTTTCGTTTTTTTTTTTCGTACCCATAGAGTACTTAATCGTGTGATTTTTGATTCCTTGTACAAGGCCATTCCGCCTCCGTTTTGCTTGCCGTTTGCGCCGGCGTGCCTTATTTATCGTTCGTCGATACCAAGGCCATTTTCGCCTCCGTTTTGTTTTTTGCCGTTTGCGCCGGCGTGCCTTATTTATCGTTTCGGTCGATATCACATCAAGATTTCAAAGAGAATTCGTTTTTTTTTTTTCGTTTTTTTTTTCGTACCCATAGAGTACTTAACGTGTGATTTTTGATTCCAAGGCCAGGCCATTCTCGCCTCCGTTTTGCTTGCCGTTTGCGCCGGCGTGCCTTATTTATCGTTTCGTCGATATCACATCAAAGATTTCAAAGAGAATTTTTTTTTTTTTTTTTTTCGTTTTTTTTTCGTACCCATAGAGTACTTAATCGTGTGATTTTTGATTCCTTGTACAAGGCCATTCGCCTCCGCCTCCGCTTTGCTTGCCGTTTGCGCCGGCGTGCCTTATTTATCGTTCGGTCGATATCACATCAAGATTTCAAAAGAATTACAAACGTTTTTTTTTTCGTTTTTTTCGTACCCATAGAGTACTTAATCGTGTGATTTTTGATTTTGTCGTACATTTTTTGAGTATTTTAATTGCTTGTGCATTTTTGATTCCTTTACAAGGCCATTTCGCCTTATTTTTTGCTTGCCGTTTATTTCGCGCATTACGCCTTATTTGCCTTATTTATCGATTTCGTCGATATTTCACATCAAGATTTCAAAGAGAATTTTTTTTTTTTTCGTATTTTTTTTTTTTCGTACCCATAGAGTACTTTTCGTGTTTTTTTTCTTTGGCCTTACAAGGCCAGGCCGCTCCGCTTTCCGTTTTCGCTTGCCGCCTTTGCGCTTCGGCATTTTATTTTATTTATCGTTTCGTCGATATCACATCAAAAGATTTCAAAGAGAATTTTTTTTTTTTTTTTCAGTTTTTTTTTTTCGTACCCATAGAGTATTTTTAATTCCGTGTGATTTTTGATTCCTTGTACAAGGCCATTCCGCCTCCGTTTTGCTTGCCGTTTGCGCCGGCGTGCCTTATTTATCGTTCGTCGATATCACATCAAGATTTCAAAGAGAATTACAAACGTTTTTTTTTTTCGTTTTTTTTACTTTACATAGAGTACTTAACTCGTGTGATTTTTGATTCCTTGTACAAGGCCATTACTTGCCTCCGTTTGCTTTTTGATGCGCCGGCAAGGCCATTGCCTTATTTTCGTTCGTCGATTCTTTTTTTGCTTATGCCGTTTCGCAAATTTTTTTTTTTATTTATTTTTTTCGTCAAATATCACATCAAAGATTTACAAATTTTTTTTTTTTTTTTTTTTTCGTTTTTTTTTTTCGTACCCATGAGTACTTAATGCGTGTGATTTTTGATTTGCTTGGCCATTCTCCTCCGCTTTTTTTTGCTTCGCTTGCATTTATGCTTATTCGGCGTGTCTTATTTATCGTTCGTCGATATCACATCAAAGATTTCAAAGAGAATTTTTTTTTTTTTTTCAGTTTTTTTTCGTGTGTATTTTAGAGTACTTTAACGTGTGATTTTTGATTTCCTTGTACAAGGCCTCTCGCCTCCGTTTTGCTTGCCGGCGCGCGGCGTGCCTTATTTATCGTTCGTCGATATCACATCAAGATTTCAAAGAGAATTACAAACGTTTTTTTTCGTACTTTTTTTCACCTCGTACTTAACCATAGAGTATTTTTTAATTCGTGTGATTTTTGATTCCTTGTACAAGGCCATTTCGCCTCCGTTTTGCTTGCCGTTTGCGCCTTTTGCCTTATTTATTCGTCGATATCACATCGATTTCAAAGAGAATTACAAACAAATTTTTTTTTTTTTTTTTTTTTCGATATCACACAAAGATTTTTATTTTTTTTTTTTTTTTTTTTTTTTGTACGTACTTTTTTTTGTTTTTTGCTTAATTCTGCCGTGTGATTTTTGATTTCCTTGTACTCCGCCATTTTCGTCGCTTCCGTTTTGCTTGCCGTTTTTCGAGAATTCTTATTTATCATTTTTTTCGATATCACATCAAGTTTTTTTCAAAGAGAATTTTTTTTTTTTTTTCGTTTTTTTTTTTTCGTACTCCATAGAGTACTTAATCGTGTGATTTTTGATTCTTGTACAAGGCCATTCGCCATTCGCCTCCGTTTTGCTTTTTTGCGCCGCGCGTGCCTTATTTATCGTTCTCGTCGATATCACATCAAGATTTCAAAGAGAATTACAAACGTTTTTTTTCGTACTTTTTTTTTCGTACCCATACTCCAGTACTTAAGTGATTTTTTAATGTGTGATTTTTGACAAGTACAAGGCCAGCGCTCCGCCCGCTTGCCGTTTGTTTTTGCCGCTTTATTTATTTATCGTTCGTCGATATATTCATTTATCATTTCGTCGAGAATTATCAAACGTTTTTTTTTTTTTTTTCAAAGAGAATTAGTAAACGATTTTTTTTTTTTCACATTCGCCTTTTTTTGTACTTTTTTTTTTGTATTTTAACTGTGTGATTTTTGATTCCTTGTACAAGGCCATTTTCGCTCGCTTTTTTCGTTTTTGCCTTATTTATCGCGCGATATCGCGTGCCTTATTTATCATTTCGTCGATTTCACATCAAGATTTTTTTTTTTTTTTTTACAAAGTTTTTTTTTTCGTATTTTTTTTCGTACCCATAGAGTACTTATTTCGTGTGATTTTTGATTCCTTGTACAAGGCCATTTCGCCTCCGCTTTGCTTGCCGTTTGCGCCGGCGTGCCTTATTTATCGTTCGTCGATATCACATCATCAAGATTTCAAAGAGAATTACAAATTTTTTTTTTTCGTATTTTTTTTCGTACCCATAGAGTACTTAATCGTGTGATTTTTTTTGATTGTACAAGGCCAGGCCAAGGCCGCCTCCGCCGCTTTTTTTGCTTGCCGTTTGCCTTATCGGCGTTGTATTTATTTATCGATATCGTCGATATCACATCAAATTTTTTTTTCAAAGAGAATTACAAACTTTTTTTTTTTTCGTTTTTTTTTCGTACTCCATAGAGTACTTAATTCTGTGATTTTTGATTCCTTGTACAAGGCATTCCGCTTGCTTTGCTTTGTTTGCCGTTTTTGCTTATTTGCGCGCCTTATTTATCGTTTCGTCGATATCACATCGCATTTCAAAGAGAATTACAAACGTTTTTTTTTATTTTTTTTACAAACGTTTTTTTTTTTTCGATTTCAAAGAGAATTGTTTTTTTTTTTTTTGATTTTTTTTCGTACCCATGAGTACTTGTCTTGATTTTTGATTCTTGTACGCCATTTGCTCCGTTTTGCTTGCCGTTTATCGCGTCTTATTTATCATTTCGTCGATATCACATCAAGATTTCAAAGAGAATTACAACTTTTTTTTTTTCGTTTTTTTTTCGTACCCATAGAGTACTTAACTGTGTTTTTTTTTGATTCCTTGTACAAGGCCATTCTTCTCCGCTTTTTTGCCGCCGTTTGCGTTTTGCGTGCCTTATTTATCGCGCTTATTTATCGTCTTATTCGATATTCATCGAATTTCAAAGAGAATCAAACGAGATTTCAAAGAGAATTACACTTTTTTTCGTTTTTTTTCAGTACTTTTTGTGATTTTGATTCCATAGAGAGGTATTTAATTCTCGTGTGATTTTTTTGTTTGCGCTTTGCCAAGGCCATTCTGCGCCTCGCTTTTTTTTTGCCGTTTCGCGAGAATCGCATTTATTTATTTATCGATTCGTCGATATCACATCAAAGAGCATTTCAAACTTTTTTACAAATTTTTTTTTTCGTTTTTTTTTTTTGTATTTTTAGATTTTTTAATCGTGTGATTTTTGATTTTTTACAAGGCCATTCCGGCGCTTTGCCGCTTGCGTTTTGCTTGCCTTATTTTGCGTCGCCGGCGTGCCTTATTTATCGTTCGTCGATATCACATCAAGATTTCAAAGAGAATTTTTTTTTTTTTTTTTCGTACTTTTTTTCGTCCATAGAGTACTTAACTCGTGTGATTTTTGATTCCTTGTACAAGGCCATTTCGCCTCCCTTTGCTCCGCCGTTTTGCTTGCTTTTTGTGCGCCGCCTTTATTTATCGCGTCGTCGATATATCATCATTATTTCAAAGAGAATTACAAACGTTTTTTTTTTTTTTTTTTTTATTTCAAACTTTTTTTTTTTTGTTTTTTTTTTTCGCCATTTTTTTTTCGTATTTCCATAGAGTACTTAACCTTTGTGATTTTTTTGATTTGCGCTTGTACTCGCATTTCGTTTGCTTTATTTATTTTTGCCGCGCATTTTTCAATTTTTCAAAGATCCTTATTTTTTTTTTTTCGATTTTTTCGTTTTTTTTACTTTTTTCAATTTTTTTTTGTACTTTTTTTTCGTTTTTTTTTGATTTTACTTAATTCCTGTGATTTTTGATTTGCTTGTACAAGGCCATTTTCCGCCTCCGTTTTGCTTGCCGCTTATTTATCGCGTGCCTTATGCCTTATTTATCGATTTTCGTCGATATCACATCAAGATTTCAAAGAGAATTTTTTTTTTTTTTTTCGTTTTTTTTTCGTACCCATAGAGTACTTAATCGTGTGATTTTTGATTCCTTGTACAAGGCCATTCTTCGCCATTCCCCGCTTGCTTGCTTTGTTTTTTGCTTGCCTTATTTATTTATTTTATTTATATTTATCATCGATTTCAAAGAGATTTCAATTTTTTCAAAATTTTTTACAAACGTTTTTTTTTTTTTTTTTTTTTTTAGTATTTTTTTTGTGTTTTTTTGATTTTTGTAATTTAATTCTGCAATTTTTGATTTCCGCTTTCCAAGGCCAAGCGCCATTCTCGCTTTTTGCTTGCGTTTGCGCTTCGGCGTGCCTTATTTATCAATTTTCGGTCGATACATCATTTTTTTCAAAGAGAATTTCAAAAGAGTTTTTTTTTTTTTTTTTTTTTGATTTTTTTTTCGTACTCCTATAGAGTACTTAATTCGTGTGATTTTTGATTCCTTGTACAAGGCCATTTCGCCTGCGCTTTGCTTGCCTTATTTTGCGCGCGGCGTGCCTTATTTATTTTTCGTCGATATCACATCAAGATTTCAAAGAGAATTTTTTTTTTTTCGTTTTTTTTTTTTTTTTCGTAGTAGAGTACTTAATGTGTGATTTTTGATTTCTTGTACAAGGCCGCCTCCGCTTTGCTTTGCTTTTGCGCTTGCCGGCGTGCCTTATTTATCGTTTCGCGTCGATATCATTCATCATCATCAAAGAGAATTTCAAATTAAAATTTTTTTTTTTTTTTTTTACAAAGTTTTTTTTTTTTTAGAGTATTTTTTTTGATTTTGATTATTTCTTGTACAAGGCCATTTTTGATTCGCTTTGCTTGCCGCGCGCTCGCTTTTTTGCTTTTTTTATCTTTCTTATTTATCGTTTCGAATTTTTTTTTCAAAGAGAATTACAAATTTTTCTTTTTTTTTTTTTCACATTTAATTTTTTTTTTTTTTTTTTACAGTTTTTTTTTTTTTTTGATTTTTTTTCATTTCCTTTGTACTTTTGCGTGTGCTTTTTTGATTCCTTGCTTGCGCCATTTCGCTCTCGCGCTTTTTTATCATCGCGTGTCTTATTTAATTTTCGTCGATATCACATCAAGATTTTTTTTACAAACTTTTTTTTTTTCGTTTTTTTTTCGTATAGAGTACTTAATCGTGTGATTTTTGATTCCTTGTACAAGGCCATTCTCGCCTCCGCTTTTTGCTTTTTGCGCCGGCTTATTTGCCTTATTTATCGTTCGTCGATATCACATCGCATTTCAAAGAGAATTACAAACGTTTTTTTTTTTTTTTTTTCGCATTTCGTACTTAATCGTGTGATTTTTTTTACAAGGATTTCTTTTTTCGATTATTCAATTTTTATTTTTGAATTAGGCGCTTTTTTTGCCTTTTTTTTTCGTGTATTTTATTTATTTTCGTTTTTTTTTTTTTTTTTTTATTTTTTCTTTCAAAATCATTTTTTATTTTCGTTTTTTTTCGATTTTTTTTTTCAAAGAGAATTACAAGTTTTTTTTTTTTTTTTACTTTTTTTTTGTTTTCCATAGCCATTTTTAATTCTGTGTGATTTTTGATTCTTGTACAAGGCCATTGCCTTTCCTTTTTTTTGCTTGCTTTTGCGCCGGCGTGCCTTATTTATCGTTTCGTCGATATCACATCAAGATTTCAAAGAGAATTACAAACTTTTTTTTTTCGTACTTTTTTTTCGTACCCATAGAGTACTTAACTCGTGTGATTTTTGATTCTTGTACAAGGCCATTCTCGCCTCCGTTTTGCTTTGCTTGCCGCTTATGCGTGCCTTATTTATCGCCTTATTTATCGTTCGTCTCGTCGATATCACATCAAGATTTCAAAGAGAATTACAAACGTTTTTTTTTTTTTTTTTTTTTTTCGAGAATTCTTGATTTTTGTTTTTTTTTTTTTTACATTTTTTTTTTTTGCCGCTCGTGTCCGCTTTGCTTTGCCGTTTTTTCGCGTCGTCGCGCATTTTTCGCCTTTTTCGCTTTCGAATATTTTTCTTATTTATTTATTTTTTTTTTCGATATCACAAGATTTCAAAGAGAATTACAAACTTTTTTTTTTTTTTTTTTGATTTTTACAAGGAGTACTTAACTCTGTGATTTTTGATTCCTTGTGCAAGGCCGCTCGCCTGTTTTGCTTGCCGTTTCGCGTCGCCTTATTTATCGTTCGTCGATATCACATCAAGATTTCAAAGAGAATTTTTTTTTTTTTTTTTCGATTTTTTTTTTCGTACTCCATAGAGTACTTAACTGTGTGATTTTTGATTGTACAAGGCCAAGGCCGCCTCCGCTTTGCTTGCCGCTTTTGCCGGCGTGCTTATTTATCGTTCGGTCGATATATCACATCAAGATTTCAAAGAGAATTACAAACGTTTTTTTTTTTTTTTTTTTTTAGTAGTACTTTCAATGTGTGATTTTTGATTCTTGTACAAAAAGAATTCGCCTCCGCTTTTTTTTTGCGTTTTTTTTTTTTTTTGTATCGTGATTTTTTGATTCGCTTGTACATTATTTTTCGCGTTTTTTTTTTTTTTTTTTTTTGCCTTATTTATCGTTTCGTCGATATCACATTATTTTTTCAAAGAGAATTGTTTTTTTTTTTTGTTTTTTTTTTTTTTTGTACTTTTGTGATTTTTGATTCCTTGTACAAGCGCCGCCTTTGCTTCCGTTTTGCTTGCTTCGCGCCGGCGTGTCTTATTTATTTCGTCGATATCACATCAAGATTTCAAAGAGAATTACAAATTTTTTTTTTTTCGTTTTTTTTTTTCGTACCCATAGAGTACTTAATCGTGTGATTTTTGATTCCTTGTACAAGGCCATTCGCCTCCGCTTTGCTTGCCTTGCCGCTTTTGCCGCTTGCCTTATTTATCGTTCGTCGATATTTCGCTTATTTATCGTTTTTATTTATCTTTTTTTCGAATCGACAATATCACATTTTTTTTTTTTTTTTTTTTTTTCTTTTTTTTTTTTGTTTTTTTTTTCGTACTTTAGAGTATTTAATTTTTGTTTTTTTTGCCTTGTACAAGGCCCGCTTTCGCTTTTTTTGCTTGCGTTTATTTTATTTGCCTTATTTATCGTTTCGTCGATATCACATCAAGATTTTCAAAGAGAATTACAAACTTTTTTTTTTTTTTTTTTTTTTTTCGTACCCATAGAGTATTTTTAATCGTGTGATTTTTGATTCCTTGTACAAGGCCATCTCCGCCTCTTTGTTTTGCTTGCCGCTTTGCGCCGGCGTGCCTTATTTATCGTTCGGTCGATATCACATCAAGATTTCAAAGAGAATTACAAACGTTTTTTTTCGTTTTTTTTTCGTTTTTCCATAGAGTACTTAATAACGTGTGATTTTTGATTCCTTGTACAAGGCCAAGCCTCCTCCGCCTTGCTTGCCGTTTTTTTTGCCTTATTTGCGTCGATATCACATTATTTATCTTCGTCTTATTTCATCGATTCACATTTCGAGAAATTTTTTTTTTTTCAAATTTTTTTTTTTTTTTTTTTTTTTTTCAGTATTTTTTTTTGTATTTGTGATTTTTGTTTTAATTCCAAGGCCATTTTGATTCGCTTTGCCAAGGCCATTCCGCCTTCGCGTTTTTTTCGTCGCGTCTTATTTTATCATAAATTATTTCAAAGAGTTTTTTTTTTTTATTTTTTTTCGATATCACAGAGATTTCAAAGAGAATTTTTTTTTTTTTTTTTTTTTTTTTTCGTGATTGATTTTTAGTACTTAATTTGTGTGATTTTTGATTCCTTGTACAAGGCCATTTTCGCCTTTTTTTGTTTGCCGTTTTTATCGCGTGCCTTATTTATCGTTCGTCGATATCACATCAAGATTTCAAAGAGAATTACAAATTTTTTTTTTCGTTTTTTTTTTCGTACCCATAGAGTACTTAATCGTGTGATTTTTGATTCCTTGTACAAGGCATTCATCTCGCCTCCCTTTGCTTGCCGCTTGCGCGTTGCGCTTATTTGCGCTTATTTATTATTTATCGATATCGTCATCATCATCACATCGAGATTTCAAAGAGAATTACAAACTTTTTTTCGTTTTTTTTTTTTTTTTTTCGTGTTTTTGATTTTGTTGATTTTGTGATTTTTTTGTACAAGGCCATTTCCGCCTTTCCGCGCTGCCGCTTTTGCTTTTGCCGCGTGCCTTATTTATCGTCTTATTTATCAATTTCAAAGTCGATATCACATCAAAAGAATTTCATTTTTTTTTTACAAATTTTTTTTTTTCAGTACTTTTTTTTTCGTACCATAGAGTATTTTTATTCCTTGTGTGATTTTTGATTCCTTCAAGGCCATTTTTTATTTTTGCTTGCCGTTTGCGCCGCGCGTGCCTTATTTATCGTTTCGTCGATATCACATCGCATTTCAAAGAGAATTACAAATTTTTTTTTTTTCGTATTTTTTTTTTTTTTAGAGTACTTAACTTTGTGATTTTTGATTGATTACTTACTCGTGTGATTTTTGATTCCTTGTACAAGGCCATTCTCGCCTCCGCTTTGCTTGCCGCTGCCGCTTTTGCTTTGTATTTATTTATTATATTTATATTATTCACATCGTCGATATCACATCAAGATTTCAAAGAGAATTTTTTTTTTTTTTTTTCGTTTTTTTTACAGTAGTAGTACTTTTTAATTTTTGATTCTTGTACAAGGCCATTTCTCGCCTCCGCTTTGCTTTGCGCTTTTTTGCCTTATTTATCTTCGTCGATATCATTTATTTCGAATTATTTTTCGTTTTTTTTCGATTTTTTTTTTCGCTTTTTTTTTTTTTCATTTTTTCAACGAGAATTTTTTTTTTTTTTTTTTCACATTTTTTTCAAAGAGAATTACAAACGATTTTTTTTTCGTGATTTTTTTTTTGTATTTTTATTTCCGCTTGTTTTCCATTTGCCGCCAGGCCTTCGCCTCCGTTTTGCTTGCCGTTTTGCGCCGGCGTATCTTATTTATCGTTTCGTCGATATCACATCAAGATTTCAAAGAGAATTTTTTTTTTTTTCGTTTTTTTTTTTCGTACCCATAGAGTACTTAATCGTGTGATTTTTGATTCCTTGTACAAGGCCATTTCTCGCCCGCTTTGCTTGCCGTTTTGCCGCGTGCCTTATTTATCGTTCTCGTGTCTTATTATCGATTTCAAAGAGATCGAGATATCACAAGAGAATTTTTTTTTTTTACACTTTTTTTTTCGTACTACTTTTTTCAGTATTTTTGATTTTTTCGTGTGATTTTTGATTCTGTTGTACAAGGCCATTCCGCCTCCGCTTTGCTTGCCGCTTGCCGTTTGCGCCGCTTATTTATTTATTCATCGCATTTACAAATCGATTTTTTTTTTCGAGAATTTTTTTTTTTTTTTTTCGCATTTCACAAAGAATTACTTTTTTATTTTTTTTTTTTTTTTTTTTTTTTTTTTTTTTTTTTTTTTTTTTTTTTTTTTTCGTTTTTTGAGTACTTTTGTGTGATTTTTGATTCTTTGCGGCCATTTTCCGTTTCGCTTGCCGTTCGATATCTTATTTATCGTTCGTCGATATCACATTTTTTTCAAAGAGAATTACAAACGTTTTTTTTTTCGTTTTTTTTTTTCGTACTCCATAGAGTACTTAATCGTGTGATTTTTGATTCCTTGTACAAGGCCATTCTCGCCTCCGCTTTGCTTGCCGCTTTGCCGTTTGCTTATTTATTTCGCGTCTTATTTATCGTTCGATCGATATCAAACATTTCAAAGAGAATTTACAAACGCTTTTTTTCAAATTTTTTTTTTTTTTTTCGTAGTAACGAGTGATTTTGTGATTTTTGATTCCTTTGTACAAGGCCATTCGCCTCTTTTTTTTTTTGCGCTTTGCATTTATTTTTCCTTCGTTATTTATATTTTTCATTTTTTTTTTTTTTTTTTTTCGGCGAGAATTTTTTTTTTTCGGTCGATATTTTTTTTTTTCGATTTCAAAGAGAATTTTTTTTTTTTTTTTGTATTTTTTTTCGCTTTCTTTGAGTACTTTCGTGTGATTTTTGCCTTTACCGCCATTTCGCCTCGCTTTTATTTTGCTTATTTATCGGCGTGCCTTATTTTTCGTCGATATCACATCGCATTTCAAAGAGAATTACATTTTTTTTTTTTCGTTTTTTTTTCGTACCCATAGAGTACTTAATCGTGTGATTTTTGATTCCTTGTACAAGGCCATTCGCCTCCGTTTTGCTTGCCGTTTTTGCCGGCGTGGCCTTATTTATCGTTCGTCGATATCATTTCATCGATTCAAAGAGAATTCAAGAGAATTACAAACGTTTTTTTTCAAACTTTTTTTTCAAGAGTACTTTTTTCGTGTGATTTTTTGATTTTTACAAGGTTTTTTTTTTTTCGTTTTTAGTGTATTTTTTTTTGATTTTTTGATTTGCTTGTACGCCATATTTTCGTTTCCGTTTTTTGCTTGCCTTATTATCGTTTTTTTTATTTATTTTTTTTCGATATTTCAGATTTCAAAGAGAATTACAAACTTTTTTTTTTTTTTTTCAGTACTTTTTGATTCTTGTACAAGTTTTTGCCTGCTTTTTGCCGCTTTGCTTTGATTTTTTTTGCTTTCGCGTATTTATTTTCGCTTCGCTTTTTATTCAATTTCGCATTTTTTCAATTTTTTTTTATTTTTTTCATTTTTTTTTTTTTTTTTTTTTCGTAGTACCCATAGAGTACTTAATCGTGTGATTTTTGATTCCTTGTACAAGGCCATTCTCGCCTCCGCTTTTTTGCTTTGCGCTTGCTTGCGCCGCGTGCCTTTTATCGCTTATTCGATCGTCGATATCACATCAAGATTTCAAAGAGAATTTACAAATTTTTTTTCAGACTTTTTTTTTCCAAAGAGTACTTTATCGTGTGATTTTTGATTCCTTTTTTTTTTTTACTTTTTTGTACATTTTGCGTATCTTTGATTACTTAATTTTGATTTTTTCTTTCCGTACTTGCCTTTTCCGCTCGTTTCGTTTTAATTTGCATTTCGCGTCTTATTTATCGTTTCGTCGAATTATCACATCAAGATTTCAAATTTTTTTTACAAACTTTTTTTTTTCGTACTTTTTTTCGTTTTGAGACTTAACTTAATCGTGTGATTTTTGATTCTTGTACAAGGCATTTTCGCTCCGCTTTTTTGCCGTTTGCGCGCGTCGCCTTATTTATCGTTTCGTCGATATCACATCAAATTCAAATTTCAAAGAGAATTACAAACTTTTTTTTTTCGTTTTTTTTTTTTCGTACCCATAGAGTAACTGTGATTTGTGATTTTTGATTCTTGTACAAGGCCATTTCGCCTCCGCTTTGCTTGCCGCTTGCGCCGGCGTGCCTTATTTATCGTTTCTCGTCGATATCACATCAAGATTTCAAAGAGAATTACAAAGAGAATTACAAACGTTTTTTTTCAGTTTTTTTTCGTATTTCCATAGATTTTTAACTGCAAGTGATTTTTGATTCCTTGTGCCAAAGCTTGCCGCTTCGCCTCCGCTTTGCTTGCCGCTTATTTTCGGCGTCTTATTTATCGTTTCGTCGATATCACATCAAGATTTCAAAGAGAATTACAAACTTTTTTTCGTTTTTTTTTTTTTTTTCGTACTTCCGTGTGATTTTTTTTCCTTGTACAACTTAACTGTGATTTTTGATTCCTTTGTAGGCAAGGCCATTCTCGCCTCCGCTTTGCTTGCCGCTTTTTTGCGCGCGTGCCTTATTTATCGTTTCGTCGATATCACATCAAGATTTCAAAGAGAATTACAAACGTTTTTTTTCGTTTTTTTTTTTTCGCATCCATAGAGTACTTTAATGATTTTGTGATTTTTGATTCCTTGTACAAGGCCATTTCGCCTCCGCTTTTGCTTGCCGTTTGCGCCGCGTGCCTTATTTATATTTCGTCGATATCACATCACATCGAGATTCAAAAGAGAATTTCAAAGAGAATTTTTTACAAATTTTTTTTCAAACTTTTTTTTTTTTCCACAGAGTACTTTTTTTTTTTTGATTTTTAGATTTTTTATTCTTGTTTTGCCATTTGCCGCTTTCCTTTGCTTGCCAAGCGCATTTCGCTTTCGATTTTTGCTTCGTTATTTTTATTTCACATATTTATTTATTTTTTTCGTCGATTTCACATCAAGATTTCAAAGAGCTTTTTTACAAGTTTTTTTTTTTTTCGTGATTTTTTTTTTGAGTACTTAATCGCAAGGTGATTTTTGATTCTTGTACAAGGCCATTTCGCCTCCGCTTTGCTTGCCGTTTGCTTTCGGCGTGCCTTATTTATCGTTTCGTCGATATCACATCAAGATTTCAAAGAGAATTACAAACATTTTTTTTTTTTTTTTTTTTTTTTTTTCGTTCCATAGAGTACTTAATCGTGTGATTTTTGATTCCTTGTACAAGGCCATTCTCGCCTCCGCTTTGCTTGCCGTTTGCGCGGGCGTGCCTTATTTATCGTTCGTCGTCATCATCGATATCACATCAAGATTTCAAAGATTACAAACGTTTTTTTTCGTTTTTTTACAAATTTTTACAAACGTGATTTTTATTTTGTTTTTTTTTTCTGTCCGCCTCCATAGAGTACTTGCCGCGTGTGATTTTTGATTCTTGCTTGTCAAGCGCCATTCTCGCTTTTTTTTTTGCTTTTTTTGCGCCGGCGTGCCTTATTTATCGTTTTTCGTCGATATCACATCAAGATTTCAAAGAGAATTTTTTTTTTTTTTTCGTTTTTTTTTTTTCGTACCCATAGAGTACTTTTTGTGATTTTTGATTCCTTGTACAAGGCCTTTCGCTCCGCTTTTTGCTTGCCGTTTGCGCCGGCGTGCCTTATTTATCGTTCGTCGATATCACATCAAGATTTCAAAGAGAATTACAAACGTTTTTTTTCGTACTTTTTTTCGCACTCCATAGAGTACTTAATCGTGTGATTTTTGATTCCTTGTACAAGGCCATCTCGCCTCGTTTTGCTTCCGTTTTGCTTGCCGTTTGCGCCGGCGTGCCTTATTTATCGTATCGTCGATATCATCATCACATCAATCAAAGAGAATTACAAATTACAAAATTTTTTTTTTTTTTTTTTTTCGTACTTTTTATCCATACATAGTACTTAATTTAATTCTTGTGATTTTTGATTCCTTGTACAAGGCCATTTCGCCTCCGCTTTTGCTTGCCGCTTGCCGCCATTCGCGCTTTATTTATCGCTCGTCGATATCACATCGCCATTTTATTTTTTCGCGCGCATCAAATTTTTTTTCGTATATTTTTTTCTTATTTTTTTTTTTTTTTCATTTTTTTTTGATTTTTTTTTTTTTTTTTTTTTTTTTTGTATTTTTTTTGATTTTTGAGTATTTTGCCGTTGATTTTTGCCTTGCCGCCGTTTTCTCGCTTCCGTTTTTTTCGCTTGCGTTTTATTTATCGCGTCTTATTTATCGTTCGTTTCAAAGACAATTTCAAAGAGAATTACAAGTATTTTTTTTTTTTTTAGTTTTTTTTTTTTTTTGATTTTGTTCGTGTTTTTTATTTTTGATTTTTGTGATTTTTGATTCTTGTACAAGGCCATTCTCGCCTCCGCTTTGCTTGCCGTTTGCGCCGCGCGTGCCTATCGTCGATATCACATCAAGCATTTCAAAGAGAATCAAACAAACGTTTTTTTTTACTTTTTTTCACTTTTTTTTACGTTCGTGATAGAGACTTTTTTTTTTTTGTACAAGGCCATCTATTCTCCCTTTGCTTTTGCCGCTTTTTGCCGGCGCCTTTTTGCTTTGCTTATTTTTTTTCGTTTCGCTCGTCATTGCTTCGATTTCATATTTTTTTTTCGATTTTATATTTCATCGTTTTTTTTTTTTTTTTTTTTTTATTTTTTTTTTTTTTATTTTTTTTTTTTTTGTATTTTTTTAATTTTTTTTTTTTGATTTTTTTTCCTTGTACAAGGTTTTTTCCGCCTTTTTTTTTGCTTGTCGCCATTTCGCTCGTTGTGCGCTTATTTATCGATTTTATTTCGGCAAACATCTTATTTATCATTTCAAAGAGATATTACAATTTCAAAGAGAATTACAAACGTTTTTTTTCGTTTTTTTTTCTCCATAGAGTACTTAATCGTGTGATTTTTGATTCCTTGTACAAGGCCATTCGCCTCCGTTTTGCTTGCCGTTTGCGCCGGCGTGCCTTATTTTATTTATCGTCGATATCACATCACATCAAAGAGAATTACAAATTACAAACGTTTTTTTTTTTTTTTTTTTTTTCCATAGAGTACTTAATTTTGTGATTTTTTTTGATTCCTTGTACAAGGCCAGGCCTCCGCCTCCGCCTCCGCTTTTGCTTGCGTTTTGCGGCGCGTGCCTTTTTTATTTATTCGATATCACATCATTTCAAAGAGAATTCAAATTTTTTTACGACTTTTTTTTTTTTTTTCATTTTTTTTTTTTTTTTTTTTTTTTTTTTTTTTTTTTTTTTTTTTCGATTTTTTTTTTTTTTTTTTTTTTTTATTTTTTTGCGCCGCGCTTTTTTTTTCGCGTTTGATTTTTATTTTTCGTATTTATTTATATTTGTTTTTATCGCATTTCAAAGAGAATTACATTTATTTTTTTTCGATATTTTTTTCAAGCATTTTTTACAAATTTTTTTTTTCAGTTTTTTTTTTGACCCATTAGAGTACTTTGTGATTTTTGATTCCTTGTACAAGGCCATTTTCGCCTGCGTTTTGCTTGCCGTTTGCGCCGGCGTGCCTTATTTATCGTTCGTCGATATCATCATCACATTTCAAAGAGAATTACAAAAACGCTTTTTTTTCGTTTTTTTTTTTTAGAGTACTTTTTTTATTTTGATTTTTGATTCTTGTACAAGGCCATTTGGCCCGTTTTGCTTGTGATTTTTTTTGATTCCTTGCTCGGCCAAGGCCATTCTCGTCTCCGTTTTGCTTGTTTTTTGCGCTTATTTCATCGTGCCTTATTTATTTTTCGTCGATTCACATTTTTCAATTTTTTTTACAAACTTTTTTTTTTTTTTTGTTTTTTTTTTTTTTTGTACAAGGTTTTTTTTTTAGAGTATTTTTAATTTGCGTTTGATTTTTGCGCTTCTTATTTACAAGGCCATTCGCCTTATTTTTTGCTTTCGTTTGCAAAGCGTGCCTTATTTATTTTTTCGTCGATATTCGCATTTCAAAGAGAATTACGTTTTTTTTTTTCGTTTTTTTTTGATTTTTGATAGAGTACTTAACGTGTGATTTTTGATTCCTTGTACAAGGCCATTTCGCCTCCGTTTTGCTTGCCGTTTGCGCCGGCGTGCCTTATTTATCGTTCTGTCGATATCACATCAACATTTCAAAGAGAATTCAAAGAGAATTACAAACGTTTTTTTTTTTTTTTTTTTTTTTTTAGAGTACTTAATCGTGATTTTTTTTTGAGGCCTTGTACAAGGCCATTTTTCCGCTTCCGCTTTTGCCGTGCTTATTTTTCGCGTGCCTTATTTTCTCGTCGATATCACATCAAGATTTCAAAGAGAAGACTTTTTTTTTTTTTTAATTTTTTTTTTTTTTTTTTTTTTTCGAATTATAAGTTTTTTTTTTTTTTTTGATATTTTTCGATTTTTTTTTTTTACCATTTTTTTTTTTTTTCGCTCGTTTTCTTGTGATTTTTTCATTTATCGCCATTTCGCCTTCGCTTTTTGCTTCGTTTCGCATCGCGTGCCTTATTTATTTTCGTCATTTCACAGAGAATTTCAACTTTTTTTACAAACTTTTTTTTTCGTGACTTTTTTTTTTTGATTACTTGAGTACTTAATCGTGTGATTTTTGATTCCTTGTACAAGGCCATTCCGCCTTTTTTTTGCTTGCCGTTTGCGCCGGCGTGCCTTATTTATCGTTCGTCGATATCACATCATTTCAAAGAGAATTACAAAGAATTTTTTTTTCGTACTTTTTTTTCAGTTTTTTTTGAGTACCCTTAGAGTACTTAATCGTGTGATTTTTGATTCCTTGTACAAGGCCATTTCGCCTCCGCTTTGCTTTCCGTTTTTTGCGTTTTTTTTGTTTGCGTTTTTTTGCTTATTTCTTATTTATCTATCGACATCGCATTTCAAAGAGATTTCAAAGAGAATTCAAACTTTTTTTTCTTTTTTTTCATTTTTTAGAGATTACATTTTTGTTTTTTTTTTTGTTTTTTTTTTTGTTTTTTTTCGTTTTGATTTTTGTTTGCCGCTTTCGTGATTTTTGATTTTCGTTTTGCATTTTCATTTTTCGTTTTTTTGCCGTTTTATCACATTTATTTATTTTTCGTCGATTTTTTTTTTTTTTCAAACTTTTTTTACAAACGTTTTTTTTTTTTTTTTGTACCCATAGAGTACTTAATCGTGTGATTTTTGATTCCTTGTACAAGGCCATTCCGCCTCCGTTTTGCTTGCCGTTTGCGCCGGCGTGCCTTATTTATCGTTCGGTCGATATAAACATCAAGATTTCAGAAAGAATTACAAACGTTTTTTTTTTCAGACTTTTTTTTTAGAGTACTTAATACTTAATTTTGTGATTTTTTGACAAGGCCATTCCATTCTTTTCCGCCTCCGTTTTGCTTTGCCGCTTATGCCTTATTCGCGTGCCTTATTTTTTTATTTTTCGCTCGTCGATATCACATCAAGATTTCAAAGAGAATTTTTTTTTTTTTTTTTCGTCAATTTTTTTTAAATTTTTTGATTTTTTCATGAATTTTTTTTTATTTTTTGATTGATTCATTTTTGTTTTTTCTTGTTTTTACCTTTGTTTTTTTCGCTTTTTTTTTTTTTGCTTTTACCTTATTTTTATCTTTTTTATATTTCGCTTTCGCGCATCGCATTTCATTCAAATTTTATTTATTTTTTTCGATTTTTCAAGTTTTTTTTTTTACATTTTTTTTTTTTTTTTTTTTTTTTTGTTTCCATTTTTTTCCTTGATTTTTGATTCCTTGTAGGCCAAGGCCTTTTCCGCCTCCGTTTTGCTTGCCGTTTGCGCCGGCGTGCCTTATTTATCGTTCGTCGATATCACATCATTTCAAAGAGAATTACAAACGTTTTTTTTTTTTTCGTTTTTTTTTTTTCATAGTTTTTTTTTTTTGTGTACCCATTTGAGAGTACTTGTACAAGTGTGATTTTTGATTCCGTTTTGTACAAGCCGCTTTTTCGCCGCCGCTTATTTGCGTTTTTCGCTTTATTTTTCATCGATTTGTTTTATTTATCATCAATTTTCGATAGAACAAAATTTTTTTCAACTTTTTTTTTCGTTTTTTTTTTTTCGTTTTTTTTTTTCGTACCCATTAGAGTTTTAATTTGTCTTTTACAAGGCCATTCTTGCCTCCAAGTGCCATTTCGCTTGCTTATTTTTTTTTATCGTTTTCATCACATCGCGTCTTATTTATTTTTTCGTCGATATCACATTTTTTTCAAAGAGAATTACAAACGTTTTTTTTTTTTTTTTTTTTGATTTTTTTGTAGAGTACTTAACCGTGTGATTTTTGATTCCTTGTACAAGGCCATTTCGCCTCCGCTTTGCTTGCCGCTTTGCGCGCGCGTGCCTTATTTATATTTATCTCGTCGATATCACATCAAGATTTCAAAGAGAAGAACAAACGCTTTTTTTTTTTTTTTTTTTTTTACCCATAGAGTATTTTCGTGTGATTTTTTTTTCGTAGATTCCATACGTGTGATTTTTGTATTTTAATTTTGATTTTTGATTCCTTTGTACCGCATTTGCCTGCCGCTTTATTTTATTTATTTATCTTATTTATCGTTTCTCGTCGATATCACATCAGAGATTTCAAAGAGAATTTTTTTTTTTTTTTCGTTTTTTTCACTCCATAGAGTACTTAATCGTGTGATTTTTGATTCCTTGTACAAGGCCATTCTCGCCTCCGCTTTGCTTGC
>JAVUPR010000560.1:0-202576 GCA_036785695.1 Gentiana straminea
AATCAAATATAACACGGTTAAGTACTCATGGGTACGAAAAAAAGTACGAAAAAAAAACGTTTGCAATTCTCTTTGAATTACTGATGTGATATCGACCAGAACGATAAATAAGGCACGCCGGCACAAACGGCAAGCAAAACGGAGGCCAGAATGGCCTTGTACAAGGAATCAAAAATCACACAGTTAAGTACTCTATGGGTACGAAAAAAAGTACGAAAAAAAATGTTTGTAATTATCTTTGAAATACTGATGTGATATCGACCAGAACGATAAATAAGGCACGCCGGCGCAAACGGCAAGAAAAGCAGAGGCCAGAATGGCCTTGTACAAGGAATCAAATATCACACGAGTTAGGTAGTCTATGAGTACGACAAAAAGTACGAAATAAAACGTTTGTAATTCTCTTTGAAGCGATGTGATATCGACCGAACAATAAATAAGGCACGCCGGTACAAACGGCAAGCAAAACGGAGGCCGAGAATGGCCTTGTACAAGGAATCAAATATCACACGGTTAAGTACTCTATGGGTACGAAAAAAAGTACGAAAAAAAACGTTTGTAATTCTCTTTGAAGTACGATGTGATATCGACCGAACGATAAATAAGGCACGCCGGCGCAAACGGCAAGCAAAACGAGAGGCCAAAATGGCCTTGTACAAGGAATCAAATATCACACGAGTTAGTTAGTCTATGGGTACGAAAAAAAGTACGAAATAAAACGTTTGTAATTCTCTTTGAAATGCGATGTGATATCGACCGAACGATAAATAAGGCACGCCGGCGCAAACGGCAAGCAAAACGGAGGCCGAGAATGGCCTTGTACAAGGAATCAAAAATCACACGGTTAAGTACTCTATGGGTACGAAAAATAGTACGAAAAAAACGTTTGCAATTCTCTTTGAATTGCGATGTGATATCGACCGAACGATAAATAAGGCACGCCGGCACAAACGGCAAGCAAAACGGAGGCGAGAATGGCCTTGTACAAGGAATCAAATATCACACGGTTAAGTACTCTATGGGTACGAAAAAAAGTACGAAAAAAATGTTTGTAATTCTCTTTGAAGTGCGATGTGATATCGACCGAACGATAAATAAGGCACGCCGGCGCAAACGGCAAGAAAAACGGAGGCCAGAATGGCCTTGTACAAGGAATCAAATATCACACAGTTAGGTAGTCTATGGGTACGAAAAAAAGTATGAAATAAAACGTTTGTAATTCTCTTTGAACTACTGATGTGATATCGACCAGAACGATAAATAAGGCACGCCGGCGTAAACGGCAAGCAAAACGGAGGCCAGAATGGCCTTGTACAAGGAATCAAATATCACACAGTTAGTTAGTCTATGGGTACGAAAAAAAGTACGAAATAAAACGTTTGTAATTCTCTTTGAAGTGCGATGTGATATCGACCGAACGATAAATAAGGCACGCCGGCGCAAACGGCAAGCAAAACGGAGGCCGAATGGCCTTGTACAAGGAATCAAATATCACACGGTTAAGTACTCTATGGGTACGAAAAAAAGTACGAAAAAAAACATTTGTAATTCTCTTTGAAGTGCGATGTGATATCGACCCGAACGATAAATAAGGCACGCCGGTGAAAACGGAAAGAAAAACCGAGGCCGAATGGCCTTGTACAAGGAATCAAAAATCACACGAGTTAAGTACTCTATGGGTACGAAAAAAAGTACGAAAAAAAATGTTTGTAATTCTCTTTGAAGTATGCGATGTGATATCGACCGAACGATAAATAAGGCACGCCGGTGCAAACGGCAAGCAAAACGAGAGGCCAAAATGGCCTTGTACAAGGAATCAAATATCACACGAGTTAGTTAGTCTATGGGTACGAAAAAAAGTACGAAAAAAAATGTTTGTAATTCTCTTTGAAGTCGATTTGATATCGACCGAACGATAAATAAGTCACGCCGGCGCAAACGGCAAGCAAAACGGAGGCCAGAATGGCCTTGTACAAGGAATCAAATATCACAAAGTTAGGTAGTCTATGGGTACGAAAAAAAGTATGAAATAAAACGTTTGTAATTCTCTTTGAAGTATGCGATGTGATATCGACCGAACGATATATAAGGCACGCCGGCGCAAACGGCAAGCAAAACGAGAGGCCGAATGGCCTTGTACAAGGAATCAAAAATCACACGATTAAGTACTCTATGGGTACGAAAAAAAGTACGAAAAAAAATGTTTGTAATTCTCTTTGAAGTACCGATGTGATATCGACCGAACGATAAATAAGGCACGCCGGCGCAAACGGCAAGCAAAACGAGAGGCCAAAATGGCCTTGTACAAGGAATCAAATATCACACGTTAGTTAGTCTATGGGTACGAAAAAAAGTACGAAATAAAACGTTTGTAATTCTCTTTGAAATGCGATGTGATATCGACCGAACGATAAATAAGGCACGCCGGCGCAAACGGCAAGCAAAACGGAGGCCGAGAATGGCCTTGTACAAGGAATCAAATATAACACGGTTAAGTACTCTATGGGTACGAAAAAAAGTACGAAAAAAAACGTTTGTAATTCTCTTTGAATTACTGATGTGATATCGACCAAAACGATAAATAAGGAACGCCGGCACAAACGGCAAGCAAAACGGAGGCCAGAATGGCCTTGTACAAGGAATCAAAAATCACACAGTTAAGTACTCTATGGGTACGAAAAAAAGTACGAAAAAAAATGTTTGTAATTCTCTTTGAAGTACGATGTGATATCGACCGAACGATAAATAAGTCACGCCGGCGCAAACGGCAAGCAAAACGGAGGCCAGAATGGCCTTGTACAAGGAATCAAATATCACACAGTTAGGTAGTCTATGGGTACGAAAAAAAGTATGAAATAAAACGTTTGTAATTCTCTTTGAAGTACTGATGTGATATCGACCAGAACGATATATAAGGCACGCCGGCGCAAACGGCAAGCAAAACGAGAGGCCGAATGGCCTTGTACAAGGAATCAAAAATCACACGAGTTAAGTACTCTATGGGTACGAAAAAAAGTACGAAAAAAAATGTTTGTAATTCTCTTTGAAGTACCGATGTGATATCGACCGAACGATAAATAAGGCACGCCGGCGCAAACGGCAAGCAAAACGAGAGGCCAAAATGGCCTTGTACAAGGAATCAAATATCACACGTTAGTTAGTCTATGGGTACGAAAAAAAGTACGAAATAAAACGTTTGTAATTCTCTTTGAAGTATGCGATGTGATATCGACCGAACGATAAATAAGGCACGCCGGCGCAAACGGCAAGCAAAACGGAGGAGAATGGCCTTGTACAAGGAATCAAATATAACACAGTTAAGTACTCTATGGGTACGAAAAAAAGTACGAAAAAAAACGTTTGCAATTCTCTTTGAATTACTGATGTGATATCGACCAGAACGATAAATAAGGCACGCCGGCACAAACGGCAAGCAAAACGGAGGCCAGAATGGCCTTGTACAAGGAATCAAAAATCACACAGTTAAGTACTCTATGGGTACGAAAAAAAGTACGAAAAAAAATGTTTGTAATTCTCTTTGAAATACGATGTGATATCGACCAGAACGATAAATAAGGCACGCCGGCGCAAACGGCAAGAAAAACGGAGGCCAGAATGGCCTTGTACAAGGAATCAAATATCACACAGTTAGGTAGTCTATGAGTACGAAAAAAAGTACGAAATAAAACGTTTGTAATTCTCTTTGAAGTATGCGATGTGATATCGACCGAACAATAAATAAGGCACGCCGCCACAAACGGCAAGCAAAACGGAGGCCGAATGGCCTTGTACAAGGAATCAAATATCACACGAGTTAAGTACTCTATGGGTACGAAAAAAAGTACGAAAAAAAACGTTTGTAATTCTCTTTGAATTACTGATGTGATATCGACCAAAACGATAAATAAGGCACGCCGGCACAAACGGCAAGCAAAACGGAGGCCAGAATGGCCTTGTACAAGGAATCAAAAATCACACAGTTAAGTACTCTATGGGTACGAAAAAAAGTACGAAAAAAAATGTTTGTAATTCTCTTTGAAGTACTGATGTGATCTCGACCAGAACGATAAATAAGGCACGCCGGCGCAAACGGCAAGAAAAACGGAGGCCATAATGGCCTTGTACAAGGAATCAAATATCACACAATTTGGTAGAAAAAAAGTACGAAATAAAACGTTTGTAATTCTCTTTGAAGTACTGATGTGATATCGACCAGAACGATAAATAAGGCACGCCGGCGCAAACGGCAAGAAAAACGGAGGCCGAATGGCCTTGTACAAGGAATCAAATATCCCACAATTTGGTAGTCTATGGGTACGAAAAAAAGTACGAAATAAAACGTTTGTAATTCTCTTTGAAATGCGATGTGATATCGACCGAACGATAAATAAGGCACGCCGGCGCAAACGGCAAGCAAAACGGAGGCCAGAATGGCCTTGTACAAGGAATCAAATATCACACAGTTAAGTACTCTATGGGTACGAAAAAAGTACGAAAAAAAAACGTTTGCAATTCTCCTTGAATTACTGATGTGATATCGACCAGAACGATAAATAAGGCACGCCGGCACAAATGGCAAGCAAAACGGAGGCCAGAATGGCCTTGTACAAGGAATCAAAAATCACACAGTTATGTACTCTATGGGTATGAAAAAAAGTACGAAAAAAAAACATTTGTAATTCTCTTTGAAGTATGCGATGTGATATCGACCAGAACGATAAATAAGGCACGCCGGTGCAAAGGGAAAGAAAAACCGAGGCCAGAATGGCCTTGTACAAGGAATCGAAAATCACACAATTAAGTACTCTATGGGTACGAAAAAAAGTACGAAAAAAAATGTTTGTAATTCTCTTTGAAGTACTGATATGATATCGACCGAACGATAAATAAGGCACGCCGGCGCGAACGGCAAGCAAAACGAGAGGCCAAAATGGCCTTGTACAAGGAATCAAATATCACACGGTTAGTTAGTCTATGGGTACGAAAAAAAGTACGAAATAAAACGTTTGTAATTCTCTTTGAAGTGCGATGTCATATCGACCGAACGATAAATAAGGCACGCCGGCGCAAACGGCAAGCAAAACGGAGGCCGAATGGCCTTGTACAAGGAATCAAATATCACACGGTTAAGTACTCTATGGGTACGAAAAAAAGTACGAAAAAAAACGTTTGCAATTCTCTTTGAATTTGCGATGTGATATCGACCGAACGATAAATAAGGCACGCCGGCACAAACGGCAAGCAAAACGGAGGCGAATGGCCTTGTACAAGGAATCAAAAATCACACGATTAAGTACTCTGTGGGTACGAAAAAAAGTATGAAAAAAAACATTTGTAATTATCTTTGAAGTATGCGATGTGATATCGACCGAACGATAAATAAGGCACGCCGGTGCAAACGGAAAGAAAAACCGAAGCCGCGAATGGCCTTGTACAAGGAATCAAAAATCACACGTTAAGTACTCTATGGGTATGAAAAAAAGTACGAAAAAAAATGTTTGTAATTCTCTTTGAAGTACTGATGTGATATCGACCAGAACGATAAATAAGGCACGCCGGCGCAAACGGCAAGCAAAACAGAGGCCAAAATGGCCTTGTACAAGGAATCAAATATCACACAGTTAGTTAGTCTATGGGTACGAAAAAAAGTACGAAATAAAACGTTTGTAATTCTCTTTGAAGTACTGATGTGATATCGACCAGAACGATAAATAAGGCACGCCGGCGCAACCGGCAAGCAAAACGGAGGCCGAATGGCCTTGTACAAGGAATCAAATATCACACGAGTTAAGTACTCTATGGGACGAAAAAAAGTACGAAAAAAAATGTTTGCAATTCTCTTTGAATTGCGATGTAATATCGACCGAACGATAAATAAGGCACGCCGGCACAAACGGCAAGCAAAACGGAGGCCGAATGGCCTTGTACAATGAATCAAAAATCACACGAGTTAAGTACTCTATGGGTACGAAAAAAAGTACGAAAAAAAATGTTTGTAATTCTCTTTGAAGTGCGATGTGATATCGACCGAACGATAAATAAGGCACGCCGGCGCAAACGGCAAGAAAAACGGAGGCCGAATGGCCTTGTACAAGGAATCAAATATCACACGAGTTAGGTAGTCTATGAGTACGAAAAAAAGTATGAAATAAAACGTTGGTAATTCTCTTTGAAGTGCGATGTGATATCGACCGAACGATAAATAAGGCACGCCGGCGCAAACGGCAAGCAAAACGGAGGCCGAATGGCCTTGTACAAGGAATCAAAAATCACACGTTAAGTACTCGTATGGGTACGAAAAAAAGTACGAAAAAAAACATTTGTAATTCTCTTTGAAGTACGATGTGATATCGACCGAGAATGATAAATAAGGCACGCCGGTGCAAACGGAAAGAAAAACCGAGGCCGAATGGCCTTGTACAAGGAATCAAAAATCACACGAGTTAAGTACTCTATGGGTACGAAAAAAAGTACGAAAAAAAATGTTTGTAATTCTCTTTGAAGTGCGATGTGATATCGACTAGAACGATAAATAAGGCACGCCGGCGCAAACGGCAAGCAAAACAGAGGCAAAAATGGCCTTGTACAAGGAATCAAATATCACACAGTTAGTTAGTCTATGGGTACGAAAAAAAGTACGAAATAAAACGTTTGTAATTCTCTTTGAAGTACGGATGTGATATCAACCAGAACGATAAATAAGGCACGCCGGCGCAAACGGCAAGCAAAACGGAGGCCAGAATGGCCTTGTACAAGGAATCAAATATCACACAGTTAGTAGTCTATGGGTACGAAAAAAAGTACGAAATAAAACGTTTGTAATTCTCTTTGAAGTGCGATGTGATATCGACCGAATGATAAATAAGGCACGCCGGCGCAAACGGCAAGCAAAACGGAGGCCGAGAATGGCCTTGTACAAGGAATCAAAAATCACACGAGTTAAGTACTCTATGGGTACGAAAAAAAGTACGAAAAAAAATGTTTGTAATTCTCTTTGAAGTGCGATGTGATATCGACCGAACGATAAATAAGGCACGCCGGCGCAAACGGCAAGCAAAACGGAGTCCGAGAATGGCCTTGTACAAGGAATCAAATATCACACGAGTTAAGTACTCTATGGGTACGAAAAAAAGTACGAAAAAAAACGTTTGCAATTCTCTTTGAATTGCGATGTGATATCGACCAGAACGATAAATAAGGCACGCCGGCACAAACGGCAAGCAAAACGGAGGCCAGAATGGCCTTGTACAAGGAATCAAAAATCACACAGTTAAGTACTCTATGGGTACGAAAAAAAGTACGAAAAAAAATGTTTGTAATTCTCTTTGAAGTACTGATGTGATATCGACCAGAACGATAAATAATGCACGCCGGCGCAAACGGCAAGAAAAACGGAGGCCAGAATGGCCTTGTACAAGGAATCAAATATCACACAGTTAGGTAGTCTATGAGTACGAAAAAAAAGTACGAAATAAAACGTTTGTAATTCTCTTAGAAGTACTGATGTGATATCGACCAGAACGATAAATAAAGCACGCCGGCACAAACGTCAAGCAAAACGGAGGCCAGAATGGCCTTGTACAAGGAATCAAAAATCACACAGTTAAGTACTCTATTGGTACGAAAAAAAGTACGAAAAAAATGTTTGTAATTCTCTTTGAAGTGCGATGTGATATCGACCAGAATGATAAATAAGGCTCGCCGGTGCAAACGGCAAGAAAAACGGAGGCCAGAATGGCCTTGTACAAGGAATCAAATATCACACAGTTAAGTACTCTATGGGTACGAAAAAAAACGTTTGCAATTCTCATTGAATTACTGATGTGATATCGACCAGAACGATAAATAAGGCACGCCGGCACAAACGGCAAGCAAAACGGAGGCGAATGGCCTTGTACAAGGAATCAAATATCACACGTTAAGTACTCTATGGGTACGAAAAAAACGTTTGCAATTCTCTTTGAATGCGATGTGATATCGACCGAACGATAAATTTGGCACGCCGGCACAAACGGCAAGCAAAACGGAGGCCGAATGGCCTTGTACAAGGAATCAAAAATCACACGAGTTAAGTACTCTATGTGTACGAAAAAAAGTACGAAAAAAAATGTTTGTAATTCTCTTTGAAGTCGTTGTGATATCGACCGAACGATAAATAAGGCACGCCGGCGCAAACGGCAAGAAAAACGGAGGCCGAGAATGACCTTGTACAAGGAATCAAATATCACACGAGTTAGGTAGTCTATGGGTAGGAAAAAAAGTACGAAATAAAACGTTTGTAATTCTCTTTGAAGTACTTATGTGATATCGACCAGAACGATAAATAAGGCATGCCGGCGCAAACGGCAAGCAAAACGGAGGGCAGAATGGCCTTGTACAAGGAATCAAATATCACACAGTTAAGTACTCAATGGGTACGGAAAAAAGTACGAAAAAAAACCTTTGTAATTCTCTTTGAAGTACTAATGTGATATTGACCAGAACGATAAATAAGGCACGCCGGTGCAAACGGAAAGAAAAACGGAGGCCAGAATGGCCTTGTACAAGGAATCAAAAATCACACAGTTAAGTACTCTATGGGTACGAAAAAAAGTACGAAAAAAAATGTTTGTAATTCTCTTTGAAGTACTGATGTGATATCGACCGAACGATAAATAATGCACGCCGGCGCAAACGGCAAGAAAAACGGAGGCCGGAATGGCCTTGTACAAGGAATCAAATATCACACGAGTTAGGTAGTCTATGAGTACGAAAAAAAAGTACGAAATAAAACGTTTGTAATTCTCTTAGAAGTACCGATGTGATATCGACCGAACGATAAATAAAGCACGCCGGCACAAACGTCAAGCAAAACGGAGGCCGAATGGCCTTGTACAAGGAATCAAAAATCACAGTTAAGTACTCTATTGGTACGAAAAAAAGTACGAAAAAAATGTTTGTAATTCTCTTTGAAGTACGATGTGATATCGACCGAATGATAAATAAGGCTCGCCGGTGCAAACGGCAAGAAAAACGGAGGCCGAATGGCCTTGTACAAGGAATCAAATATCACACGAGTTAAGTACTCTATGGGTACGAAAAAAAAAAAAACGTTTGCAATTCTCATTGAATTACGATGTGATATCGACCGAACGATAAATAAGGCACGCCGGCACAAACGGCAAGCAAAACGGAGGCCAGAATGGCCTTGTACAAGGAATCAAATATCACACAGTTAAGTACTCTATGGGTACGTACGAAAAAAACGTTTGCAATTCTCTTTGAATTACTGATGTGATATCGACCAGAACGATAAATTTGGCACGCCGGCACAAACGGCAAGCAAAACGGAGGCCAGAATGGCCTTGTACAAGGAATCAAAAATCACACAGTTAAGTACTCTATGTGTACGAAAAAAAGTACGAAAAAAAATGTTTGTAATTCTCTTTGAAGTACTGTTGTGATATCGACCAGAACGATAAATAAGGCACGCCGGCGCAAACGGCAAGAAAAACGGAGGCCAGAATGACCTTGTACAAGGAATCAAATATCACACAGTTAGGTAGTCTATGGGTAGGAAAAAAAGTACGAAATAAAACGTTTGTAATTCTCTTTGAAGTACTGATGTGATATCGACCAGAACGATAAATAAGGCATGCCGGCGCAAACGGCAAGCAAAACGGAGGCCAGAATGGCCTTGTACAAGGAATCAAATATCACACGAGTTAAGTACTCAATGGGTACGGAAAAAAGTACGAAAAAAAACCTTTGTAATTCTCTTTGAAGTACTAATGTGATATTGACCAGAACGATAAATAAGGCACGCCGGTGCAAACGGAAAGAAAAACGGAGGCCAGAATGGCCTTGTACAAGGAATCAAAAATCACACGAGTTAAGTACTCTATGGGTACGAAAAAAAGTACGAAAAAAAAGTTTGTATTTCTCTTTGAAGTGCGATGTGATATCGACCGAACGATAAATAAGGCACGCCGGCGCAAACGGCAAGCAAAACGGAGGCCATAATGGCCTTGTACAAGGAATCAAAAATCACACAGTTAGGTAGTCTATGGGTACGAAAAAAAGTACGAAATAAAACGTTTGTAATTCTCTTTGAAGTACGATGTGATATCGACCGAACGATAAATAAGGCACGCCGGCGCAAACGGCAAGCAAAACGGAGGCCGAGAATGGCCTTGTACAAGGAATCAAATATCACACGAGTTAGGTAGTCTATGGGTACGAAAAAAAGTACGAAATAAAACGTTTGTAATTCTCTTTGAAGTACCGATGTGATATCGACCGAACGATAAATAAGGCACGCCGGCGCAAACGGCAAGCAAAACGGAGGCCGAATGGCCTTGTACAAGGAATCAAAAATCACACGGTTAAGTACTCTATGGGTACGAAAAAAAGTACGAAAAAAATTGTTTGTAATTCTCTTTGAAGTATGCGATGTGATATCGACCGAACGATAAATAATGCACGCCGGCGCAAACGGCAAGAAAAACGGAGGCCGAATGGCCTTGTACAAGGAATCAAATATCACACAAGTTAGGTAGTCTATGAGTACGAAAAAAAAGTACGAAATAAAACGTTTGTAATTCTCTTAGAAGTGCGATGTGATATCGACCGAATGATAAATAAAGCACGCCGGCACAAACGTCAAGCAAAACGGAGGCCAGAATGGCCTTGTACAAGGAATCAAAAATCACACAGTTAAGTACTCTATTGGTACGAAAAAAAGTACGAAAAAAATGTTTGTAATTCTCTTTGAAGTACTGATGTGATATCGACCAGAATGATAAATAAGGCACGCCGGTGCAAACGGCAAGAAAAACGGAGGCCAGAATGGCCTTGTACAAGGAATCAAATATCACACAGTTAAGTACTCTGTGGGTACGAAAAAAAACGTTTGCAATTCTCATTGAATTACTGATGTGATATCGACCAGAACGATAAATAAGGCACGCCGGCACCAACGGCAAGCAAAACGGAGGCCAGAATGGCCTTGTACAAGGAATCAAATATCACACAATTAAGTACTCTATGGGTACGAAAAAAAACGTTTGCAATTCTCTTTGAATTACTGATGTGATATCGACCAGAACGATAAATAAGGCACGCCGGCACAAACGGCAAGCAAAACGGAGGCCAGAATGGCCTTGTACAAGGAATCAAAAATCACACGGTTAAGTACTCTATGGGTACGAAAAAAAGTACGAAAAAAAATGTTTGTAATTCTCTTTAAAGTTCGATGTGATATCGACCGAACGATAAATAAGGCACGCCGGTGCAAACGGCAAGCAAAACGGAGGCCAGAATGACCTTGTACAAGGAATCAAATATCACACAGTTAGGTAGTCTATGGGTAGGAAAAAAAGTACGAAATAAAACGTTTGTAATTCTCTTTGAAGTACTGATGTGATATCGACCAGAACGATAAATAAGGCATGCCGGCGCAAACGGCAAGCAAAACGGAGGCCAGAATGGCCTTGTACAAGGAATCAAATATCACACAGTTAAGTACTCAATGGGTACGAAAAAAAGTACGAAAAAAAACCTTTGTAATTCTCTTTGAAGTACTGATGTGATATCGACCAGAACGATAAATAAGGCACGCCGGTGCAAACGGAAAGAAAAACGGAGGCCGAATGGCCTTGTACAAGGAATCAAAAATCACACGTTAAGTACTCTATGGGTACGAAAAAAAGTATGAAAAAAAATGTTTGTAATTCTCTTTGAAGTATCGATGTGATATGGACCGAACGATAAATAAGGCACGCCGGCGCAAACGGCAAGCAAAACGGAGGCCAGAATGGCCTTGTACAAGGAATCAAAAATCACACAGTTAGGTAGTCTATGGGTACGAAAAAAAGTACGAAATAAAATGTTTGTAATTCTCTTTGAAGTACGGATGTGATATCGACCAGAACGATAAATAAGGCACGGCGGCGCAAACGGCAAGCAAAACGGAGGCCAGAATGGCCTTGTACAAGGAATCAAATATCACACGGTTAGGTAGTCTATGGGTACGAAAAAAAGTACGAAATAAAACGTTTGTAATTCTCTTTGAAGTACCGATGTGATATCGACCGAACGATAAATAAGGCACGCCGGCGCAAACGGCAAGCAAAACGGAGGCGAGGAATGGCCTTGTACAAGGAATCAAAAATCACACGGTTAAGTACTCTATGGGTACGAAAAAAAGTACGAAAAAAAATGTTTGTAATTCTCTTTGAAGTGCGATTTGATATCGACCGAACGATAAATAAGGCACGCCGGCGCAAACGGCAAGAAAAACGGAGGCCGAATGGCCTTGTACAAGGAATCAAATATCACACGGTTAGGTAGTCTATGGGTACGAAAAAAAGTATGAAATAAAACGTTTGTAATTCTCTTTGAAGTGCGATGTGATATCGACCGAACGATAAATAAGGCACGCCGGCGTAAACGGCAAGCAAAACGGAGGCCGAATGGCCTTGTACAAGGAATCAAAAATCACACGTTAAGTACTCGTGGGTACGAAAAAAAAAAAACATTTGTAATTCTCTTTGAAGTACCGATGTGATATCGACCGAACGATAAATAAGGCACGCCGGTGCAAACGGAAAGAAAAACCGAGGCCGAATGGCCTTGTACAAGGAATCAAAAATCACACGAGTTAAGTACTCTACATGGGTACGAAAAAAAGTACGAAAAAAAATGTTTGTAATTCTCTTTGAAGTACGATGTGATATCGACCGAACGATAAAAAAGGCACGCCGGCGCAAACGGCAAGCAAAACAGAGGCCAGAATGGCCTTGTACAAGGAATCAAATATCACACGAGTTAGTTAGTCTATGGGTACGAAAAAAAGTACGAAATAAAACGTTTGTAATTCTCTTTGAAGTGCGATGTGATATCGACCGAACGATAAATAAGGCACGCCGGCGCAAACGGCAAGCAAAACGGAGGCCAGAATGGCCTTGTACAAGGAATCAAATATCACACAGTTAAGTACTCTATGGGTACGAAAAAATGTACGAAAAAAAACGTTTGCAATTCTCTTTGAATTACTGATGTGATATCGACCAGAACGATAAATAAGGCACGCCGGCACAAACGGCAAGCAAAACGGCGGCCTAGAATGGCCTTGTACAAGGAATCAAAAATCACACGGTTAAGTACTCTATGGGTACGAAAAAAAGTACGAAAAAAAATGTTTGTAATTCTCTTTGAAGTGCGATGTGATATCGACCGAACGATAAATAAGGCACCCCGGCGCAAACGGCAAGAAAAACGGAGGCCGAATGGCCTTGTACAAGGAATCAAATATCACACGAGTTAGGTAGTCTATGAGTACGAAAAAAAGTACGAAATAAAATGTTTGTAATTCTCTTTGAAGTACTGATGTGATATCGACCAGAACAATAAATAAGGCACGCCGGCACAAACGGCAAGCAAAACGGAGGCCAGAATGGCCTTGTACAAGGAATCAAATATCACACAGTTAAGTACTCTATGGGTACGAAAAAAAGTACGAAAAAAAACGTTTGTAATTCTCTTTGAATTACTGATGTGATATCGACCAAAATGATAAATATGGCACGCCAGCACAAACGGCAAGCAAAACGGAGGCCAGAATGGCCTTGTACAAGGAATCAAAAATCACACGGTTAAGTACTCTATGGGTACGAAAAAAAGTACGAAAAAAAATGTTTGTAATTCTATTTGAAATGCGATGTGATATCGACCGAACGATAAATAATGCACGCCGGCGCAAACGGCAAGAAAAACGGAGGCCAGAATGGCCTTGTACAAGGAATTAAATATCACACAATTTGGTAGTCTATGGGTACGAAAAAAAGTACGAAATAAAACGTTTGTAATTCTCTTTGAATGCGATGTGATATCGACCGAACGATAAATAAGGCATGCCGGCGCAAACGGCAAGCAAAACGGAGGCCGAGAATGGCCTTGTACAAGGAATCAAAAATCACAGAGTTAAGTACTCTATGGGTACGAAAAAAAGTACGAAAAAAACATTTGTAATTCTCTTTGAAGTACTGATGTGATATCGACCAGAACGATAAATAAGGCACGCCGGTGCAAACGGAAAGAAAAACGGAGGCCAGAATGGCCTTGTACAAGGAATCAAAAATCACACAGTTAAGTACTCTATGGGTACGAAAAAAGTACGAAAAAAAATGTTTGTAATTCTCTTTGAAGTGCGATGTGATATCGACCGAACGATAAATAAGTCACGCCGGCGCAAACGGCAAGCAAAACGGAGCCGAATGGCCTTGTACAAGGAATCAAATATCACACGGTTAGGTAGTCTATGGGTACGAAAAAAAGTATGAAATAAAACGTTTGTAATTCTCTTTGAAGTACCGATGTGATATCGACCAGAACGAAAAATAAGGCTCGCCGGCGCAAACGGCAAACAAAACGGAGGCCAGAATGGCCTTGTACAAGGAATCAAATATCACACAGTTAAGTACTCTATGGGTACGAAAAAAGTACGAAAAAAACGTTTGCAATTCTCCTTGAATTACTGATGTGATATCGACCAGAACGATAAATAAGGCACGCCGGCACAAACGGCAAGCAAAACGGAGGCCAGAATGGCCTTGTACAAGGAATCAAAAATCACAAAGTTAAGTACTCTATTGGTACGAAAAAAAGTACGAAAAAAAATGTTTGTAATTCTCTTTGAAGTACTGATGTGATATCGACCAGAACGATAAATAAGGCACGCCGGCGCAAACGGCATGAAAAATGGAGGCCTGAATGGCCTTGTACAAGGAATCAAATATCACACGGTTAGGTAGTCTATGGGAACGAAAAAAAGTACGAAATAAAACGTTTGTAATTCTCATTGAAGTATGCGATGTGATATCGACCGAACGATATATAAGGCACGCAGCGCAAACGGCAAGCAAAACGAGGCCGAATGGCCTTGTACAAGAAATCAAATATCACACAGTTAGTAGTCTATGGGTACGAAAAAAAGTACGAAATAAAACGTTTGTAATTCTCTTTGAAGTACTGATGTGATATCGACCAGAACGATAAATAAGGCACGCCGGCGCAAACGGCAAGCAAAACGGAGGCCAGAATGGCCTTGTACAAGGAATCAAATATCACACAGTTAAGTACTCTATGGGTACGAAAAAAGTACGAAAAAAAACGTTTGCAATTTTCCTTGAATTACTGATGTGATATCGACCATAACGATAAATAAGGCACGCCGGCACAAACGGCAAGCAAAACGGAGGCCAGAATGGCCTTGTACAAGGAATCAAAAATCACACAGTTATGTACTCTATGGGTATGAAAAAAAGTACGAAAAAAAACATTTGTAATTCTCTTTGAAGTACTGATGTGATATCGACCAGAACGATAAATAAGGCACGCCGGTGCAAAGGGAAAGAAAAACCGAGGCCAGAATGGCCTTGTACAAGGAATCGAAAATCACACAGTTAAGTACTCTATGGGTACGAAAAAAAGTACGAAAAAAAATGTTTGTAATTCTCTTTGAAGTATCGATGTGATATCACCCGAACGATAAATTAGGCACGCCGGCGCAAACGGCAAGCAAAACGAGAGGCCAAAATGGCCTTGTACAAGGAATCAAATATCACACAGTTAGTTAGTCTATGGGTACGAAAAAAAGTACGAAATAAAACGTTTGTAATTCTCTTTGAAGTGCGATGTGATATCGACCGAACGATAAATAAGGCACGCCGGCGCAAACGGCAAGCAAAACGGAGGCCGAATGGCCTTGTACAAGGAATCAAATATCACACGTTAAGTACTCTATGGGTACGAAAAAAAGTACGAAAAAAAACGTTTGCAATTCTCTTTGAATTACGATGTGATATCGACCGAACGATAAATAAGGCACGCCGGCACAAACGGCAAGCAAAACGGAGGCCGAATGGCCTTGTACAAGGAATCAAAAATCACACGGTTAAGTACTCTGTGGGTACGAAAAAAAGTATGAAAAAAAACATTTGTAATTATCTTTGAAGTGCGATGTGATATCGACCAGAACGATAAATAAGGCACGCCGGTGCAAACGGAAAGAAAAACCGAGGCCAGAATGGCCTTGTACAAGGAATCAAAAATCACACAGTTAAGTACTCTATGGGTACGAAAAAAGTACGAAAAAAAATGTTTGTAATTCTCTTTGAAGCGATGTGATATCGACCGAACGATAAATAAGGCACGCCGGCACAAACGGCAAGCAAAACGAGAGGCAAAAATGGCCTTGTACAAGGAATCAAATATCACACGAGTTAGTTAGTCTATGGGTACGAAAAAAAGTACGAAATAAAACGTTTGTAATTCTCTTTGAAATGCGATGTGATATCGACCGAACGATAAATAAGGCACGCCGGCGCAAACGGCAAGCAAAACGGAGGCCGAGAATGGCCTTGTACAAGGAATCAAATCACACGAGTTAAGTACTCTATGGGTACGAAAAAAAGTACGAAAAAAAACGTTTGTAATTCTCTTTGAATTTGCGATGTGATATCGACCAAAACGATAAATAAGGCACGCCGGACAAACGGCAAGCAAAACGGAGGCGAGAATGGCCTTGTACAAGGAATCAAAAATCACACGGTTAAGTACTCTATGGGTACGAAAAAAAGTACGAAAAAAAATGTTTGTAATTCACTTTGAATTACGATGTGATATCGACCAGAACGATAAATAAGGCACGCCGGCACAAACGGCAAGCAAAACGGAGGCCAGAATGGCCTTGTACAAGGAATCAAAAATCACACAGTTAAGTACTCTGTGGGTACGAAAAAAAGTACGAAAAAAAACATTTGTAATTATCTTTGAAGTACTGATGTGATATCGACCAGAACGATAAATAAGGCACGCCGGTGCAAACGGAAAGAAAAACCGAGGCCAGAATGGCCTTGTACAAGGAATCAAAAATCACACAGTTAAGTACTCTATGGGTACGAAAAAAAGTACGAAAAAAAATGTTTGTAATTCTCTTTGAAGTACTGATGTGATATCGACCAGAACGATAAATAAGGCACGCCGGCGCAAACGGCAAGCAAAACAGAGGCCAAAATGGCCTTGTACAAGGAATCAAATATCACACAGTTAGTTAGTCTATGGGTACGAAAAAAAGTACGAAATAAAACGTTTGTAATTCTCTTTGAAGTATGCGATGTGATATCGACCGAACGATAAATAAGGCACGCCGGCACAAACGGCAAACAAAACGGAGGCCGAATGGCCTTGTACAAGGAATCAAATATCACACGGTTAAGTACTCTATGGGTACGAAAAAAAAGTACGAAAAAAAACGTTTGCAATTCTCCTTGAATTGCGATGTGATATCGACCGAACGATAAATAAGGCACGACGGCACAAACGGCAAGCAAAACGGAGGCCAGAATGGCCTTGTACAAGGAATCAAAAATCACACAGTTAAGTACTCTATGGGTACGAAAAAAAGTACGAAAAAAAATGTTTGTAATTCTCTTTGAAGTACTGATTTGATTTCGACCAGAACGATAAATAAGGCACGCCGGCGCAAACGGCAAGAAAAACGGAGGCCAGAATGGCCTTGTATAAGGAATCAAATATCAAACAGTTAGGTAGTCTATGGGTACGAAAAAAAGTAAGAAATAAAACGTTTGTAATTCTCTTTGAAGTACTGATGTGATATCGACCAGAACGATAAATAAGGCACGCCGGCGCAAACGGCAAGCAAAACGGAGGCCAGAATGGCCTTGTACAAGGAATCAAATATCACACAGTTAAGTACTCTATGGGTACGAAAAATAGTACGAAAAAAACGTTTGCAATTCTCTTTGAATTGCGATGTGATATCGACCGAACGATAAATAAGGCACGCCCTCACAAACGGCAAGCAAAACGGAGGCCGAATGGCCTTGTACAAGGAATCCAATATCACACGTTAAGTACTCTATGGGTATGAAAAAAAGTATGAAAAAAATGTTTGTAATTCTCTTCGAAGTACGATGTGATATCGACCGAACGATAAATAAGGCACGCCGGCGCAAACGGCAAGAAAAACGGAGGCCGAGAATGGCCTTGTACAAGGAATCAAATATCACACGAGTTAGGTAGTCTATGGGTACGAAAAAAAGTATGAAATAAAACGTTTGTAATTCTCTTAGAAGTATGCGATGTGATATCGACCGAACGATAAATAAGGCACGGCGGCGTAAACGGCAAGCAAAACGGAGGCGAGAATGGCCTTGTACAAGGAATCAAAAATCACACGGTTAAGTACTCTGTGGGTACGAAAAAAAGTACGAAAAAAAACATTTGTAATTCTCTTTGAAGTATGCGATGTTATATCGACCGAACGATAAATAAGGCACGCCGGTGCAAACGGAAAGAAAAACCGAGGCCGAATGGCCTTGTACAAGGAATCAAAAATCACACGGTTAAGTACTCTATGGGTACGAAAAAAAGTACGAAAAAAAATGTTTGTAATTCTCTTTGAAGTACCGATGTGATATCGACCGAACGATAAATAAGGCACGCCGGCGCAAACGGCAAGCAAAACGAGAGGCCAAAATGGCCTTGTACAAGGAATCAAATATCACACGGTTAGTTAGTCTATGGGTACGAAAAAAAGTACGAAATAAAACGTTTGTAATTCTCTTTGAAGTACGATGTGATATCGACCGAACGATAAATAAGGCTCGCCGGCGCAAACGGCAAGCAAAACGGAGGCCGAATGGCCTTGTACAAGGAATCAAATATCACACGAGTTAAGTACTCTATGGGTACGAAAAAAAGTACGAAAAAAAACGTTTGCAATTCTCTTTGAATTGCGATGTGATATCGACCGAACGATAAATAAGGCACGCCGGCACAAACGGCAAGCAAAACGGAGTCCGAGAATGGCCTTGTACAAGGAATCAAAAATCACACGAGTTAAGTACTCTATGGGTACGAAAAAAAGTACGAAAAAAAACGTTTGCAATTCTCTTTGAATTACGATGTGATATCGACCGAACGATAAATAATGCACGTCGGCACAAACGGCAAGCAAAACGGAGGCGAATGGCCTTGTACAAGGAATCAAAAATCACACGGTTAAGTACTCGTGGGTACGAAAAAAAGTACGAAAAAAAACATTTGTAATTATCTTTGAAGTACCGATGTGATATCGCCGAACGATAAATAAGGCACGCCGGTGCAAACGGAAAGAAAAACCGAGGCCGAATGGCCTTGTACAAGGAATCAAAAATCACACGTTAAGTACTCTATGGGTACGAAAAAAAGTACGAAAAAAAATGTTTGTAATTCTCTTTGAAGTGCGATGTGATATCGACCGAACGATAAATAAGGCACGCCGGCGCAAACGGCAAGAAAAACGGAGGCCAGAATGGCCTTGTACAAGGAATCAAATATCACACAGTTAGGTAGTCTATGGGTACGAAAAAATGTACGAAATAAAACGTTTGTAATTCTCTTTGAAGTACTGATGTGATATCGACCAGAACGATAAATAAGGCACGCCGGCGCAAACGGCAAGCAAAACGGAGGCCAGAATGGCCTTGTACAAGGAATCAAAAATCACACGGTTAAGTACTCTATGGGTATGAAAAAAAGTACAAAAAAAAATGTTTGTAATTCTCTTTGAAGTGCGATGTGATATCGACCAGAACGATAAATAAGGCACGCCGGCGCAAACGGCAAGCAAAATGGAGGCCAGAATGGCCTTGTACAAGAAAAAAAGTACGAAATAAAACGTTTGTAATTCTCTTTGAAGTACTGATGTGATATCGACCAGAACGATAAATAAGGTATGCCGGCGCAAACGGCAAGCAAAACGGAGGCCGAATGGCCTTGTACAAGGAATCAAAAATCACACGGTTAAGTACTCTATGGGTACGAGAAATAGTACGAAAAAAAATGTTTGTAATTCTCTTTGAAGTACGATGTGATATCGACCGAACGATAAATAAGGCACGCCGGCACAAACGGCAAGAAAAACGGAGGCGAGAATGGCCTTGTACAAGGAATCAAAAATCACACGTTACGTACTCTATGGGTACGAAAAAAAGTACAAAAAAAAATGTTTGTAATTCTCTTTGAAGTACCGATGTGATATCGACCGAACGATAAATAAGGCACGCCGGCGCAAACGGCAAGCAAAACGGAGGCCGAATGGCCTTGTACAAGGAATCAAATATCACACGGTTAGGTAGTCTATGGGTACGAAAAAAAGTACGAAATAAAACGTTTGTAATTCTCTTTGAAGTGCGATGTGATATCGACCGAACGATAAATAAGGCACGCCGGCGCAAACGGCAAGCAAAACGGAGGCGAGAATGGCCTTGTACAAGGAATCAAATATCACACGGATAAATAAGGCACGCCGGCACAAACGAAGCAAGCAAAACGGAGGCCGAATGGCCTTGTACAAGGAATCAAAAATCACACGAGTTAAGTACTCTATGTGTACGAAAAAAAGTACGAAAAAAATGTTTGTAATTCTCTTTGAAGTGCGATGTGATATCGACCGAACGAAAAATAAGGCACGCCGGCGCAAACGGCAAGAAAAACGGAGGCCGGAATGGCCTTGTACAAGGAATCAAATATCCCACGAGTTAGGTAGTCTATGGGTACGAAAAAAAGCACGAAATTAAACGTTTGTAATTCTCTTTGAAGTGCGATATGATATCGACCGAACGATAAATAAGGCACGCCGGCGCAAACGGCAAGCAAAACAGAGCCGAATGGCCTTGTACAAGGAATCAAAAATCACACGAGTTAAGTACTCTATCGGCACGAAAAAAAGTACGAAAAAAAAGATTTGTAATTCTCTTTGAAGTACGGATGTGATATCGACCAGAACGATAAATAAGGCACGCCGGTGCAAACGGAAAATAAAAACGGAGGCCAGAATGGCCTTGTACAAGGAATAAAAAATCACACAGTTAAGTACTCTATGGGTACGAAAAAAAGTACGAAATAAAACGTTTGTAATTCCCTTTGAAGTATGCGATGTGATATCGACCGAACGATAAATAAGGCACGCCGGCGCAAACGGCAAGCAAAATTGAGGCCGAATGGCCTTGTACAAGGAATCAAAAATCACACAGTTCAGTACTCTATGGGTACGAAAAAAAGTAAGAATAAAATGTTTGTAATTCTCTTTTAAGTACGATGTGATATCGACCGAACGATAAATAAGGCACGCCAGCGCAAACGGCAAGCAAAAAGGAGGCCAGAATGGCCTTGTACAAGGAATCAAATATCACACAGTTAGGTAGTCTATGGGTACGAAAAAAAGTATGAAATAAAACGTTTGTAATTCTCTTTGAAGTACTGATGTGATATCGACCAGAACGATAAATAAGGCACGCCGGCGCAAATGGCAAGCAAAACGGAGGCCAGAATGGCCTTGTACAAGGAATCAAAAATCACACGTTAAGTACTCTGCGGGTACGAAAAAAATGTTTGTAATTCTCTTTGAAGTGCGATGTGATATCGACTAGAACGATAAATAAGGCACGCCGGCGCAAACGGCAAGCAAAACGGAGGCCGAATGGCCTTGTACAAGGAATCAAATATCACACGAGTTAGGTAGTCTATGGGTACGAAAAAAAGTACGAAATAAAACGTTTGTAATTCTCTTTGAAGTGCGATGTGATATCGAACGAACGATAAATAAGGCACGCCGGTGCAAACGGAAAGAAAAACGGAGGCCGAGAATGGCCTTGTACAAGGAATCAAAAATCACACGATTAAGTACTCTATGGGTACGAAAAAAAGTACGAAAAAAAACGTTTCCAATTCTCTTTGAAGTGCGATGTGATATCGACCGAACGATAAATAAGGCACGCCGGTGCAAACGGAAAGAAAAATGGAGGCCGAATGGCCTTGTACAAGGAATCAAAAATCACACGAGTTTAGTACTCTATGGGTACGAAAAAAAGTACAAAAAAAAATGTTTGTAATTCTCTTTGAAGTACAGATGTGATATCGACCAGAACGATAAATAAGGCACGCCGGCGCAAACGGCAAGCAAAAAGTAGGCCAGAATGGCCTTGTACAAGGAATCAAATATCACACAGTTAGGTAGTCTATGGGTACGAAAAAAAGTACGCAATAAAACATTTGTAATTCTCTTTGAAGTGCGATGTGATATCGACCGAACGATAAATAAGGCACGCCGACGCAAACGGCAAGCAAAACGGAGGCCAGAATGGCCTTGTACAAGGAATCAAATATCACACAGTTAAGTACTCTATGGGTACGAAAAAAAGTACGAAAAAAAACGTTTGCAATTCTCTTTGAATTACTGATGTGATATCGACCAGAACGATAAATAAGGCACGCCGGCACAAACGGCAAGCAAAACGGAGGCCAGAATGGCCTTGTACAAGGAATCAAAAATCACACAGTTAAGTACTCTATGGGTACGAAAAAAGTACGAAAAAAAATGTTTGTAATTCTCTTTGAAGTACTGATGTGATATCGACCAGAACGATAAATAAGGCACGCCGGCGCAAACGGCAAGAAAAACGGAGGCCAGAATGGCCTTGTACAAGGAATCAAATATCACACAGTTAGGTAGTCTATGGGTATGAAAAAAAGTACGAAATAAAACGTTTGTAATTCTCTTTGAAGTACTGATGTGATATCGACCAGAACGATAAATAAGGCACGCCGGCGCAAACGGCAAGCAAAACAGAGGCCGAATGGCCTTGTACAAGGAATCAAAAATCACACGAGTTAAGTACTCTATCGGCACGAAAAAAAGTACGAAAAAAAGATTTGTAATTCTCTTTGAAGTGCGATGTGATATCGACCGAACGATAAATAAGGCACGCCGGTGCAAACGGAAAGAAAAACGGAGGCCGAATGGCCTTTACAAGGAATCAAAAATCACACAGTTAAGTACTCTATGGGTACGAAAAAAAGTACGAAATAAAACGTTTGTAATTCCCTTTGAAGTGCGATGTGATATCGACCGAACGATAAATAAGGCACGCCGGCGCAAAGCGCAAGCAAAACGGAGGCCGAATGGCCTTGTACAAGGAATAAAAAATCACACGAGTTCGGTACTCTATGGGTACGAAAAAAAATGTTTGTAATTCTCTTTGAAATGCGATGTGATATCGACCGAACGATAAATAAGGCACGCCGGCGCAAACGGCAAGCAAAAAGGAGGCCGAGAATGGCCTTGTACAAGGAATCAAATATCACACGGTTAGGTAGTACGTGGGTACGAAAAAAAGTATGAAATAAAACGTTTGTAATTCTCTTTGAAGTACGATGTGATATCGACCGAACGATAAATAAGGCACGCCGGCGCAAACGGCATGCAAAACGGAGGCCGAATGGCCTTGTACAAGGAATCAAAAATCACACGGTTAAGTACTCTATGGGTACGAAAAAGGTACGAAAAAAAATGTTTGTAATCCTCTTTGAAGTACGATGTGATATCGACCGAACGATAAATAAGGCACGCCGGCGCAAACGGCAAGAAAAACGGAGGCCAGAATGGCCTTGTACAAGGAATCAAATATCACACAGTTAGGTAGTCTATGGGTACGAAAAAAAGTACGAAATAAAACGTTTGTAATTCTCTTTGAAGTACTGATGTGATATCGAACAGAATGATAAATAAGGCACGCCGGTGCAAACGGAAAGAAAAACGGAGGCCAGAATGGCCTTGTACAAGGAATCAAATATCACACAGTTAAGTACTCTATGGGTACGAAAAAAAGAACGAAAAAAACGTTTGCAATTCTCTTTGAATTGCGATGTGATATCGACCGAACGATAAATAAGGCACGCCGGGACAAACGGCAAGCAAAACGGAGGCAGAATGGCCTTGTACAAGGAATCAAAAATCACACAAGTTAAGTACTCTATGGGTACGAAAAAAAGTACGAAAAAAAATGTTTGTAATTCTCTTTGAAGTACTGATGTGATATCGACCAGAACGATAAATAAGGCATGCCGGCGCAAACGGAAAGAAAAACGGAGGCCAGAATGGCCTTGTACAAGGAATCAAATATCACACAGTTAGGTTGTCTATGGGTACGAAAAAAAGTACGAAATAAAACGTTTGTAATTCTCTTTGAAGTACTGATGTGATATCGACCAGAACGATAAATAAGGCACGCCGGCGCAAACGGCAAGCAAAACGGAGGCCAGAATGGCCTTGTACAATGAATCAAAAATCACACAGTTAAGTACTCTATCGGCACGAAAAAAAGTACGAAAAAAAACATTTGTAATTCTCTTTGAAGTGCGATGTGATATCGACCGAACGATAAATAAGGCACGCCGGTGCAAACGGAAAGATAAACGGAGGCCAGAATGGCCTTGTACAAGGTATCAAAAATCACACGGTTAAGTACTCTATGGGTACGAAAAAAAGTACGAAAAAAAATGTTTGTAATTCTCTTTGAAGTGCGATGTGATATCAACCAAAACGATAAATAAGGCACGCCGGCGCAAACGGCAAGCAAAACGGAGGCCAGAATGGCCTTGTACAAGGAATCGAATATCACACAGTAAGGTAGTCTATGGGTACGAAAAAAAGTACGAAATAAAACATTTGTAATTCTCTTTGAAGTACTGATGTGATATCGACCAGAACGATAAATAAGGCACGCCGGCGCAAACGGCAAGCAAAACGGAGACCAGAATGGCCTTGTACAAGGAATCAAAAATCACACAGTTAAGTACTCTATGGGTACGAAAAAAAAGTACGAAAAAAACATTTGTAATTCTCTTTGAAGTACTGATGTGATATCGACCAGAACGATAAATAAGACACGCCGGCGCAAACGGCAAGCAAAACGGAGGCCAGAATGGCCTTGTACAAGGAATCAAAAATCACACAGTTAAGTACTCTATGGGTACGAAAAAAAATGTTTGTAATTCTCTTTGAAGTACTGATGTGATATCGACCAGAACGATAAATAAGGCACGCCGGCACAAACGGCAAGCAAAACGGAGGCCAGAATTGCCTTGTACAAGGAATCAAAAATCACACGGTTAAGTACTCTATGGGTACGAAAAAAAGTACGAAAAAAAATGTTTGTAATTCTCTTTGAAGTGCGATGTGATATCGACCGAACGATAAATAAGGCACGCCGGGGCAAACGGCAAGCAAAACGAGAGGCCGGAATGGCCTTGTACAAGGAATCAAAAATCACACGAGTTAAGTACTCTATCGGCACGAAAAAAAGTACGAAAAAAAAAGATTTGTAATTCTCTTTGAAGTGCGATGTGATATCGACCGAACGATAAATAAGGCACGCCGGTGCAAACGGAAAGAAAAACGGAGGCGAGAATGGCCTTGTACAAGGAATCAAAAATCACACGAGTTAAGTACTCTATGGGTATGAAAAAAAGTACGAAATAAAACGTTTGTAATTCCCTTTGAAAGTGCGATGTGATATCAACCGAACGATAAATAAGACACGCCGGCGCAAACGGCAAGCAAAACGGAGGCCAGAATGGCCTTGTACAAGGAATCAAAAATCACACAGTTAAGTACTCTATGGGTACGAAAAAAAATGTTTGTAATTCTCTTTGAAGTGCGGATGTGATATCGACCAGAACGATAAATAAGGCACGCCGGCGCAAACGGCAAGCAAAACGGAGGCCAGAATGGCCTTGTACAAGGAATCAAAAATCACACGAGTTAAGTACTCTATGGGTACGAAAAAAAGTACGAAAAAAAATGTTTGTAATTCTCTTTGAAGTACGATGTGATATCGACCGAACGATAAATAAGGCACGCCGGCTCAAACGGCAAGCAAAAAGGAGGCCGAATGGCCTTGTACAAGGAATCAAATATCACACGGTTAGGTAGTCTATGGGTACGAAAAAAAGTATGAAATAAAACGTTTGTAATTCTCTTTGAAGTGCGATGTGATATCGACCGAACGATAAATAAGGCACGCCGGCGCAAACGGCAATCAAAACGGAGGCCGAATGGCCTTGTACAAGGAATCAAAAATCACACGAGTTAAGTACTCTATGGGTACGAAAAAGGTACGAAAAAAAATGTTTGTAATTCTCTTTGAAGTGCGATGTGATATCGACCGAACGATAAATAAGGCACGCCGGCGCAAACGGCAAGAAAAACGGAGGCCGAATGGCCTTGTACAAGGAATCAAATATCACACGAGTTAGGTAGTCTATGGGTACGAAAAAAAGTACGTAATAAAACGTTTGTAATTCTCTTTGAAGTACTGATGTGATATCGAACAGAACGATAAATAAGGCACGCCGGTGCAAACGGAAAGAAAAAAGGAGGCCAGAATGGTCTTGTACAAGCAATCAAAAATCACACAGTTAAGTACTCTATGGGTACGAAAAAAAATGTTTGTAATTCTCTTTGAAGTACTGATGTGATATCGACCAGAACGATAAATAAGGCACGCCGGCGCAAACGGAAATTAAAACGGAGGCCAGAATGGCCTTGTACAAGGAATCAAATATCACACAGTTAGGTAGTCTATGGGTACGAAAAAAAGTATGAAATAAAACGTTTGTAATTCTCTTTGAAGTACTGATGTGATATCGACCAAAAGGATAAATAAGGCACGCCGGCGCAAACGGCAAGCAAAACGGAGGCCAGAATGGCCTTGTACAATGAATCAAAAATCACACAGTTAAGTACTCTATGGGTACGAAAAAAATTACGAAAAAAAACATGTGTAATTCTCTTTGAAGTGCGATGTGATATCGACCGAACGATAAATAAGGCACGCCGGTGCAAACGGAAAGATAAATGGAGGCCGAATGGCCTTGTACAAGGTATCAAAAATCACACGGTTAAGTACTCTATGGGTACGAAAAAAAAAAAAAATGTTTGTAATTCTCTTTGAAGTGCGATGTGATATCAACCGAACGATAAATAAGGCACGCCGGCGCAAACGGCAAGCAAAACGGAGGCCGAGAATGGCCTTGTACAAGGAATCAAATATCACACGTTAAGGTAGTCTATGGGTACGAAAAAAAGTACGAAATAAAACATTTGTAATTCTCTTTGAAGTGCGATGTGATATCGACCGAACGATAAATAAGGCACGCCGGCGCAAACGGCAAGCAATACGGAGGCCGAATGGCTTTGTACAAGGAATCAAATATCACACGGTTAAGTACTCTATGGGTACGAAAAAAAGTACGAAAAAAACGTTTGCAATTCTCTTTGAATTGCGATGTGATATCGACCGAACGATAAATAAGGCACGCCGGCACAAACGGCAAGCAAAACGGAGGCCGAATGGCCTTGTACAAGGAATCAAAAATCACACGGTTGAGTACTCTATGGGTACGAAAAAAAGTACGAAAAAAAATGTTTGTAATTCTCTTTGAAGTGCGATGTGATATCGACCGAACGATAAATAAGGCACGCCGGCGCAAACGGAAAGAAAAACGGAGGCCGAATGGCCTTGTACAAGGAATCAAATATCACACGGTTAGGTAGTCTATGGGTACGAAAAAAAGTACGAAATAAAACGTTTGTAATTCTCTTTGAAGTGCGATGTGATATCGAGCGAACGATAAATACGGCACGCCGGCGCAAACGGCAAGCAAAACGGAGACCGAATGGCCTTGTACAAGGAATCAAAAATCACACGGTTAAGTACTCTATGGGTACGAAAAAAAGTACGAAAAAAACATTTGTAATTCTCTTTGAAGTATGCGATGTGACATCGACCGAACGATAAATAAGGCACGCCGGCGCAAACGGAAAGAAAAACGGAGGCCAGAATGGCCTTGTACAAGGAATCAAAAAATCACACAGTTAAGTACTCTATGGGTACGAAAAAAAGTACGAAAAAAACGTTTGCCATTCTCTTTGAATTACTGATGTGATATCGACCGAACGATAAATAAGGCACGCCAAAGACAAACGGCAAGCAAAACGGAGGCGAATTGCCTTGTACAAGGAATCAAAAATCACACGGTTAAGTACTCTATGGGTACGAAAAAAAGTACGAAAAAAAATGTTTGTAATTCTCTTTGAAGTACGATGTGATATCGACCGAACGATAAATAAGGCACGCCGGTGCAAACGGAAAGAAAAACGGAGGCCGAATGGCCTTGTACAAGGTATCAAAAATCACACGAGTTAAGTACTCTATGGGTACGAAAAAAAGTACGAAAAAAAATGTTTGTAATTCTCTTTGAAGTGCGATGTGATATCGACCGAACGATAAATAAGGCACGCCGGCGCAAACGGCAAGCAAAACGGAGGCCAGAATGGCTTTGTACAAGGAATCAAATATCACACGAGTTAAGTACTCAATGGGTACGAAAAAAAGTACGAAAAAAAACGTTTGCAATTCTCTTTGAATTGCGATGTGATATCGACCGAACGATAAATAAGGCACGCCGGCACAAACGGCAAGCAAAACGGAGGCCAAAATGGCCTTGTACAAGGAAACAAAAATCACACAGTTAAGTACTCTATGGGTACGAAAAAAAGTACGAAAAAAAATGTTTGTAATTCTCTTTGAAGTACTGATGTGATATCGACCAGAACAATAAATAAGGCACGCCGGCGCAAACGGAAAGAAAAACGGAGGCCAGAATGGCCTTGTACAAGGAATCAAATATCACACAGTTAGGTAGTCTATGGGTACGAAAAAAAGTACGAAATAAAATGTTTGTAATTCTCTTTGAAGTGCGATGTGATATCGACCGAACGATAAATAAGGCACGCCGGTGCAAACGGAAAGAAAAACGGAGGCCGAGAATGGCCTTGTACAAGGTATCAAAAATCACACGATTAAGTACTCTATGGGTACGAAAAAAAGTACGAAAAAAAATGTTTGTAATTCTCTTTAAAGTTCGATGTGATATCGACCGAACGATAAATAAGGCACGCCGGTGCAAACGGCAAGCAAAACGGAGGCCAGAATGGCCTTGTACAAGGAATCAAATATCACACAGTTAGGTAGTCTATGGGTACGAAAAAAGTACGAAATAAAACATTTGTAATTCTCTTTGAAGTACTGATGTGATATCGACCAGAACGATAAATAAGGCACGCCGGCGCAAACGGCAAGCAAAACGGAGGCCAGAATGGCTTTGTACAAAGAATCAAATATCACACAGTTAAGTACTCTATGGGTACAAAAAAGTACGAAAAAAAACGTTTGCAATTCTCTTTGAATTACTGATGTGATATCGACCGAACGATAAATAAGGCACGCCGGCACAAACGGCAAGCAAAACGGAGGCCGAGAATGGCCTTGTACAAGGAATCAAAAATCACACGAGTTAAGTACTCTATGGGTACGAAAAAAAGTACGAAAAAAAATGTTTGTAATTCTCTTTGAAGTATGCGATGTGATATCGACCGAACGATAAATAAGGCACGCCGGCGCAAACGGAAAGAAAAACGGAGGCCGGAATGGCCTTGTACAAGGAATCAAATATCACACGAGTTAGGTAGTCAATGGGTACGAAAAAAAGTACGAAATAAAACGTTTGTAATTCTCTTTGAATGCGATGTGATATCGACCGAACGATAAATAAGGCACGCCGGCGCAAACGACAAGCAAAACGGAGACAAAAATGGCCTTGTACAAGGAATCAAAAATCACACGAGTTAAGTACTCTATGGGTACGAAAAAAAGTACGAAAAAAACTATTGTAATTCTCTTTGAAGTATCGATGTGATATCGACCAGAACGATAAATAAGGCACGCCGGCGCAAACGGAAAGAAAAACGGAGGCCAGAATTGCCTTGTACAAGGAATCAAAAATCACACAGTTAAGTACTCTATGGGTATGAAAAAAGTACGAAAAAAACGTTTGTCATTCTCTTTGAATTACTGATGTGATATCGACCAGAACGATAAATAAGGCACGCCAGCACAAACGGCAAGCAAAACGGAGGCCAGAATTGCCTTGTACAAGGAATCAAAAATCACATAGTTAAGTACTCTATGGGTACAAAAAAAAGTACGAAAAAAATGTTTGTAATTCTCTTTGAAGTGCGATGTGATATCGACCAGAACGATAAATAAGGCACACCGGCGCAAACGGAAAGAAAAACGGAGGCCAGATTGGCCTTGTACAAAGAATCAAATATCACACAGTTAGGTAGTCTATGGGTACGAAAAAGAGTAAGAAATAAAACGTTTGTAATTCTCTTTGAAGTGCGATGTGATATCGACCGAACGATAAATAAGGCACGCCGGCGCAAACGGCAAGTAAAACGGAGGCCAGAATGGCCTTGTACAAGGAATCAAAAACCACACAGTTAAGTACTCTATGGGTACGAAAAAAAGTACGAAGAAAACATTTGTAATTCTCTTTGAAGTACTGATGTGATATCGACCAGAACGATAAATAAGGCACGCCGGAGCAAACGGAAAGAAAAACGGAGGCCAGAATGGCCTTGTACAAGGAATCAAAAATCACACAGTTAAGTACTCTATGGGTAAGAAAAAAAGTACGAAAAAAATGTTTGTAATTCTCTTTGAAGTACTGATGTGATATCGACCAGAACGATAAATAAGGCACGCCGGCGCAAACGGCAAGCAAAACGGAGGCCGAGAATGGCCTTGTACAAGGAATCAAATATCACACAAGTTAGGTAGTCTATGGGTACGAAAAAAAGTACGAAATAAAACGTTTGTAATTCTCTTTGAAGTAATGCGATGTGATATCGACCGAACGATAAATAAGGCACGCCGGCGCAAACGGCAAGCAAAACGGAGGCCAGAATGGCCTTGTACAAGGAATCAAATATCACACAGTTAAGTACTCTATGGGGACGAAAAAAAGTACGAAAAAAAACGTTTGCAATTCTCTTTGAATTACTGATGTGATATCGACCGAACGGTAAATAAGGCACGCCGGCACAAACGGCAAGCAAAACGGAGGCCGAATGGCCTTGTACAAGTAATCAAAAATCACAGTTAAGTACTCTATGGGTACGAAAAAAAGTAAGAAAAAAAACGTTTGTAATTCTCTTTGAAGTATGCGATGTGATATCGACCGAACGATAAATAAGGCACGCCGGCGCAAACGGCAAGCAAAACGGAGGCCGAATGGCCTTGTACAAGGAATCAAAAATCACACAGTTAAGTACTCTATGGGTACGAAAAAAAGTATGAAAAAAAACATTTGTAATTCTCTTTGAAGTACAGATGTGATATCGACCAGAACGATAAATAAGGCACGCCGGTGCAAACGGAAAGAAAAACGGAGGCCAGAATGGCCTTGTACAAGGAATCAAAAATCACACAGTTACATACTCTATGGGTACGAAAAAAAGTACGAAAATTTTTTTTTGTAATTCTCTTTGAAGTACTGATGTGATATCGACCAGAACGATAAATAAGGCACGCCGGCGCAAACGGCAAGCAAAACGTAGGCCAGAATGGCCTTGTACAAGGAATCAAATATCACACAGTTAGGTAGCCTATGGGTACGAAATAAAACGTTTGTAATTCTCTTTGAATTACTGATGTGATATCGACCAGAACGATAAATAAGGCACGCCGGCGCAAATGGCCATCAAAACGGAGGCCAGAATGGCCTTGTACAAGGAATCAAATATCACACAGTTAAGTAATCTATGGGTACGAAAAAAAGTACGAAATAAAATGTTTGTAATTCTCTTTGAATTACTGATGTGATATCGACCACAACGATAAATAAGGCATGCCGGCACAAACGGCAAGCAAAACGGAGGCCAGAATGGCCTTGTACAAGGAATCAAATATCACACAGTTAAGTACTCTATGGGTACGAAAAAAAATGTTTGTAATTCTCTTTGAAGTACTGTTGTGATATCGACCAGAACGATAAATAAGGCACGCCGGTGCAAACGGAATGAAAAACGGAGACCAGAATGGCCTTGTACAAGGAATCAAATATCACACAGTTAGGTAGTATATGGGTACGAAAAAAAGTACGAAATAAAACGTTTGTAATTCTCTTTGAAGTGCGATGTGATATCGACCGAACGATAAATAAGGCACGCCGGCGCAAACGGCAAGCAAAAAGGAGGCGAGAATGGCCTTGTACAAGGAATCAAAAATCACACACGGTTAGGTACTCTATGGGTACGAAAAAAAGTACGAAATAAAATGTTTGTAATTCTCTTTGAAGTACTGATGTGATATCGACCAGAACGATAAATAAGGCACGCCGGCGCAAACGGAAAGAAAAACGGAGGCCAGAATGGCCTTGTACAAGGAATCAAATATCACATAGTTAGGTAGTCTATGGGTACGAAAAAAAGTACGAAATAAAAGATTTGTAATTCTCTTTGAAGTACTGATGTGATATCGACCAGAACGATAAATAAAGCACGCCGGCGCAAACGGCAAGCAAAATGGATGCCAGAATGGCCTTGTACAAGGAATCAAAAATCACACAGTTAAGTACTCTATGGGTACGAAAAAAAGTACGAAAAAAAATGTTTGTAATTCTCTTTGAAGTACTGATGTGATATCGACCAGAACGATAAATAAGGCACGCCGGTGCAAACGGAAAGAAAATCGGAGGCCAGAATGGCCTTGTACAAGGAATCAAATATCACACAGTTAAGTACTCTATGGGTACGAAAAAAAGTATGAAAAAAAATGTTTGTAATTCTCTTTGAAGTACTGATGTGATATCGACCAGAACAATAAATAAGGAACGCCAGTGCGAACGGCAAGCAAAACGGAGGCCAGAATGGCCTTGTACAAGGAATCAAATATCACACAGTTAAGTACTCTATGGGTACGAAAAAAAAGTACGAAAAAAACGTTTGCAATTCTCTTTGAATTACTGATGTGATATCGACCAGAACGATAAATAAGGCACGCCGGCAAAAACGGCAAGCAAAACGGAGGCCAGAATGGCCTTGTACAAGGAATCAAAAATCACACGAGTTAGTACTCTATGGGTACGAAACAAAGTACGAAAAAAAACGTTTGTTTTTGAAGTGCGATGTGATATCGAACGAACGATAAATAAGGCACGCCGGCGCAAACGGCAAGCAAAACGGAGGCCGAATGGCCTTGTACAAGGAATCAAAAATCACACGTTAAGTACTCTATGGGTATGAAAAGAAGTACGAAAAAAAACATTTGTAATTCTCTTTGAAGTACCGATGGGATATCGACCGAACGATAAATAAGGCACGCCGGTGCACACGGAAAGAAAAACGGAGGCCAGAGTGGCCTTGTACAAGGAATCAAAAATCACACAGTTAAGTACTCTATGGGTACGAAAAAAAGTACGAAAAAAATGTTTGTAATTCTCTTTGAAGTACGATGTGATATCGACCAGAACGATAAATAAGGCACGCCGGCGCAAACGGCAAGCAAAACGGAGGCCAGAATGGCCTTGTACAAGGAATCAAATATCACACAGTTAGGTAGTCTATGGGTACGGAAAAAAGTACGAAATAAAACGTTTGTAATTCTCTTTGAAGTACTGATGTGATATCGACCAGAACGATAAATAAGGCACGCCGGCGCAAACGGCAAGCAAAACGGAGGCCAGAATGGCCTTGTACAAGGAATCAAATATCACACAGTTAAGTACTCTATGGGGACGAAAAAAAGTACGAAAAAAAACGTTTGCAATTCTCTTTGAATTACTGATGTGATATCGACCGAACGGTAAATAAGGCACGCCGGCACAAACGGCAAGCAAAACGGAGGCCGAATGGCCTTGTACAAGTAATCAAAAATCACACGAGTTAAGTACTCTATGGGTACGAAAAAAAGTAAGGAAAAAAACGTTTGTAATTCTCTTTGAAGTACCGATGTGATATCGACCGAACGATAAATAAGGCACGCCGGCGCAAACGGCAAGCAAAACGGAGGCCGAATGGCCTTGTACAAGGAATCAAAAATCACACGAGTTAAGTACTCTATGGGTACGAAAAAAAGTACGAAAAAAAACATTTGTAATTCTCTTTGAAGTACCGATGTGATATCGACCGAACGATAAATAAGGCACGCCGGTGCAAACGGAAAGAAAAACGGAGGCCAGAATGGCCTTGTACAAGGAATCAAAAATCACACAGTTACGTACTCTATGGGTACGAAAAAAAGTACGAAAAAAAATGTTTGTAATTCTCTTTGAAGAAGGGCGCAAGTTTAGAAAAAAAAAGAGAGGAAGAACTTTCAATCCCCAGGCTTAATCCGTTGATCTTTTGGACAGACATCTCAAGGGAAAAAGAATCACCGCGACAAGAGGATCGTTTGGATATCAACCATCCTTAGAACCGTTAATGTAAGTTCTCATCACCGTTCTTGTTAGGGTTCGTTTTCCCGTTTAGCATCGTTAAGCCTGCGTTTTGCGTTATCCGCATCGTAGTGATCAATTTGGCGTTGATCGTTTTAGGTTCGAGGTTAAAGGTTTATCTTTTTCAAAGTTGTGGTTGCTTGGATCGTAGTAGCTCGCAAGAATCGAGGTAACGTGGTCTTCTATCGTATGATTTAGTTCTCATAACGTTGTAGGGCAATGTGTATGTTTTTTCGCTGTTTTTAAGTTGTTTTGGTCGAACTTTGGGATGCATATGGTTGGAAAACGCAGCAAACAAAGTTGCGAAATTCGGGAAATTCCCGGGTGGACGGGCGTCCGGGGATTCGGACGGGCGTCCGGTTCCTCTCGCAAAGTGGACGAGCATCCGGTTCCCTTGGACGAGCGTTCGGGGTGAAATTTTGATACAGGATGTGATGGTTTGAAGGTGGACGGGCGTTTGGTTTTTGGACGGGTGTTCGGCCTCATGGACGAGCGTCCATGTTCGGACGGGCGTACGCATAGGAGTGGACGAGCGTTTGGGCCTGGTGGTTCTAGTTTTTCATTGTTTTTTTTGTCATGTCGGCTTGAGTTCGGGCTTTATTGTCTTGTTCTAATGCATAACCTTACGTGACAAAGCTCGAACTAGCTTCGGTGCGTTTAGTTCCGGCACCACATGGATTCCCTAAAAGATGAAGTGTGGGACCACTGGAAGCTTCGGATTTGCCTTGTGCTTCGATAAGCTAGGGTTTATCGATGTCTGTGTAATTGCTAGGGCTTGTCCGTGTCTAGAGGTCTAAGTACGAGGGTAGGAAGTGTGAGGGAGCTTACCTGAAAACACTTAGGTGGCTAGTTAAACATCTAATCAAACGTATGTGCTAGATTAAAATCTTAAACATCATGCAATGCTTGGTAAGGCATAGTACAATATCGCGATGTGTCCTCCGACCGGACAAAGTAGATCGTACCCACGCCGGTCAATCGATTGGCCGGATAAAGCGTCCGGTGCACTCGCCGGTCATCACACTATCGGGACTCGATATTCCCGGGGCTACTAGAGCGAGTCTCTAAGTAGGTTGCACCCCGATTGTCCTAGTACATCCTATTACTAGGCGTAGTGCCCTTGTTATTCATGATGTAACAAACTTGAGCTAAGATAGATACCCTTGGAACCTCATGTTATGCAATGAACATAATGTGATAGATAGTTAGGGCTAATAACGGAAAATGAATTAATAAAAGACGGTATTGCTTTTATTTCTTTATGAGGGCATAGTTATACGATCTTCTACACGTTTGCGAGTACTTTTGTACTTACCCCGTTACGTTATCTTTGTCTTTCCCTTTCCCCAAAGAAGATGAACGGTGGTTACCGTGATGAGTTCTTTGATGACGAGGACGTTTGAGTTGGAGTTTGAAGGCTTAGATCGTTTAGATGTTTTCTTTTCATAAACGAGTTGTTTCCGGCTTTGAACAATGTTGTTCTTTCTTTTGGTTTAGTTACCTTTGAGATCTTTTGGATTGAATTCGGATGTTTAGATCTTTTATTGGATTTAGTTTTTATTCACGACATTGATTACCGTATGTTTCGATCGTTTGGTTTCCCGAGTTGTTGAGTTGTTTTATCTTCCGCGTCGTTTGATTTTTGATGGATGACGTAAGGCTTGCATGTATTATTGAGTTTTTATTTGATAATATATGTGCCGAGCGCTCTTTCCGGATAAGGACTCGGTGTCCGGAAACGGGGCGTTACAATATGCATTAATATCAAGGCATCAAAACCAAAGGAAAATAAAATAAAATAAAATCTGAAACAAGTTTATGGGGCTGGAAATGCCAACTTAAGTCTATGTAGAATCAAAATACTACTTTCCATCTAAAAACTATTGAAAAAGGGTAACACGGTGCACTAAAACTCCTGGAGTATGAAAGGGGTATAAGGTAAGGCACCACTTTAGGGACACAAGTACCGGACCTAAGAACGAGAAAAACGCAGTTCGGGAGCAACAACGCAAGTAATAAAACATAACTTAGGGAACACCAAAAAGTTTCCAAGTCTTCAATATTTTCATCCACAATTTCAAGAACACGAGAAAGAACAAAGAAGAATAATCATGGTCTTTATAACACTTGTGGAACAGATCGCAAGAACCGAACATAATAGTCAACAAGTTTATGTCGGTCACAAGAGCAAACAGAATGCATACAAGACCATGGCATACTCATATTATGCAAGATGAATCATAGACTAATAAAATTGAACTCACACAAACCTTAAAAAAAACAAGTCACCGAGATAGATAGCATACGGGTAGATATACCGCAACTAAGACTTGGACATAAACTTATAAAAGACGGGACACAAAGTTTAAAACTTCAAGTGAGATGGTAATTAGAGATGATATCAAAGAAAAAGGCTTTAAAGAGAAAACCTCGACGCGCCCCTTTCCTCTAAAAAAAGGGTTTTAAATTAAAAGAAAAAAATATTGTTAAAGTTGGGATTCAACAACAACTCAAGCTTTTAGATTGAATGATAATTTATCGAGTTGTATCATATCATTATAATAGTGACGGCCCAAGAAAAACAAAAATCCCAAGTATCTTGAGTTGTTACCTCAGTGACCAAAGCCTTGCAACTCCAAACAAAAGCTCCCTACAATAAATTGCGTACCAAATGTTAGTTTTGTACAATATGTTGCATGCCAAATATTAGTTTTCACTATCATGTAGCATACACCAAGACAAGATCCAGACTCAGATCAATAGGTTGGACAAGTCCTAGACATGTCTGGACATGTTTTGGACATGCCTGGACAAGCCTGGACATGTCTGGACAAGTCTGGACAAGTCCTGGACAAGTCTGGACAAGTCTAGACAAGTCTGGACATGTCCTGGATAGACCCAAGGTGATATGAATCAAGATACAGTATTTTCAGTATTATTATTATTATTATATATTTTATGTCTTATTTAGCAATAAAAGGCTGATATTCAAGACATGGAACTATCAAGATGCATTGAACTTAGAAGATTCAGCAATCTCTCCGGAAACTGAAGTGCAGCTACAGTGTTTCGCAATTTTGACCATTATATATTATCCGGAAGAAATTGAGTCCTTGATAAAAGTTGTAGATCTCTTCGAGAACCACAAAATCTATATATGGCTCGCATTTATTGGATAAGCGAAGCTCCGGATATGAACCGAATACAGAATGCTACTGAAGAAGATACGTTGTACTTGGACTATCAAGAAACATTGAACCTATTTATTTTCTTGATAGGATCGATTTTGAATTAATTTTTAGGGAGACTTTTCAACTTATTCATGTATTTCTTTTTCTATAAATCCAACTTCCCTTCACAATCCCGTTTTTCTATCGGTTCGTTTCTTGCTCAAAACATCTCCAAAAATTCTGAAATTTTATCCACAAGTCCATCTTCATTTTACTTACATTTTATCTCTTGACCTCATCACGAAATTCACAGAGGATCATAGTCAAATCCGCACATCTTCGTCCGGTCCGCCCAGTTTGTAAAAGAATTCGATTTGTCGGAGTTGTAACGGTCGAATTGGGTGATTTTTTCGAGCTTATATGAAATTTTCTGTTCTACAACTTTCATTCTTTGCATTTTTTTCAAATTACCGATCAATTCTTCCCAATGGTCACCGTAACGTGCTAGTTTGTTTCTGTCCGAAAATCTGTTTGTGTAGTCACCTGTTTACGAATTTATTTTGAGGAGGCTATCCATATTCAATTTTTGTGAAACTTAACAGTCATAAATAAAATTTCATGATCTACAAGTTTCGTTCTTTGTGATTTTCCAAATTCCTTACCGTTTGGACGTGAAAATTTCCGTCCTTTCGTGTTCTTGTTCTGGAAATTACTTTCCTTGAAACCCTAGCCGTGTGTTTGTTTATTTATGTCAATTTGAGACCCGTAACCAAGATGAAGTGGGGTCGTGGTGGTGTTCTACGCTACGATGGTTATGAGTTCTATTTTGAATATGATCCAAAGTTGTATTATCCGGCTTGTGTCAAGAAGGCCGACGCTGAATTTTTGAAAGAACAAAATGACTATCAAGAAGAGCAAAGAAGAATAAAGAGGGAATCCGAACAGTTCAAACGGGTGAAGTACAAAGGCGAGTTAGAATGGAAGGTGGCTAAGGAAAAAAGGGAGTTAGAACGTGTAGAACGGTGGAAGAAACTTGAGGCAAAGTGGAAGGCTGAAGATGAGCTTTTCCTTATAAAGTATGGTATAACTCGTGAAGAAGCTTTAAATGGCAAAAAGCCGAAATTCTATCATGTTGACTGTGTTGTTCCAAACCCTCCTATTGATGTGGTGGTGGTGCACGTTGATAATGTTCAATTTGAGGCCAGAACCGTGGATGTCCAGTTTGTTGATGTTCTAGATGATCGTGGAGAGGATAAACACGTTGACGTACATGTTCAGAGTGAGATTTTTATACCGCATGCTGAGCCTATTACCGAGGTAGTTTCCACGAATGATGTTTTCGTTGGTTTTAATGTTGCGGATGATGTTGCTGATGCTACTGTGGATGAGATGGTTGTTGAGGATGATGTAAGTCGGTTGATATTCATGTTGTGTGTGACACTCGGGTTATTGGTTACACCCAATCCAGCCCCTATTCGTCCTATGGTTGATATTGACATTGTTGAGGATGGTGGAATACCGAAGCACGAGTTTGTTGACCCATATTTGGAGCGAGTTGATGACTATCATGATTTACATTTCTATGTTGCCTCACAAGACGTCATTCCTATTTCTCTCAAGCCACGTGCATTTTCTCATGTTTCTTTGATGAAGAATGGTGTGACCCATTACTATGATATTGATACGAAGTTGTTTATTCGCGTTAATTTTGACCCCGGTGAATTTTTGGGGTTTATTGTGGAGTATCATGGTGTGAGGCTTGATGGTGCAAACTTCTATGACATCATGTTGATTCGAGGACGAATCCTTTCGAAGAGGGAGAGAATGATATGAATCAAGATACAGTATTTTCAGTATTATTATTATTATTATATATTTTATGTCTTATTTAGCAATAAAAGGCTGATATTCAAGACATGGAACTATCAAGATGCATTGAACTTAGAAGATTCAAGCAATCTCTGAAAGCGAAGCGCAGCTACTTGTGTTTCGCAATTTTGACCATTATATATTATCCGGAAGAAATTGAGTCCTTGATAAAAGTTGTAGATCTCTTCGAGAACCACAAAATCTATATATGGCTCGCATTTATTGGATAAGCGAAGCTCCGGATATGAACCGAATACAGAATGCTACTGAAGAAGATACGTTGTACTTGGACTATCAAGAAACATTGAACCTATTTATTTTCTTGATAGGATCGATTTTGAATTAATTTTTAGGGAGACTTTTCAACTTATTCATGTATTTCTTTTTCTATAAATAGACTAGTATTTGTACTTCAAAGGAAAGACAACTTTTGAGTGATATTTTATATCTTTAAAGTTTCGATGATTGAAACAAACATAGTTAAAACTTTTCCTTGCGACCGGGTGAAGGGTTAACTCGAGAATATATCAAAGGTGTGAGCAACCTTTGTGCGACATTCTCAAAACTTGGAGAAACCGAAGTGCGATTCCGAGGGTGGATCTAAGCCGCTCTTTTCTTTGTTCCTCGTTCCTTCATTGATTTCCTCAATCTAGATCCAAAATCTAGTTATCACAAGGACACCCGGCACACAACAAACCGGACTTTCGATCAAATCCATGACCGCACATGGACTAAACACCCATACTGAGACCAAGACCTGGTCATAACGACAAGTAACTTATATAGACTATAGCTTATGTCACTTACGGTAGTTACCGCATTGGTATATCACCACAATGGAATAGTTGAGATTTTATATCGGCAAATCTGCACTGCATGATCTGATCCTCTAGGTACGTACATCCAGACTTGTTGGCATTCTCATGTCTACATGAAATAGCTTAATGTTTGCTTCCATACATATCATTCCATAGTTGTAGCTCATTCAGGTTTGCGAACTCTGGTGGCACACTTGCACACACCTTTCGTGAGAGAAAAAAAGGCAAACTATGCTGTGGTTACAAATTTTCAAAGGCAATAAAATCTTTAATTACTCAATCTTACTTCAATTGTAGGAAGACTTACACCAACTCTGAATAAAAAACAAATTTTAAGGTATGAGGCCAGAATGAAAGTTCGGATACCATAGATATCAGATTCAAGAGGATATTCATATTTATTAAGAGCGGGAAACCAGAAGCAGTACACTTGGCATAAGAGAAGAAAATGGAGTGTAAACCATCTACTATCGGACATGGATTCAAACATATACACATATCTATATATAGACACACATATATATATATATATATATATATATATATATATATATATATATGGAGATATAAGGATACTACATTAGTCCCAAGATGTACATCAAGAGCAAGAAAAGTAAATGCTTGAGTGCTAATAAAATCATTAATATTTGCTTTTTTACCGCAGAAAATACCCTGAGAGAAGATAGGATTGGGCGTACATGAATACAAGTAAATACAAACATCTTTACACAAATACTTACATATATGTATGTACTTATACGGGACACACATTGGCCCTAAGATGTTTTCCATGAACGAGAAACGTAAATGCTTATGCTTGAGAGTTTAGTATGTGCTAATATAACTTACTTTCACCCTTTTTACCCTTAGAAAAAGCAGAACTATACAAACATGCACACACACACACACACACAGGAGTTTATGTATAGATAAATAAATACATATACATCATGGATAGACAGAACCCTTGAAACTTGAAATGTCTCCCTTTAACAAGATCTCATAAGGGCAAAAGAACTCAAAACCATTCAACGCCTAAAGTACAAGAATGTCCGGAAGGAACATTGACATTCTTTTTTGTGCATTTTTTATAAGACAACATAGACTATATATCAAGCAAAAGGGCTTACCCCTGGAGCACTTAAGAAGCAGCAGTTTGAATATGTGAGATTATTGTGCGTAAAGGAAATTTCTGTTGTGGCCAGAAATTTTTGCTCATCATTTCTACTAATTAAATATTCTTCATCCTACAAATCAAGGATTACACAAAACCATACATTATAAGAATAGCCATTCAGATAGACCGATTCGACTTAATTGAATATATGAAACTATGCAGCATTTATATACATGGCAAAGTTCTTACGAGAAAGTTAGAACTTCCAAGATCACGTGCAGCATCGACATAGAGATGCCTTTCTAGTACATTCACATGGACCGTAATATACAGGTTAGTACCGTCATTGCCCAAAAAGACAACACCATTTTCGTACAATAACTTCTGGATCTGAAAATTCAACAAAAAAATGAATTATCTGCATACAAGAAGAATGCCTAATGGAAAAGAAGTGACAGGCAAACATACGATTGACCAAGCTCAACGCTTTTTACCTCGGGAATGAAGTCAATGAGTCCTTCAGGAATGAGTATCACACCATAATTGTAGCCAAGCTCTGCACGCTTACAAACTGTATCAGCAATGTAGTCACTTGAGGTACTGACTTAGGCTTTTGTACAATCACCTTGTGCTCATGCGCTAATCCAAGTTGCTTCTTTTCGGCATTTCAACGAACACCACATGAACACGAGCTAATCTAAGTTTCTTCTTTTTGGCATTTCAACAAACACGAAATGAGCATTTAATTACATGCTCTGAATGTGAATTTCAGTCCCCAATTGCAGAAGCACAAATTAGATGAAAAATGGATGCCAAATTCGAATGAACTCCATCCATCCATTGTTTCTTGCCGATGTCCAACATATTCTTCATCATAAAATTCTCGTTCTTTTTACTCCGAAAGGGACGAATCACTAACCTCAAGAACGATAAATCAAATGGAATCGAGAAGAGTAGATTCTACATCGAAGAAGATGAAAGGATCTCTTAAAGTTTCTCTTTAATACCTCTGAAGAAGATTACAAAGATGAAGAATGATGATGGAGAGGCTAACAAGAGGAATTTAGAACACCGAATGTGTTTTTTTTAACGGAACACCGAATGTGTTGATTGTTGTATTTTTTTTTAGCATAATGATTTGGGTACCGAGTGTTCCACCGAGATCTAGTACCGAAGCTGAAACTTGCGGCTGCTGTTTTTTGTTGTTTTTTTTTTTTTAAATAGATCTAAGAGTATGGTTTTAAAAGTGGTCGGTGCCTTTTTCTGTGGAGTGATCCGGTGCCGGCATCACTATCCTTTTTTTTTATTGTTTTTCTATTAGACTTTGACTTGTTAACTGGGTATAAATACCCAGCCTTTTCATTTTATCTAATATCAGAAAGTTTTACTATAACAAAAAAGAACGAGGAAGAGGCTCTGAACTTGTATTTGTGGACCCAATTCAACATAAATTTATTGTGTACATATTAAAGTAAGCCATAAAATGTTATTATTTACGGCATTCTTAAAAGCACGTCGTAAATACAAGCCATAAAAATACACTTTTCTTGTAGTGATCAAAATCGAGGCTCTTCCAAAACTAAACAAAATTGGAAATCCATCTACTCAATGTAGTTGGTAATTCACAGAAATCCATTATTTAATTCTTTTAACTTGATTACAGTACTAAGTGATGCCCATTTTCTCAAGCTTTCATTGCTTCTAGTTATTACCTTTTCACTAGTGTTATCAAATAAAATCCAAAGAAGTGCTGCTGAAGATTGTTTATGCTACCAAGCATTCTTCCGGCTCCATCTTCTACCTTGCCATGTGAAATGGAGATTTGTGATCTTTGTGGACCTCCAAGACCAATTTTTTTGTGTGTCTAACAAAAGCGTAAAACCCGCAAGATCGGGACGGTCAACTCTCAACAAGATTTGATTAATAAATTACATTCAAATATACCAACCTACACAAAAGTTGGTCCATCAATAAGGGAAGATTGAGCTACTACGTAAAGTAAACGAGTTTGGTTGCTATAACGAGAACAAAATTCAAAGAAATCCATATAGTAATGCATATAAGTAGACAATTACACGCGAAAGAGAGAAAAATATATGAGCATTTTCTAAGAGGAAAATTATCAAACACCTTGCAAGCAATCACTGTTCTTGTAATACATTCAACCTCTCAAGCAGAATGTCTGTCTCACCGTGATACTTTCTGGTAGCATCGATCCCATATTCCTATGCTCAACACAAATCACATATTCATCAGAAGTCGGTAGAATTCATCAGATCTTCATAAAAGAAACCGGATTCGAAGTGATTTCTTTTGTGGCCACAGCAGTACTAAAACGCAACCAGAAAACTATTTCTTTTTACCTATAAGGGGGTTAACGAGCAGTAAAAGTCAGGAAATTGAAGAATCGTAAAGAGAATTGAATAATCATCCAGAAAAGTTGTTGAGAGGAGAAAAGGCGAAGAGGCGAGGAGGCGAAGAGGCGAAGATGCTAGCCGAACTGCTGCTGCCTTCAATTGATGATCTCCGGCGAAAGAAGGTAGCTCCGGAGAAGGGTGAGCGGCGGAGAGCAATTTGTTTTTGGCAGAAAATCGGGGTGGAAGAATGATAATGAAAAAGGAAAGAGGCCTACCTTTTCAATAAGTTTTTAATGTTTTTTCTTTATATTATTTCAAAATAATATTTTATTGGTATGCATTAATAAGGGGAATATTTTAGGTGTATTATAATAAGGGGATAAGTGATTAACAATAACGGGAATTAAGGGTTCCTCATCAAATTTGCATCATTTTCATAAGATTGTTTTAACCCTTATTAAAAGGTACTTTTAATAACCAGATTTTGACCCCTTATTAAATTCCCCTTATAAAAAATAGATTTTCTTGTAGTGAAGGAATCAAATATCACACAGTTAGGTAGTCTATGGGTACGAAAAAAAGTACGAAATAAAACGTTTGTAATTCTCTTTGAAGTACTGATGTGATATCGACCAGAACGATATATAAGGCACGCCGGCGCAAACGGCAAGCAAAACGGAGGCCAGAATGGCCTTGTACAAGGAATCAAATATCACACAGTTAAGTACTCTATGGGTATGAAAAAAAGTACGAAAAAAACGTTTGCAATTCTCTTTGAATTACTGATGTGATATCGACCAGAACGATAATTAAGGCACGCCGGCACAAACGGCAAGCAAAACGGAGGCCAGAATGGCCTTGTACAAGGAATCAAAAATCACACAGTTAAGTACTCTATGGGTACGAAAAAAAGTATGAAAAAAAACATTTGTAATTCTCTTTGAAGTACTGATGTGATATCGACCAGAACGATAAATAAGGCACGCCGGTGCAAACGGAAAGAAAAACGGAGGCCAGAATGGCCTTGTACAAGGAATCAAAAATCACACAGTTAAGTACTCTATGGGTACGAAAAAAAGTATGAAAAAAAAATGTTTGTAATTGTCTTTGAAGTACTGATGTGATATCGACCAGAACGATAAATAAGGCACGCCGGCGCAAACGGCAAGCAAAACGGAGGCCAGAATGGCCTTGTACAAGGAATCAAATATCACACAGTTAGGTAGTCTATGGGTACGAAAAAAAGTACGAAATAAAACGTTTGTAATTCTCTTTGAAGTACTGATGTGATATCGACCAGAACGATAAATAAGGCACGCCGGCGCAAACGGCAAGCAAAACGGAGGCCAGAATGGCCTTGTACAAGGAATCAAATATCACACAGTTAAGTACTCTATGGGTACAAAAAAAAAAGTACGAAAAAAAACGTTTGCAATTCTCTTTGAATTACTGATGTGATATCGACCAGAACGATAAATAAGGCACGCCGGCACAAACGGCAAGCAAAACGGAGGCCGAATGGCCTTGTACAAGGAATCAAATATAACACATTTACGTACTCTATGGGTACGAAAAAAAGTACGAAAAAAAAACGTTTGCAATTCTCTTTGAATTACTGATGTGATATCGACCAGAACGATAAATAAGGCACGCCGGCGCAAACGGAAAGAAAAACGGAGGCCAGAATGGCCTTGTACAAGGAATCAAAAATCACACAGTTAAGTAGTCTATGGGTACGAAAAAAAGTACGAAATAAAACGTTTGTAATTCTCTTTGAAGTACTGATGTTATATCGACCAGAACGATAAATAAGGCACGCCGGTGCAAACGGAAAGAAAAACGGAGGCCAGAATGGCCTTGTACAAGGAATCAAAAATCACACAGTTAAGTACTCTATGGGTATGAAAAAAGTACGAAAAAAAATGTTTGTAATTCTCTTTGAAGTACTGATGTGATATCGACCAGACCGATAAATAAGGCACGCCGGTGCAAACGGAAAGAAAAACGGAGGCCGAATGGCCTGTACAAGGAATCAAATATCACACGTTAAGTACTCTATGGGTACGAAAAAAAGTACGAAAAAAAATGTTTGTAATTCTCTTTGAAGTACCGATGTGATATCGACCGAACAATAAATAAGGCACGCCGACGCAAACGGCAAGCAAAACGGAGGCGAATGGCCTTGTACAAGGAATCAAATATCACACGTTAGGTAGTCTATGGGTACGAAAAAAAGTACGAAATAAAACTTTTGTAATTCTCTTTGAAGTGCGATGTGATATCGACCGAACGATAAAAAAGGCACGCCGGCGCAAACGGCAAGCAAAACGGAGGCCGAATGGCCTTGTACAAGGAATCAAATATCACACGAGTTAAGTACTCTATGGGTACGAAAAAAAGTACGAAAAAAAACGTTTGTAATTCTCTTTGAATTGCGATGTGATATCGACCGAACGATAAATAAGGCACGCCGGCGCAAACGGCAAGCAAAACGGAGGCCGAATGGCCTTGTACAAGGAATCAAAATCACACGATTAAGTACTCTATGGGTACGAAAAAAAGTACGAAAAAAAATGTTTGTAATTATCTTTGAAGTACCGATGTGATATCGACCGAACGATAAATAAGGCACGCCGGCGCAAACGGAAAGAAAAACGGAGGCCGAATGGCCTTGTACAAGGAATCAAATATCACACGTTAGTTATGGGTAGTCTATGGGTACGAAATAAAACGTTTGTAATTCTCTTTGAAGTACCGATGTGATATCGACCGAACGATAAATAAGGCACGCCGGCGCAAACGGCAAGCAAAACGGAGGCCGAATGGCCTTGTACAAGGAATCAAAAATCACACGAGTTAAGTACTCTATGGGTACGAAAAAAAGTACGAAAAAAAACATTTGTAATTCTCTTTGAAGTACTGATGTGATATCGACCAGAACGATAAATAAGGCACGCCGGTGCAAACGGAAAGAAAAACGGAGGCCAGAATGGCCTTGTACAAGGAATGAAAAATCACACAGTTAAGTACTCTATGGGTACGAAAAAAAGTACGAAATAAAACGTTTGTAATTCTGATGTAAACCGAATCTCGTAGGATCTAGATTAAAGGAATATGAATTTCGAAAGATGCTCTTTTAGGGCTGATGTGATCTGATTTTTAGGGCTTTTTTCGAATATATAAAATGTAAATAACAAGAAAGAAAAGGGATATGTAGCAAACTGTCTCGGATTACTACCGCTTTGTGATAATCCCGTCTCGGGAAGATCACCCAATTATCCCGTCTCGGGATAATCGCAAGAAGTCCAATCTCTCGAAAACTTCTTGAAAGAAACCCAATCTCTCGAAAGTTTCTTATGATGAAAATTCAATCTCTGAATTTCAACCAAAATAGTTTTTGATTCAATAATAAGCTACCTATTCAAATACAAGGAAATGCCTTATATAGGCTACAGACTCCAAGTCCAATTGCCATTTTAGCAATGTGGGACAAAATAACAATAATTAAAAATAATAATAAATATAAAAGACAATTAACCAATGTGGGATAATAAAAGACTAATTAAAGGACTAAATAAAAGACTCATTCTTCCTCTTGAATCGGGTATTATCTGGGCCACATCAAATTCTCTTTGAAGTACTGATGTGATATCGACCAGAACGATAAATAAGGCACGCCGTCGCAAACGGCAAGCAAAACGGAGGCCAGAATGGCCTTGTACAAGGAATTAAATATCACACAGTTAAGTTGACACGAAGAAGATTGAAGACTTATATATTATTTCGATGAATAACTTGTAATAAACTTTATTTTCGTTTTGTTTTGACATGTAATAAGGGGTAGGGGTATTTTTGGGAGTTTTGACCAATTTTGCATAACCCTTCCCAAAATGGCAGTTTTGCCAAACCCGACCTTCGGCTTTCCATTTTGGGAAACTAAACCCTCCATTCCCAAGTACCCTATACCTTAAAGGTATTTGAGGCCCTACCCTACAATAATCTACCCTTTTTACCCTTCAAAAACCCGATACCTTTTTCACCTTAAATTTTGGAAACTTTCCCTACTAAAAATAGACTTTGTCCAAGTTTGCACCCAAGACATGTCCAAGACTTGTCTAGACATGCCTTGGACGTGGCTTAAGTCTCCCACATCGGTTTTAGCATGATTCCAACTCCCAAACTCCAAACTATAAGTATTTTTGTCCCACATTGCTAGTTTTGGGAGTAGCTAGTTATTTTGAGTTCTATATAAGGATTGTAACTTACCTTGTATAAACTTAAGTTATATTTTGAGTGAAATATTATATATTTCAAAAGTTTTAGTGATTGAAACAAATAGTTAAAACTTTTCCTTGTGACTGGGTGAAGGTTTAACTAGAGAATTTATCAAAGGTGTGAGCGACCTTTGTGCGATATTCTCGAACTTGGAGAAACCCGAAGTGCGATTCCGAGGGTGGATCTAAGCTTGCTCCTATCTTTGTTCTTCATTTTCGTTCTTATTATCCTAATCTAGTAAGTATTTCGATTTTCCTTCTTGTTTTCTTTTCAATAAAACGTGTTATTAGCTTAATTAGCAAGAACACTTAAATCTAGATCCTTAGTTTTCATATCATTTGGTATCAGAGCTTTGGGATTTAGGTGTTCATCTAGTGAATTTCTTGTTCATCCTTGTTCACATCATTTTCTTTGAATCTGTCCAATCCGAATTCCGTATTTGTTCAAGTCGTTTCATATTCAAAACACGTCGTAAATTTATCAAATTTTACCAGTTGATAGATCGTTTATTTATGTATATTTTGTCTCTTTTTGACTTTGCCAAATTCGGAGTTTAGCTTGGTCAAATCTGCCCAGCAATATCCTGTGCGTTTTTCTGGAACCGTTGTGAAATAATTCGTTTTTCCGGAGTTGTAGTGGTCGGAAATGCGTGAATTGTTTTCTGAACTTATAGGAAATTGTCTGTTCTACAAGTTTCGTCCTTTGTGTTTATCCAAATTATCGACCAATTCTTCCCAAATGTCTCCGTAACGTGCTAATCTATTTCTGTCCGAAAATCTGTCTGTGTAGTCATCTGTTTACGAATTTATTTTGACGTGGCTATCCATGTTCAATTTTCCTGAAACTTCACATTCTTGAAGAAAATGTAATGGACTACAAGTTTCGTTCTTTGAGTCTTTTCAAATTCCATACCGTTTGGTCGTGAAAATTGCTGCCATTTCGTGTTCCTGTTCCAGAAATTATAAACCCTAGTTCTTTCTTTTGTGGAATTGTCCAAATTTGCTCAACTTTGATTTGTTTCGACGGTTGGACATCACCTTTCGTGAGTTATTGAGGGAGAGTGAAACACGAGTGGATTGTGAGGTCTTTGACGATGGCTCGAGTGTACAAAAAAGATTCTCCTTGGCGTCTAGACATTCAATCATTCAATGACAGTTTTTCTCATCGTATTGACCATTTTCATACGCATTTGAGTGCGCAAATTGCGAAGTTAACATCTCACATTACTCAACGTGGAATTGGTACTCTTGGTGCTGTTCGTGGTCGTGATAAAAGGGTTGGTGGTCGTTGGGTTGATAGGGGACTACTTGATTTTGAGGCAAAACGAGAAAAGCGAGAATTAGAACGTGTGGAGCGGAGGAAAGCACTTGAGGCAAAGTGGAAGGCTGCGGATGAGCTTTTCTTTCAAAAGTATGGTATCACCCGCGAAGAAGCTATACGTGGCAAGGCACCAAAATATATGCCTAATGATTGTGTTGTTCCTCAACCTTCTACCGAGGTCGTCTATGATACTCCCGCGTTCGGTTTGAGGCCAACACCGTGGTCGATTCGGTTATCGTTGATGATGCTATAGTCAATGGACTTGTTGGTGAATCTACTTTGCCATGCTTTTCTCGATAGTATTGTTGATACTTCTTTGCATGATGTGGTTACCACGCCGGATGAGATTATTGTTGACATTGGATTGGGTTCGGATACGGATATCCAAGATTTGGGTAATTTCGACGTTTGTGTGGAGAATCATGTACATAATACGATTGATGTTGCTCACGTACATTCTATGACTAATCTTGGTATTGTTGAGCATGTTCACGTTTTGCGAATTCATGTACGGATACTTCTCTCGGAGGACGTGTGTTTGGAGGGTGCTATAAAGCACATATGTAGGACGATTTTGCCTACACAAAAAATTTTGATTCTTGCAAAGGTTCATACGAGTTCCCAACGTCGTACATTTCCTCCAACATCTTTGGTGCGGATTAGTGAGGCACGACCTCGTGCACTTGTTCATGTTTGTTTTGACCCCGGCATACTTACGAGGAGGCTGGAGGTGTTTTATGATGTCATACTTGCGGCGGAGGACTCAAACGACATTTTGTTGATTCGAGGACGAATCCTTTTCACCGGGAGGGAATGACACGAAGAAGATTGAAGACTTATATATTATTTCGATGAATAACTTGTAATAAACTTTATTTTCGTTTTGTTTTGACATGTAATAAGGGGTAGGGGTATTTTTGGGAGTTTTGACCAATTTTGCATAACCCTTCCCAAAATGGCAGTTTTGCCAAACCCGACCTTCGGCTTTCCATTTTGGGAAACTAAACCCTCCATTCCCAAGTACCCTATACCTTAAAGGTATTTGAGGCCCTACCCTACAATAATCTACCCTTTTTACCCTTCAAAAACCCGATACCTTTTTCACCTTAAATTTTGGAAACTTTCCCTACTAAAAATAGACTTTGTCCAAGTTTGCACCCAAGACATGTCCAAGACTTGTCTAGACATGCCTTGGACGTGGCTTAAGTCTCCCACATCGGTTTTAGCATGATTCCAACTCCCAAACTCCAAACTATAAGTATTTTTGTCCCACATTGCTAGTTTTGGGAGTAGCTAGTTATTTTGAGTTCTATATAAGGATTGTGACTTACCTTGTATAAACTTAAGTTATATTTTGAGTGAAATATTATATATTTCAAAAGTTTCGATGATTGAAACAAATAGTTAAAACTTTTCCTTGTGATTTGGGTGAAGGTTTAACTAGAGAATTTATCAAAGGTGTGAGCGACCTTTGTGCGATATTCTCGAACTTGGAGAAACCCGAAGTGCGATTCGAGGGTGGATCTAAGCTTGCTCCTATCTTTGTTCTTCATTTTCGTTCTTATTATCCTAATCTAGTAAGTATTTCGATTTTCCTTCTTGTTTTCTTTTCAATAAAACGTGTTATTAGCTTAATTAGCAAGAACACTTAAATCTAGATCCTTAGTTTTCATATCATTTGGTATCAGAGCTTTGGGATTTAGGTGTTCATCTAGTGAATTTCTTGTTCATCCTTGTTCACATCATTTTCTTTGAATCTGTCCAATCCGAATTCCGTATTTGTTCAAGTCGTTTCATATTCAAAACACGTCGTAAATTTATCAAATTTTACCAGTTGATAGATCGTTTATTTATGTATATTTTGTCTCTTTTTGACTTTGCCAAATTCGGAGTTTAGCTTGGTCAAATCTGCCCAGCAATATCCTGTGCGTTTTTCCGGAACCGTTGTGAAATAATTCATTTTTCCGGAATTGTAGTGGTCGGAAATGCGTGAATTGTTTTCGAACTTATAGGAAATTGTACGTTCTACAAGTTTCGTCCTTTGTGTTTATCCAAATTATCGACCAATTCTTCCCAAATGTCTCCGTAACGTGCTAATCTATTTCGTCCGAAAATCCGTCGTGTAGTCATCTCGTTTACGAATTTATTTTGACGTGGCTATCCATGTTCAATTTTCCTGAAACTTCACATTCTTGAAGAAAAATTAATGGACTACAAGTTTCGTTCTTTGAGTCTTTTCAAATTCCATACCGTTTGGTCGTGAAAATTGCTGCCATTTCGTGTTCCTGTTCCAGAAATTATAAACCCTAGTTCTTTCTTTTGTGGAATTGTCCGAATTTGCTCAACTTTGATTTGTTTCGACGGTTGGACATCACCTTTCGTGAGTTATTGAGGGAGAGTGAAACACGAGTGGATTGTGAGGTCTTTGACGATGGCTCGAGTGTACAAAAAAGATTCTCCTTGGCGTCTAGACATTCAATCATTCAATGACAGTTTTTCTCATCGTATTGACCATTTTCATACGTATTTGAGTGCGCAAATTGCGAATTTAACATCTCACATTACTCAACGTGGACTTGGTACTCTTGGTGCTGTTCGTGGTCGTGATAAAAGGGTTGGTGGTCGTTGGGTTGATAGGGGACTACTTGATTTTGAGGCAAAACGAGAAAAGCAGGAATTAGAACGTGTGGATTTTACTTCTTGTTTTCTTTTCAATAAAACGTGTTATTAGCTTAATTAGCAAGAACACTTAAATCTAGATCCTTAGTTTTCATATCATAAGTACTCTATGGGTACGAAAAAAAGTACGAAAAAAAACGTTTGCAATTCTCTTTGAATTACTGATGTGATATCGACGAGAACGATAAATAAGGCACGCCGGCACAAACGGCAAGCAAAACGGAGGCTAGAATGGCCTTGTACAAGGAATCAAAAATCACACAGTTACGTACTCTATGGGTACGAAAAAAAGTACGAAAAAAAATGTTTGTAATTCTCTTTGAAGTACTGATGTGATATCGACCAGAACGATAAATAAGGCACGCCGGCGCAAACGGAAAGAAAAACGGAGGTCGAATGGCCTTGTACAAGGAATCAAATATCACACGAGTTAGGTAGTCTATGGGTACGAAAAAAAGTACGAAATAAAACATTTGTAATTCTCTTTGAAGTATGCGATGTGATATCGACCGAATGATAAATAAGGCACGCCGGCGCAAACGGCAAGCAAAACGGAGGCCGAATGGCCTTGTACAAGGAATCAAAAGTCACACGGTTAAGTACTCTATGGGTACGAAAAAAAGTACGAAAAAAAATATTTGTAATTCTCTTTGAAGTGCGATGTGATATCGACCGAACGATAAATAAGGCACGCCGGTGCAAACGGAAAGAAAAACGGAGGCCGAATGGCCTAGTACAAGGAATCAAAAATCACACGGTTAAGTACTCTATGGGTGCGAAAAAAAGTACGAAAAAAAATGTTTGTAATTCTCGTTTGAAGTACGATGTGATATCGACCGAACGATAAATAAGGCACGCCGGTGCAAACGGAAAGAAAAACGGAGGCCGAATGGCCTTGTACAAGGAATCAAATATCACACGTTAAGTACTCTATGGGTACGAAAAAAAGTACGAAAAAAATGTTTGTAATTCTCTTTGAAGTGCGATGTGATATCGACGAACGATAAATAAGGCACGCCCGCGCAAACGGCAAGCAAAACGGAGGCCAGAATGGCCTTGTACAAGGAATCAAATATCACACAGTTAGGTAGTCTATGGGTACGAAAAAAAGTACGAAATAAAACGTTTGTAATTCTCTTTGAAGTGCGATGTGATATCGACCAGAACGATAAATAAGGCACGCCGGCGCAAACGGCAAGCAAAACGGAGGCCAGAATGGCCTTGTACAAGGAATCAAATATCACACAGTTAAGTACTCTATGGGTACGAAAAAAAGTACCAAAAAAAACGTTTGCAATTCTCTTTGAATTACTGATGTGATATCGACCAGAACGATAAATAAGGCACGCCGGCACAAACGGCAAGCAAAACGGAGGCCATAATGGCCTTGTACAAGGAATCAAATGTTTGTAATTCTCTTTGAAGTACGATGTGATATCGACCAGAACGATAAATAAGGCACGCCGGTGCAAACGGAAAGAAAAACGGAGGCCGAATGGACTTGTACAAGGAATCAAATATCACACGAGTTAAGTACTCTATGGGTACGAAAAAAAGTACGAAAAAAAACGTTTGTAATTCTCTTTGAAGTGCGATGTGATATCGACCGAACGATAAATAAGGCACGCCGGCGCAAACGGCAAGCAAAACGGAAGCCAGAATGGCCTTGTACAAGGAATCAAATATCACACAGTTAGGTAGTCTATGGGTACAAAAAAAAGTACGAAACAAAACGTTTGTAATTCTCTTTGAAGTACGATGTGATATCGACCGAACGATAAATAAGGCACGCCGGCGCAAACGGCAAGCAAAACGGAGGCCGAATGGCCTTGTACAAGGAATCAAATATCACACGGTTAAGTACTCTATGGGTACGAAAAAAAGTACGAAAAAAACGTTTGCAATTCTCTTTGAATTGCGATGTGATATCGACCGAACGATAAATAAGGCACGCCGGCATAAACGACAAGCAAAACGGAGGCCAGAATGGCCTTGTACAAGGAATCAAAAATCACACAGTTACGTACTCTATGGGTACGAAAAAAAATACGAAAAAAGAATGTTTGTAATTCTCTTTGAAGTATGCGATGTGATATCGACCGAACGATAAATAAGGCACGCCGGCGCAAACGGAAAGAAAAACGGAGGCCGAGAATGGCCTTGTACAAGGAATCAAATATCACACGAGTTAGGTAGTCTATGGGTACGAAAAAAAGTACGAAATAAAACGTTTGTAATTCTCTTTGAAGTGCGATGTGATATCGACCGAACGATAAATAAGGCACGCCGGCGCAAACGGCAAGCAAAACGGAGGCGAGAATGGCCTTGTACAAGGAATCAAAAGTCACACGAGTTAAGTACTCTATGGGTACGAAAAAAAGTACGAAAAAAAACGTTTGTAATTCTCTTTGAAGTGCGATGTGATATCGACCAGAACGATAAATAAGGCACGCCGGTGCAAACGGAAAGAAAAACGGAGGCCAGAATGGCCTTGTACAAGGAAACAAAAATCACACAGTTAAGTACTCTATGGGTACGAAAAAAAGTACGAAAAAAAATGTTTGTAATTCTCTTTGAAGTAGTGATGTGATATCGACCAGAACGATAAATAAGGCACGCCGGTGCAAACGGAAAGAAAAACGGAGGCCAGAATGGCCTTGTACAAGGAATCAAATATCACACGTTAAGTACTCTATGGGTACGAAAAAAAGTACGAAAAAAAATGTTTGTAATTCTCTTTGAAGTGCGATGTGATATCGACCGAACGATAAATAAGGCACGCCGGTGCAAACGGCAAGCAAAACGGAGGCCGAGAATGGCCTTGTACAAGGAATCAAATATCACACGGTTAAGTAGTCTATGGGTACGAAAAAAAGTACGAAATAAAACGTTTGTAATTCTCTTTGAAGTGCGATGTGATATCGACCGAACGATAAATAAGGCACGCCGGCGCAAACGGCAAGCAAAACGGAGGCCGAGAATGGCCTTGTACAAGGAATCAAATATCACACGAGTTAAGTACTCTATGGGTACGAAAAAAAGTACGAAAAAAAACGTTTGCAATTCTCTTTGAATTACGATGTGATATCGACCGAACGATAAATAAGGCACGCCGGCACAAACGGCAAGCAAAACGGAGGCCAGAATGGCCTTGTACAAGGAATCAAAAATCACATAGTTAAGTACTCTATGGGTACGAAAAAAAGTGTTTGTAATTCTCTTTGAAGTACTGATGTGATATCGACCAGAACGATAAATAAGGCACGCCGGCGCAAACGGAAAGAAAAACGGAGGCCAGAATGACCTTGTACAAGGAATCAAATATCACACGGTTAGGTAGTCTATGGGTACGAAAAAAAGTACGAAATAAAACGTTTGTAATTCTCTTTGAAGTGCGATGTGATATCGACCGAACGATAAATAAGGCACGCCGGCGCAAACGGCAAGCAAAACGGAGGCCAGAATGGCCTTGTACAAGGAATCAAATATCACACAGTTAAGTACTCTATGGGTACGAAAAAAAAAGTACGAAAAAAAACGTTTGTAATTCTCTTTGAATTGCGATGTGATATCGACCGAACGATAAATAAGGCACGCCGGCACAAACGGCAAGCAAAACGGAGGCCGAATGGCCTTGTACAAGGAATCAAAAATCACATAGTTAAGTACTCTATGGGTACGAAAAAAAGTAAAATGTTTGTAATTCTCTTTGAAGTACGATGTGATATCGACCGAACGATAAATAAGGCACGCCGGCGCAAACGGAAAGCAAAACGGAGGCCGAGAATGGCCTTGTACAAGGAATCAAATATCACACGGTTAAGTAGTCTATGGGTACGAAAAAAAGTACGAAATAAAACGTTTGTAATTCTCTTTGAAGTGCGATGTGATATCGACCGAACGATAAATAAGGCACGCCGGCGCAAACGACAAGCAAAACGGAGGCCGAGAATGGCCTTGTACAAGGAATCCAAAATCACACGGTTAAGTACTCTATGGGTACGAAAAAAAGTACGAAAAAAAACATTTGTAATTCTCTTTGAAGTGCGATGTGATATCGACCGAACGATAAATAAGGCACGCCGGTGCAAACGGAAAGAAAAACGGAGGCCAGAATGGCCTTGTACAAGGAATCAAAAATCACACAGTTAAGTACTCTATGGGTACAAAAAAAAAGTACGAAAAAAAACGTTTGTAATTCTCTTTGAAGTACTGATGTGATATCGACCAGAACGATAAATAAGGCACGCCGGCGCAAACGGCAAGCAAAACGGAAGCCAGAATGGCCTTGTACAAGGAATCAAATATCACACAGTTAGGTAGTCTATGGGTACGAAAAAAAGTACGAAATAAAACGTTTGTAATTCTCTTTGAAGTACTGATGTGATATCGACCAGAACGATAAATAAGGCACGCCGGCGCAAACGGCAAGCAAAACGGAGGCCAGAATGGCCTTGTACAAGGAATCAAATATCACACAGTTAAGTACTCTATGGGTACGAAAAAAAGTACGAAAAAAAACGTTTGCAATTCTCTTTGAATTGCGATGTGATATCGACCGAACGATAAATAAGGCACGCCGGCACAAACGGCAAGCAAAACGGAGGCCGAGAATGGCCTTGTACAAGGAATCAAAAATCACACGATTACGTACTCTATGGGTACGAAAAAAAGTACGAAAAAAATGTTTGTAATTCTCTTTGAACTACGATGTGATATCGACCAGAACGATAAATAAGGCACGCCGGCGCAAACGGAAAGAAAAACGGAGGCCAGAATGGCCTTGTACAAGGAATCAAATATCACATAGTTAGGTAGTCTATGGGTACGAAAAAAAGTACGAAATAAAACGTTTGTAATTCTCTTTGAAGTGCGATGTGATATCGACCGAACGATAAATAAGGCACGCCGGCGCAAACGGCAAGCAAAACGGAGGCAGAATGGCCTTGTACAAGGAATCAAAAATCACACGATTAAGTACTCTATGGGTACGAAAAAAAGTACGAAAAAAACATTTGTAATTCTCTTTGAAGTGCGATGTGATATCGACCGAACGATAAATAAGGCACGCCGGTGCAAACGGAAATAAAAACGGAGGCCAGAATGGCCTTGTACAAGGAATCAAAAATCACAGAGTTAAGTACTCTATGGGTACGAAAAAAAGTACGAAAATAAATGTTTGTAATTCTCTTTGAAGTACGATGTGATATCGACCGAACGATAAATAAGGCACGCCGGCGCAAACGGCAAGCAAAACGGAGGCAGAATGGCCTTGTACAAGGAATCAAATATCACACGGTTAAGTACTCTATGGGTACGAAAAAAAGTACGAAAAAAAATGTTTGTAATTCTCTTTGAAGTACGATGTGATATCGACCGAACGATAAATAAGGCACGCCGGCGCAAACGGCAAGCAAAACGGAGGCGAGAATGGCCTTGTACAAGGAATCAAATATCACACGGTTAAGTAGTCTATGGGTACGAAAAAAAGTACGAAAAAAAACGTTTGTAATTCTCTTTGAAATGCGATGTGATATCGACCGAACGATAAATAAGGCACGCCGGCGCAAACGGCAAGCAAAACGGAGGCCAGAATGGCCTTGTACAAGGAATCAAATATCACACAGTTAAGTACTCTATGGGTACGAAAAAAAGTACGAAAAAAAACGTTTGTAATTCTCTTTGAATTGCGATGTGATATCGACCGAACGATAAATAAGGCACGCCGGCGCAAACGGCAAGCAAAACGGAGGCCGAATGGCCTTGTACAAGGAATCAAATATCACACGAGTTAAGTACTCTATGGGTACGAAAAAAAGTACGAAAAAAAACGTTTGTAATTCTCTTTGAATTGCGATGTGATATCGACCGAACGATAAATAAGGCACGCCGGCGCAAACGGCAAGCAAAACGGAGGCCAGAATGGCCTTGTACAAGGAATCAAAAATCACACAGTTACGTACTCTATGGGTACGAAAAAAAGTACGAAAAAAAATGTTTGTAATTCTCTTTGAAGTGCGATGTGATATCGACCGAACGATAAATAAGGCACGCCGGCGCAAACGGAAAGAAAAACGGAGGCGAGAATGGCCTTGTACAAGGAATCAAATATCACACGGTTAAGTAGTCTATGGGTACGAAAAAAAGTACGAAATAAAACGTTTGTAATTCTCTTTGAATTGCGATGTGATATCGACCGAACGATAAATAAGGCACGCCGGCGCAAACGGCAAGCAAAACGGAGGCCGAATGGCCTTGTACAAGGAATCAAAAGTCACACGGTTAAGTACTCTATGGGTACGAAAAAAAGTACGAAAAAAAAACGTTTGTAATTCTCTTTGAAGTGCGATGTGATATCGACCGAACGATAAATAAGGCACGCCGGTGCAAACGGCAAGCAAAACGGAGGCCAGAATGGCCTTGTACAAGGAATCAAAAATCACACAGTTAAGTACTCTATGGGTACGAAAAAAAGTACGAAAAAAATGTTTGTAATTCTCTTTGAAGTAGTGATGTGATATCGACCAGAACGATAAATAAGGCACGCCGGTGCAAACGGAAAGAAAAACGGAGGCCAGAATGGCCTTGTACAAGGAATCAAATATCACACCAGTTAAGTACTCTATGGGTACGAAAAAAAGTACGAAAAAAAATGTTTGTAATTACGCCGGCGCAAACGGCAAGCAAAACGGAGGCCAGAATGGCCTTGTACAAGGAATCAAATATCACACAGTTAGTAGTCTATGGGTACGAAAAAAAGTACGAAATAAAACGTTTGTAATTCTCTTTGAAGTGCGATGTGATATCGACCGAACGATAAATAAGGCACGCCGGCGCAAACGGCAAGCAAAACGGAGGCGAGAATGGCCTTGTACAAGGAATCAAATATCACACGGTTAAGTACTCTATGGGTACGAAAAAAAGTACGAAAAAAAACGTTTGCAATTCTCTTTGAATTGCGATGTGATATCGACCGAACGATAAATAAGGCACGCCGGCACAAACGGCAAGCAAAACGGAGGCCGAATGGCCTTGTACAAGGAATCAAAAATCACATAGTTAAGTACTCTATGGGTACGAAAAAAAGTACGAAAAAAAATGTTTGTAATTCTCTTTGAAGTGCGATGTGATATCGACCGAACGATAAATAAGGCACGCCGGCGCAAACGGAAAGAAAAACGGAGGCCGAATGGCCTTGTACAAGGAATCAAATATCACACGGTTAGGTAGTCTATGGGTACGAAAAAAAGTACGAAATAAAACGTTTGTAATTCTCTTTGAAGTGCGATGTGATATCGACCGAACGATAAATAAGGCACGCCGGCGCAAACGGCAAGCAAAACGGAGGCCAGAATGGCCTTGTACAAGGAATCAAATATCACAGTTAAGTACTCTATGGGTACGAAAAAAAGTACGAAAAAAAACGTTTGCAATTCTCTTTGAATTGCGATGTGATATCGACCGAACGATAAATAAGGCACGCCGGCACAAACGGCAAGCAAAACGGAGGCCGAATGGCCTTGTACAAGGAATCAAAAATCACATAGTTAAGTACTCTATGGGTACGAAAAAAAGTAAATGTTTGTAATTCTCTTTGAAGTACGATGTGATATCGACCGAACGATAAATAAGGCACGCCGGCGCAAACGGAAAGAAAAACGGAGGCCGAATGGCCTTGTACAAGGAATCAAATATCACACGAGTTAGGTAGTCTATGGGTACGAAAAAAAGTACGAAATAAAACGTTTGTAATTCTCTTTGAAGTGCGATGTGATATCGACCGAACGATAAATAAGGCACGCCGGCGCAAACGGCAAGCAAAACGGAGGCCGGAATGGCCTTGTACAAGGAATCAAAATCACACGGTTAAGTACTCTATGGGTACGAAAAAAAGTACGAAAAAAAACATTTGTAATTCTCTTTGAAGTGCGATGTGATATCGACCGAACGATAAATAAGGCACGCCGGTGCAAACGGAAAGAAAAACGGAGGCAGAATGGCCTTGTACAAGGAATCAAAAATCACACGAGTTAAGTACTCTATGGGTACAAAAAAAAAGTACGAAAAAAAACGTTTGTAATTCTCTTTGAAATGCGATGTGATATCGACCGAACGATAAATAAGGCACGCCGGCGCAAACGGCAAGCAAAACGGAAGCGAGAATGGCCTTGTACAAGGAATCAAATATCACACGGTTAAGTAGTCTATGGGTACGAAAAAAAGTACGAAATAAAACGTTTGTAATTCTCTTTGAAGTGCGATGTGATATCGACCAGAACGATAAATAAGGCACGCCGGCACAAACGGCAAGCAAAACGGAGGCAAGAATGGCCTTGTACAAGGAATCAAATATCACACGGTTAAGTACTCTATGGGTACGAAAAAAAGTACGAAAAAAAACGTTTGCAATTCTCTTTGAATTACTGATGTGATATCGACCGAACGATAAATAAGGCACGCCGGCACAAACGGCAAGCAAAACGGAGGCCGAATGGCCTTGTACAAGGAATCAAAAATCACACACGTTACGTACTCTATGGGTACGAAAAAAAGTATGAAAAAAAATGTTTGTAATTCTCTTTGAACTGCGATGTGATATCGACCGAACGATAAATAAGGCACGCCGGCGCAAACGGAAAGAAAAACGGAGGCCGAATGGCCTTGTACAAGGAATCAAATATCACACGTTAGGTAGTCTATGGGTACGAAAAAAAGTACGAAAAAAACGTTTGTAATTCTCTTTGAAGTACGATGTGATATCGACCGAACGATAAATAAGGCACGCCGGCGCCAACGGCAAGCAAAACGGAGGCCGAGAATGGCCTTGTACAAGGAATTAAAATCACACGGTTAAGTACTCTATGGGTACGAAAAAAAGTACGAAAAAAACGTTTGTAATTCTCTTTGAAGTGCGATGTGATATCGACCGAACGATAAATAAGGCACGCGGTGCAAACGGAAAGCAAAACGGAGGCGAGAATGGCCTTGTACAAGGAATCAAAAATCACACGAGTTAAGTACTCTATGGGTACGAAAAAAAGTACGAAAAAAAATGTTTGTAATTCTCTTTGAAGTGCGATGTGATATCGACCGAACGATAAATAAGGCACGCCGGCGCAAACGGCAAGCAAAACGGAGGCCGAATGGCCTTGTACAAGGAATCAAATATCACACGGTTAAGTACTCTATGGGTACGAAAAAAAGTACGAAAAAAAATGTTTGTAATTCTCTTTGAAGTACGATGTGATATCGACCGAACGATAAATAAGGCACGCCGGCGCAAACGGCAAGCAAAACGGAGGCCGAGAATGGCCTTGTACAAGGAATCAAATATCACACGAGTTAAGTAGTCTATGGGTACGAAAAAAAGTACGAAATAAAACGTTTGTAATTCTCTTTGAAGTGCGATGTGATATCGACCGAACGATAAATAAGGCACGCCGGCGCAAACGGCAAGCAAAACGGAGGCCAGAATGGCCTTGTACAAGGAATCAAATATCACACGGTTAAGTACTACTGGGTACGGGTATGAAAAAAAACGTTTGCAATTCTCTTTGAATTGCGATGTGATATCGACCGAACGATAAATAAGGCACGCCGGCGCAAACGGCAAGCAAAACGGAGGCGAGAATGGCCTTGTACAAGGAATCAAATATCACACGAGTTAAGTACTCTATGGGTACGAAAAAAAGTACGAAAAAAAACGTTTGTAATTCTCTTTGAATTGCGATGTGATATCGACCGAACGATAAATAAGGCACGCCGGCATAAACGACAAGCAAAACGGAGGCCGAGAATGGCCTTGTACAAGGAATCAAAAATCACACGATTACGTACTCTATGGGTACGAAAAAAAATACGAAAAAAAATGTTTGTAATTCTCTTTGAAGTGCGATGTGATATCGACCAGAACAATAAATAAGGCACGCCGGCGCAAACGGAAAGAAAAACGGAGGCCAGAATGGCCTTGTACAAGGAATCAAATATCACATAGTTAGGTAGTCTATGGGTACGAAAAAAAGTACGAAATAAAACGTTTGTAATTCTCTTTGAATTGCGATGTGATATCGACCGAACGATAAATAAGGCACGCCGGCGCAAACGGCAAGCAAAACGGAGGCCGAGAATGGCCTTGTACAAGGAATCAAAAATCACACGAGTTAAGTACTCTATGGGTACGAAAAAAAGTACGAAAAAAAACGTTTGTAATTCTCTTTGAAGTGCGATGTGATATCGACCGAACGATAAATAAGGCACGCCGGTGCAAACGGAAAGCAAAACGGAGGCGAGAATGGCCTTGTACAAGGAATCAAAAATCACACGAGTTAAGTACTCTATGGGTACGAAAAAAAGTACGAAAAAAATGTTTGTAATTCTCTTTGAATGCGATGTGATATCGACCGAACGATAAATAAGGCACGCCGGTGCAAACGGAAAGAAAAACGGAGGCCGAGAATGGCCTTGTACAAGGAATCAAATATCACACGGTTAAGTACTCTATGGGTACGAAAAAAAGTACGAAAAAAAATGTTTGTAATTCTCTTTGAAGTACTGATGTGATATCGACCAGAACGATAAATAAGGCACACCGGTGCAAACGGCAAGCAAAACGGAGGCCAAAATGGCCTTGTACAAGGAATCAAATATCACACAGTTAGGTAGTCTATGGGTACGAAAAAAAGTACGAAATAAAACGTTTGTAATTCTCTTTGAAGTACTGATGTGATATCGACCAGAACGATAAATAAGGCACGCCGGCGCAAACGGCAAGCAAAACGGAGGCCAGAATGGCCTTGTACAAGGAATCAAATATCACACAGTTAAGTACTCTATGGGTACGAAAAAAAGTACGAAAAAAAATGTTTGCAATTCTCTTTGAATTACTGATGTGATATCGACCAGAACGATAAATAAGGCACGCCGGCACAAACGGCAAGCAAAACGGAGGCCAGAATGGCCTTGTACAAGGAATCAAAAATCACATAGTTAAGTACTCTATGGGTACGAAAAAAAATGTTTGTAATTCTCTTTGAAGTACTGATGTGATATCGACCAGAACGATAAATAAGGCACGCCGGCGCAAACGGAAAGAAAAACGGAGGCCAGAATGGCCTTGTACAAGGAATCAAATATCACACGAGTTAAGTAGTCTATGGGTACGAAAAAAAGTACGAAATAAAACGTTTGTAATTCTCTTTGAAGTGCGATGTGATATCGACCGAACGATAAATAAGGCACGCCGGCGCAAACGGAAAGCAAAACGGAGGCCGAATGGCCTTGTACAAGGAATCAAAAATCACACGAGTTAAGTACTCTATGGGTACGAAAAAAAAGTACGAAAAAAATGTTTGTAATTCTCTTTGAAGTAGCGATGTGATATCGACCGAACGATAAATAAGGCACGCCGGTGCAAACGGCAAGCAAAACGGAGGCCAGAATGGCCTTGTACAAGGAATCAAATATCACACAGTTAAGTACTCTATGGGTACGAAAAAAAGTACGAAAAAAAATGTTTGTAATTACGCCGGCGCAAACGGCAAGCAAAACGGAGGCCAGAATGGCCTTGTACAAGGAATCAAATATCACACAGTTAGGTAGTCTATGGGTACGAAAAAAAGTACGAAATAAAACGTTTGTAATTCTCTTTGAAGTACTGATGTGATATCGACCAGAACGATAAATAAGGCACGCCGGCGCAAACGGCAAGCAAAACGGAGGCCAGAATGGCCTTGTACAAGGAATCAAATATCACACAGTTAAGTACTCTATGGGTACGAAAAAAAGTACGAAAAAAATGTTTGTAATTCTCTTTGAATTACTGATGTGATATCGACCAGAACGATAAATAAGGCACGCCGGCGCAAACGGCAAGCAAAACGGAGGCGAGAATGGCCTTGTACAAGGAATCAAAAATCACACGAGTTAAGTACTCTATGGGTACGAAAAAAAGTACGAAAAAAAACGTTTGTAATTCTCTTTGAAGTGCGATGTGATATCGACCGAACGATAAATAAGGCACGCCGGCGCAAACGGCAAGCAAAACGGAGGCCGAGAATGGCCTTGTACAAGGAATCAAAATCACACGGTTAAGTACTCTATGGGTACGAAAAAAAGTACGAAAAAAACGTTTGTAATTCTCTTTGAAGTGCGATGTGATATCGACCGAACGATAAATAAGGCACGCCGGCGCAAACGGCAAGCAAAACGGAGGCGAGAATGGCCTTGTACAAGGAATCAAAAATCACACGAGTTAAGTACTCTATGGGTACGAAAAAAAGTACGAAAAAAACGTTTGTAATTCTCTTTGAAGTGCGATGTGATATCGACCGAACGATAAATAAGGCACGCCGGCGCAAACGGCAAGCAAAACGGAGGCGAGAATGGCCTTGTACAAGGAATCAAAAATCACACGGTTAAGTACTCTATGGGTACGAAAAAAAGTACGAAAAAAAACGTTTGTAATTCTCTTTGAAGTGCGATGTGATATCGACCGAACGATAAATAAGGCACGCCGGCGCAAACGGCAAGCAAAACGGAGCGAGAATGGCCTTGTACAAGGAATCAAATATCACACGGTTAAGTACTCTATGGGTACGAAAAAAAGTACGAAAAAAAACGTTTGTAATTCTCTTTGAAGTGCGATGTGATATCGACCGAACGATAAATAAGGCACGCCGGCGCAAACGGCAAGCAAAACGGAGGCGAGAATGGCCTTGTACAAGGAATCAAAAATCACACGGTTAAGTACTCTATGGGTACGAAAAAAAGTACGAAAAAAAACGTTTGTAATTCTCTTTGAAGTACGTGTGATATCGACCGAACGATAAATAAGGCACGCCGGCGCAAACGGCAAGCAAAACGGAGGCGAGAATGGCCTTGTACAAGGAATCAAAAATCACACGGTTAAGTACTCTATGGGTACGAAAAAAAGTACGAAAAAAAACGTTTGTAATTCTCTTTGAAGTACGTGTGATATCGACCGAACGATAAATAAGGCACGCCGGCGCAAACGGCAAGCAAAACGGAGGCGGAATGGCCTTGTACAAGGAATCAAAAATCACACGGTTAAGTACTCTATGGGTACGAAAAAAAGTACGAAAAAAAACGTTTGTAATTCTCTTTGAAGTGCGATGTGATATCGACCGAACGATAAATAAGGCACGCCGGCGCAAACGGCAAGCAAAACGGAGGCCGGAATGGCCTTGTACAAGGAATCAAAAATCACACGAGTTAAGTACTCTATGGGTACGAAAAAAAGTACGAAAAAAAACGTTTGTAATTCTCTTTGAAGTGCGATGTGATATCGACCGAACGATAAATAAGGCACGCCGGCGCAAACGGCAAGCAAAACGGAGGCGAGAATGGCCTTGTACAAGGAATCAAAAATCACACGGTTAAGTACTACATGGGTACGAAAAAAAGTACGAAAAAAAATGTTTGTAATTCTCTTTGAAGTGCGATGTGATATCGACCGAACGATAAATAAGGCACGCCGGCGCAAACGGCAAGCAAAACGGAGGCCGAGAATGGCCTTGTACAAGGAATCAAAAATCACACGGTTAAGTACTCTATGGGTACGAAAAAAAGTACGAAAAAAAATGTTTGTAATTCTCTTTGAAGTGCGATGTGATATCGACCGAACGATAAATAAGGCACGCCGGCGCAAACGGCAAGCAAAACGGAGGCGAGAATGGCCTTGTACAAGGAATCAAATATCACACGGTTAAGTACTCTATGGGTACGAAAAAAAGTACGAAAAAAAACGTTTGTAATTCTCTTTGAAGTGCGATGTGATATCGACCGAACGATAAATAAGGCACGCCGGCGCAAACGGCAAGCAAAACGGAGGCGAGAATGGCCTTGTACAAGGAATCAAAAATCACACGAGTTAAGTACTCTATGGGTACGAAAAAAAGTACGAAAAAAAACGTTTGTAATTCTCTTTGAAGTGCGATGTGATATCGACCGAACGATAAATAAGGCACGCCGGCGCAAACGGCAAGCAAAACGGAGGCGAGAATGGCCTTGTACAAGGAATCAAAAATCACACGAGTTAAGTACTCTATGGGTACGAAAAAAAGTACGAAAAAAAATGTTTGTAATTCTCTTTGAAGTACGATGTGATATCGACCGAACGATAAATAAGGCACGCCGGCGCAAACGGCAAGCAAAACGGAGGCCGAGAATGGCCTTGTACAAGGAATCAAATATCACACGAGTTAAGTAGTCTATGGGTACGAAAAAAAGTACGAAATAAAACGTTTGTAATTCTCTTTGAAGTGCGATGTGATATCGACCGAACGATAAATAAGGCACGCCGGCGCAAACGGCAAGCAAAACGGAGGCCGAATGGCCTTGTACAAGGAATCAAAAATCACACGAGTTAAGTACTCTATGGGTACGAAAAAAAGTACGAAAAAAAACGTTTGTAATTCTCTTTGAAATGCGATGTGATATCGACCGAACGATAAATAAGGCACGCCGGCGCAAACGGCAAGCAAAACGGAGGCCGAGAATGGCCTTGTACAAGGAATCAAAAATCACACGGTTAAGTACTCTATGGGTACGAAAAAAAGTACGAAAAAATGTTTGTAATTCTCTTTGAAATGCGATGTGATATCGACCGAACGATAAATAAGGCACGCCGGCGCAAACGGCAAGCAAAACGGAGGCGGAATGGCCTTGTACAAGGAATCAAATATCACACAGTTAGGTAGTCTATGGGTACGAAAAAAAGTACGAAATAAAACGTTTGTAATTCTCTTTGAAGTGCGATGTGATATCGACCGAACGATAAATAAGGCACGCCGGCGCAAACGGCAAGCAAAACGGAGGCCGAGAATGGCCTTGTACAAGGAATCAAATATCACACGGTTAAGTACTCTATGGGTACGAAAAAAAAAAGTACGAAAAAAACGTTTGTAATTCTCTTTGAATTGCGATGTGATATCGACCGAACGATAAATAAGGCACGCCGGCGCAAACGGCAAGCAAAACGGAGGCCGAATGGCCTTGTACAAGGAATCAAAAATCACACGAGTTAAGTACTCTATGGGTACGAAAAAAAGTACGAAAAAAAATGTTTGTAATTCTCTTTGAAGTACGATGTGATATCGACCGAACGATAAATAAGGCACGCCGGCGCAAACGGCAAGCAAAACGGAGGCCGAGAATGGCCTTGTACAAGGAATCAAAAATCACACGGTTAAGTACTCTATGGGTACGAAAAAAAGTACGAAAAAAACGTTTGTAATTCTCTTTGAAATGCGATGTGATATCGACCGAACGATAAATAAGGCACGCCGGCGCAAACGGCAAGCAAAACGGAGGCGAGAATGGCCTTGTACAAGGAATCAAATATCACACGAGTTAAGTACTCTATGGGTACGAAAAAAAGTACGAAAAAAAATGTTTGTAATTCTCTTTGAATGCGATGTGATATCGACCGAACGATAAATAAGGCACGCCGGCGCAAACGGCAAGCAAAACGGAGGCGAGAATGGCCTTGTACAAGGAATCAAATATCACACGGTTAAGTACTCTATGGGTACGAAAAAAAGTACGAAAAAAACGTTTGTAATTCTCTTTGAAATGCGATGTGATATCGACCGAACGATAAATAAGGCACGCCGGCGCAAACGGCAAGCAAAACGGAGGCGAGAATGGCCTTGTACAAGGAATCAAATATCACACGGTTAAGTAGTCTATGGGTACGAAAAAAAGTACGAAAAAAACGTTTGTAATTCTCTTTGAAGTACGATGTGATATCGACCGAACGATAAATAAGGCACGCCGGCGCAAACGGCAAGCAAAACGGAGGCCAGAATGGCCTTGTACAAGGAATCAAAAATCACACAGTTAAGTACTCTATGGGTACGAAAAAAAGTACGAAAAAAAACGTTTGTAATTCTCTTTGAAGTGCGATGTGATATCGACCGAACGATAAATAAGGCACGCCGGCGCAAACGGAAAGAAAAACGGAGGCGAGAATGGCCTTGTACAAGGAATCAAAAATCACACGGTTAAGTACTCTATGGGTACGAAAAAAAAGTACGAAAAAAAAAACGTTTGTAATTCTCTTTGAAGTGCGATGTGATATCGACCGAACGATAAATAAGGCACGCCGGCGCAAACGGCAAGCAAAACGGAGGCCGAGAATGGCCTTGTACAAGGAATCAAATATCACACGAGTTAGGTAGTCTATGGGTACGAAAAAAAGTACGAAATAAAACGTTTGTAATTCTCTTTGAAGTGCGATGTGATATCGACCGAACGATAAATAAGGCACGCCGGCGCAAACGGCAAGCAAAACGGAGGCAGAATGGCCTTGTACAAGGAATCAAAAATCACACGGTTAAGTACTCATGGGTACGAAAAAAAGTACGAAAAAAAACGTTTGTAATTCTCTTTGAATGCGATGTGATATCGACCGAACGATAAATAAGGCACGCCGGCGCAAACGGCAAGCAAAACGGAGGCCGAGAATGGCCTTGTACAAGGAATCAAAAATCACACGGTTAAGTACTCTATGGGTACGAAAAAAAGTACGAAAAAAAACGTTTGTAATTCTCTTTGAATGCGATGTGATATCGACCGAACGATAAATAAGGCACGCCGGCGCAAACGGAAAGAAAAACGGAGGCGAGAATGGCCTTGTACAAGGAATCAAATATCACACGGTTAGGTAGTCTATGGGTACGAAAAAAAGTACGAAATAAAACGTTTGTAATTCTCTTTGAAATGCGATGTGATATCGACCGAACGATAAATAAGGCACGCCGGCGCAAACGGCAAGCAAAACGGAGGCGAGAATGGCCTTGTACAAGGAATCAAAAATCACACGGTTAAGTACTCTATGGGTACGAAAAAAAGTACGAAAAAAACGTTTGTAATTCTCTTTGAAGTACGATGTGATATCGACCGAACGATAAATAAGGCACGCCGGCGCAAACGGCAAGAAAAACGGAGGCAGAATGGCCTTGTACAAGGAATCAAAAATCACACGGTTAAGTACTCTATGGGTACGAAAAAAAGTACGAAAAAAACGTTTGTAATTCTCTTTGAAGTGCGATGTGATATCGACCGAACGATAAATAAGGCACGCCGGCGCAAACGGCAAGCAAAACGGAGGCGAGAATGGCCTTGTACAAGGAATCAAAAATCACACGAGTTAAGTACTCTATGGGTACGAAAAAAAGTACGAAAAAAAATGTTTGTAATTCTCTTTGAAATGCGATGTGATATCGACCGAACGATAAATAAGGCACGCCGGCGCAAACGGCAAGCAAAACGGAGGCGAGAATGGCCTTGTACAAGGAATCAAATATCACACGGTTAAGTACTCTATGGGTACGAAAAAAAGTACGAAAAAAACGTTTGTAATTCTCTTTGAAATGCGATGTGATATCGACCGAACGATAAATAAGGCACGCCGGCGCAAACGGCAAGCAAAACGGAGGCGAGAATGGCCTTGTACAAGGAATCAAATATCACACGAGTTAAGTACTCTATGGGTACGAAAAAAAGTACGAAAAAAAACGTTTGTAATTCTCTTTGAAGTACGATGTGATATCGACCGAACGATAAATAAGGCACGCCGGCGCAAACGGCAAGCAAAACGGAGGCCGAGAATGGCCTTGTACAAGGAATCAAAAATCACACGAGTTAAGTACTCTATGGGTACGAAAAAAAGTACGAAAAAAAATGTTTGTAATTCTCTTTGAAGTGCGATGTGATATCGACCGAACGATAAATAAGGCACGCCGGCGCAAACGGAAAGAAAAACGGAGGCGAGAATGGCCTTGTACAAGGAATCAAATATCACACGGTTAAGTAGTCTATGGGTACGAAAAAAAGTACGAAATAAAACGTTTGTAATTCTCTTTGAAATGCGATGTGATATCGACCGAACGATAAATAAGGCACGCCGGCGCAAACGGCAAGCAAAACGGAGGCGAGAATGGCCTTGTACAAGGAATCAAAAATCACACGGTTAAGTACTCTATGGGTACGAAAAAAAGTACGAAAAAAAACGTTTGTAATTCTCTTTGAAATGCGATGTGATATCGACCGAACGATAAATAAGGCACGCCGGCGCAAACGGCAAGCAAAACGGAGGCGGAGAATGGCCTTGTACAAGGAATCAAAAATCACACGGTTAAGTACTCTATGGGTACGAAAAAAAGTACGAAAAAAAACGTTTGTAATTCTCTTTGAAATGCGATGTGATATCGACCGAACGATAAATAAGGCACGCCGGCGCAAACGGCAAGCAAAACGGAGCCGAGAATGGCCTTGTACAAGGAATCAAATATCACACGGTTAGGTAGTCTATGGGTACGAAAAAAAGTACGAAAAAAACGTTTGTAATTCTCTTTGAAAGTACGATGTGATATCGACCGAACGATAAATAAGGCACGCCGGCGCAAACGGCAAGCAAAACGGAGGCGAGAATGGCCTTGTACAAGGAATCAAATATCACACGGTTAAGTAGTCTATGGGTACGAAAAAAAGTACGAAATAAAACGTTTGTAATTCTCTTTGAATTGCGATGTGATATCGACCGAACGATAAATAAGGCACGCCGGCACAAACGGCAAGCAAAACGGAGGCGAGAATGGCCTTGTACAAGGAATCAAAAATCACACGGTTAAGTACTCTATGGGTACGAAAAAAAGTACGAAAAAAATGTTTGTAATTCTCTTTGAAGTACGATGTGATATCGACCGAACGATAAATAAGGCACGCCGGCGCAAACGGAAAGAAAAACGGAGGCCGAATGGCCTTGTACAAGGAATCAAATATCACACGAGTTAAGTACTCTATGGGTACGAAAAAAAGTACGAAAAAAAATGTTTGTAATTCTCTTTGAAATCGATGTGATATCGACCGAACGATAAATAAGGCACGCCGGCGCAAACGGCAAGCAAAACGGAGGCAGAATGGCCTTGTACAAGGAATCAAATATCACACGATTAAGTACTCTATGGGTACGAAAAAAAGTACGAAAAAAAATGTTTGTAATTCTCTTTGAAGTGCGATGTGATATCGACCGAACGATAAATAAGGCACGCCGGCGCAAACGGCAAGCAAAACGGAGGCGAGAATGGCCTTGTACAAGAATCAAATATCACACGAGTTAGGTAGTCTATGGGTACGAAAAAAAGTACGAAATAAAACGTTTGTAATTCTCTTTGAAGTGCGATGTGATATCGACCGAACGATAAATAAGGCACGCCGGCGCAAACGGCAAGCAAAACGGAGGCCGAATGGCCTTGTACAAGGAATCAAAATCACACGGTTAAGTACTCTATGGGTACGAAAAAAGTACGAAAAAAACGTTTGTAATTCTCTTTGAAGTACGATGTGATATCGACCGAACGATAAATAAGGCACGCCGGCGCAAACGGCAAGCAAAACGGAGGCCGAATGGCCTTGTACAAGGAATCAAAAATCACACGGTTAAGTACTCTATGGGTACGAAAAAAAGTACGAAAAAAAATGTTTGTAATTCTCTTTGAAGTATGCGATGTGATATCGACCGAACGATAAATAAGGCACGCCGGCGCAAACGGCAAGCAAAACGGAGGCGAGAATGGCCTTGTACAAGGAATCAAATATCACACGGTTAGGTAGTCTATGGGTACGAAAAAAAGTACGAAATAAAACGTTTGTAATTCTCTTTGAAATGCGATGTGATATCGACCGAACGATAAATAAGGCACGCCGGCGCAAACGGCAAGCAAAACGGAGGCCAGAATGGCCTTGTACAAGGAATCAAAAATCACACGAGTTAAGTACTACATGGGTACGAAAAAAAGTACGAAAAAAAACGTTTGTAATTCTCTTTGAAGTACGATGTGATATCGACCGAACGATAAATAAGGCACGCCGGTGCAAACGGAAAAGCAAAACGGAGGCCGAGAATGGCCTTGTACAAGGAATCAAAAATCACACGGTTAAGTACTCTATGGGTACGAAAAAAAGTACGAAAAAAAATGTTTGTAATTCTCTTTGAAGTACGATGTGATATCGACGAACGATAAATAAGGCACGCCGGCGCAAACGGAAAGCAAAACGGAGGCCGGAGAATGGCCTTGTACAAGGAATCAAATATCACACGAGTTAGGTAGTCTATGGGTACAAAAAAAAAAGTACGAAATAAAACGTTTGTAATTCTCTTTGAAATACGATGTGATATCGACCGAACGATAAATAAGGCACGCCGGCGCAAACGGCAAGCAAAACGGAGGCGAGAATGGCCTTGTACAAGGAATCAAATATCACACGAGTTAAGTACTCTATGGGTACGAAAAAAGTACGAAAAAAACGTTTGTAATTCTCTTTGAAGTACGATGTGATATCGACCGAACGATAAATAAGGCACGCCGGCGCAAACGGCAAGCAAAACGGAGGCAGAATGGCCTTGTACAAGGAATCAAATATCACACGATTAAGTACTCTATGGGTACGAAAAAAAGTACGAAAAAAAACGTTTGTAATTCTCTTTGAATTGCGATGTGATATCGACCGAACGATAAATAAGGCACGCCGGCACAAACGGCAAGCAAAACGGAGGCCGAATGGCCTTGTACAAGGAATCAAAAATCACACGGTTAGGTACTCTATGGGTACGAAAAAAAAAGTACGAAAAAAAATGTTTGTAATTCTCTTTGAAATGCGATGTGATATCGACCGAACGATAAATAAGGCACGCCGGCGCAAACGGCAAGCAAAACGGAGGCCGAATGGCCTTGTACAAGGAATCAAATATCACACGGTTAAGTACTCTATGGGTACGAAAAAAGTACGAAAAAAACGTTTGTAATTCTCTTTGAAATGCGATGTGATATCGACCGAACGATAAATAAGGCACGCCGGCGCAAACGGCAAGCAAAACGGAGGCCGAGAATGGCCTTGTACAAGGAATCAAAATCACACGATTAAGTACTCTATGGGTACGAAAAAAAGTACGAAAAAAAACGTTTGTAATTCTCTTTGAAGTACGATGTGATATCGACCGAACGATAAATAAGGCACGCCGGCGCAAACGGCAAGCAAAACGGAGGCCGAATGGCCTTGTACAAGGAATCAAATATCACACGAGTTAAGTACTCTATGGGTACGAAAAAAAGTACGAAAAAAAACGTTTGTAATTCTCTTTGAATTATGCGATGTGATATCGACCGAACGATAAATAAGGCACGCCGGCGCAAACGGCAAGCAAAACGGAGGCGAGAATGGCCTTGTACAAGGAATCAAAAATCACACGGTTAAGTACTCTATGGGTACGAAAAAAAGTACGAAAAAAAATGTTTGTAATTCTCTTTGAAGTACGATGTGATATCGACCGAACGATAAATAAGGCACGCCGGCGCAAACGGCAAGAAAAACGGAGGCCAGAATGGCCTTGTACAAGGAATCAAATATCACACAATTAGGTAGTCTATGGGTACGAAAAAAAAGTACGAAATAAAACGTTTGTAATTCTCTTTGAAGTACTGATGTGATATCGACCGAACGATAAATAAGGCACGCCGGCGCAAACGGCAAGCAAAACGGAGGCCGAATGGCCTTGTACAAGGAATCAAATATCACACGGTTAAGTACTACTATGGGTACGAAAAAAAGTACGAAAAAAAACGTTTGTAATTCTCTTTTTGAATTGCGATGTGATATCGACCGAACGATAAATAAGGCACGCCGGCGCAAACGGCAAGCAAAACGGAGGCCGAGAATGGCCTTGTACAAGGAATCAAAAATCACACGGTTAAGTACTCTATGGGTACGAAAAAAAGTACGAAAAAAAATGTTTGTAATTCTCTTTGAAATGCGATGTGATATCGACCGAACGATAAATAAGGCACGCCGGCGCAAACGGAAAGAAAAACGGAGGCCGGAATGGCCTTGTACAAGGAATCAAATATCACACGGTTAGGTAGTCTATGGGTACGAAAAAAAGTACGAAATAAAACGTTTGTAATTCTCTTTGAAGTGCGATGTGATATCGACCGAACGATAAATAAGGCACGCCGGCGCAAACGGCAAGCAAAACGGAGGCCGAGAATGGCCTTGTACAAGGAATCAAATATCACACGAGTTAAGTACTCTATGGGTACGAAAAAAAGTACGAAAAAAACGTTTGTAATTCTCTTTGAAGTACGATGTGATATCGACCGAACGATAAATAAGGCACGCCGGCGCAAACGGCAAGCAAAACGGAGGCCGAGAATGGCCTTGTACAAGGAATCAAATATCACACGGTTAAGTACTCTATGGGTACGAAAAAAAGTACGAAAAAAAATGTTTGTAATTCTCTTTGAAGTGCGATGTGATATCGACCAGAACGATAAATAAGGCACGCCGGCGCAAACGGCAAGAAAAACGGAGGCCAGAATGGCCTTGTACAAGGAATCAAATATCACACAGTTAGGTAGTCTATGGGTACGAAAAAAAGTACGAAAAAAACGTTTGTAATTCTCTTTGAAGTACTGATGTGATATCGACCAGAACGATAAATAAGGCACGCCGGCGCAAACGGCAAGCAAAACGGAGCGAGAATGGCCTTGTACAAGGAATCAAATATCACACGGTTAGGTAGTCTATGGGTACGAAAAAAAGTACGAAATAAAACGTTTGTAATTCTCTTTGAAATGCGATGTGATATCGACCGAACGATAAATAAGGCACGCCGGCGCAAACGGCAAGCAAAACGGAGGCGAGAATGGCCTTGTACAAGGAATCAAATATCACACGAGTTAAGTACTCTATGGGTACGAAAAAAAGTACGAAAAAAACGTTTGTAATTCTCTTTGAAATGCGATGTGATATCGACCGAACGATAAATAAGGCACGCCGGCGCAAACGGCAAGCAAAACGGAGGCGAGAATGGCCTTGTACAAGGAATCAAATATCACACGAGTTAAGTACTCTATGGGTACGAAAAAAAGTACGAAAAAAAAATGTTTGTAATTCTCTTTGAAGTGCGATGTGATATCGACCGAACGATAAATAAGGCACGCCGGCGCAAACGGAAAGAAAAACGGAGGCGAGAATGGCCTTGTACAAGGAATCAAATATCACACGAGTTAGGTAGTCTATGGGTACGAAAAAAAGTACGAAAAAAAACGTTTGTAATTCTCTTTGAAGTGCGATGTGATATCGACCGAACGATAAATAAGGCACGCCGGCGCAAACGGCAAGCAAAACGGAGGCCGAGAATGGCCTTGTACAAGGAATCAAATATCACACGGTTAAGTAGTCTATGGGTACGAAAAAAAGTACGAAAAAAAACGTTTGTAATTCTCTTTGAAGTGCGATGTGATATCGACCGAACGATAAATAAGGCACGCCGGCGCAAACGGCAAGAAAAACGGAGGCCGAGAATGGCCTTGTACAAGGAATCAAATATCACACGAGTTAAGTACTCTATGGGTACGAAAAAAAGTACGAAAAAAAACGTTTGTAATTCTCTTTGAAGTACGATGTGATATCGACCGAACGATAAATAAGGCACGCCGGCGCAAACGGCAAGCAAAACGGAGGCAGAATGGCCTTGTACAAGGAATCAAATATCACACGGTTAGGTAGTCTATGGGTACGAAAAAAAAGTACGAAATAAAACGTTTGTAATTCTCTTTGAAGTGCGATGTGATATCGACCGAACGATAAATAAGGCACGCCGGCGCAAACGGCAAGCAAAACGGAGGCCGAGAATGGCCTTGTACAAGGAATCAAATATCACACGGTTAAGTACTCTATGGGTACGAAAAAAAGTACGAAAAAAAACGTTTGTAATTCTCTTTGAAGTACGATGTGATATCGACCGAACGATAAATAAGGCACGCCGGCGCAAACGGCAAGCAAAACGGAGGCCGAGAATGGCCTTGTACAAGGAATCAAAAATCACACGGTTAAGTACTCTATGGGTACGAAAAAAAGTACGAAAAAAAATGTTTGTAATTCTCTTTGAAATGCGATGTGATATCGACCGAACGATAAATAAGGCACGCCGGCGCAAACGGAAAGAAAAACGGAGGCCGAATGGCCTTGTACAAGGAATCAAATATCACACGGTTAGGTACTCTATGGGTACGAAAAAAAGTACGAAAAAAAACGTTTGTAATTCTCTTTGAAATGCGATGTGATATCGACCGAACGATAAATAAGGCACGCCGGCGCAAACGGCAAGCAAAACGGAGGCCAGAATGGCCTTGTACAAGGAATCAAATATCACACGTTAAGTAGTCTATGGGTACGAAAAAAAAAGTACGAAAAAAAACGTTTGTAATTCTCTTTGAAGTGATGTGATATCGACCAGAACGATAAATAAGGCACGCCGGCGCAAACGGAAAGAAAAACGGAGGCCAGAATGGCCTTGTACAAGGAATCAAAAATCACACAGTTAAGTACTCTATGGGTACGAAAAAAAGTACGAAAAAAAATGTTTGTAATTCTCTTTGAAATACTGATGTGATATCGACCAGAACGATAAATAAGGCACGCCGGCGCAAACGGCAAGCAAAACGGAGGCCAGAATGGCCTTGTACAAGGAATCAAAATCACACGGTTAAGTACTCTATGGGTACGAAAAAAAGTACGAAAAAAAACGTTTGTAATTCTCTTTGAAGTGCGATGTGATATCGACCGAACGATAAATAAGGCACGCCGGCGCAAACGGAAAGAAAAACGGAGGCGGAATGGCCTTGTACAAGGAATCAAATATCACACGGTTAGGTAGTCTATGGGTACGAAAAAAAGTACGAAATAAAACGTTTGTAATTCTCTTTGAAGTGCGATGTGATATCGACCGAACGATAAATAAGGCACGCCGGCGCAAACGGCAAGCAAAACGGAGGCGAGAATGGCCTTGTACAAGGAATCAAAAATCACACGTTAAGTACTCTATGGGTACGAAAAAAAGTACGAAAAAAACGTTTGTAATTCTCTTTGAAGTGCGATGTGATATCGACCGAACGATAAATAAGGCACGCCGGTGCAAACGGAAAGAAAAACGGAGGCGAGAATGGCCTTGTACAAGGAATCAAAAATCACACGAGTTAAGTACTCTATGGGTACGAAAAAAAGTACGAAAAAAAACGTTTGTAATTCTCTTTGAAGTGCGATGTGATATCGACCGAACGATAAATAAGGCACGCCGGCGCAAACGGCAAGCAAAACGGAGGCGAATGGCCTTGTACAAGGAATCAAATATCACACGGTTAGGTAGTCTATGGGTACGAAAAAAAGTACGAAAAAAACGTTTGTAATTCTCTTTGAATTACGATGTGATATCGACCGAACGATAAATAAGGCACGCCGGCGCAAACGGCAAGCAAAACGGAGGCCGAGAATGGCCTTGTACAAGGAATCAAAAATCACACGGTTAAGTACTCTATGGGTACGAAAAAAAGTACGAAAAAAAATTTGTAATTCTCTTTGAATACGATGTGATATCGACCGAACGATAAATAAGGCACGCCGGCGCAAACGGCAAGCAAAACGGAGGCCGAGAATGGCCTTGTACAAGGAATCAAATATCACACGAGTTAAGTACTCTATGGGTACGAAAAAAAGTACGAAATAAAACGTTTGTAATTCTCTTTGAAGTACGATGTGATATCGACCGAACGATAAATAAGGCACGCCGGCGCAAACGGCAAGAAAAACGGAGGCCGAGAATGGCCTTGTACAAGGAATCAAATATCACACGAGTTAAGTACTCTATGGGTACGAAAAAAAGTACGAAAAAAAATGTTTGTAATTCTCTTTGAAGTGCGATGTGATATCGACCGAACGATAAATAAGGCACGCCGGCGCAAACGGCAAGAAAAACGGAGGCGAGAATGGCCTTGTACAAGGAATCAAAAATCACACGGTTAAGTACTCTATGGGTACGAAAAAAAGTACGAAAAAAACGTTTGTAATTCTCTTTGAAGTACGATGTGATATCGACCGAACGATAAATAAGGCACGCCGGCGCAAACGGCAAGCAAAACGGAGGCGAGAATGGCCTTGTACAAGGAATCAAATATCACACGGTTAAGTAGTCTATGGGTACGAAAAAAAAGTACGAAATAAAACGTTTGTAATTCTCTTTGAAGTGCGATGTGATATCGACCGAACGATAAATAAGGCACGCCGGCGCAAACGGCAAGCAAAACGGAGGCAAGAATGGCCTTGTACAAGGAATCAAATATCACACGAGTTAAGTACTCTATGGGTACGAAAAAAAGTACGAAAAAAAACGTTTGTAATTCTCTTTGAAGTACGATGTGATATCGACCGAACGATAAATAAGGCACGCCGGTGCAAACGGAAAGAAAAACGGAGGCAGAATGGCCTTGTACAAGGAATCAAAAATCACACAGTTAAGTACTCTATGGGTACGAAAAAAAGTACGAAAAAAATGTTTGTAATTCTCTTTGAAGTACGATGTGATATCGACCGAACGATAAATAAGGCACGCCGGCGCAAACGGCAAGCAAAACGGAGGCCGAGAATGGCCTTGTACAAGGAATCAAAAATCACACGAGTTAAGTACTCTATGGGTACGAAAAAAAGTACGAAAAAAAACGTTTGTAATTCTCTTTGAAGTACGATGTGATATCGACCGAACGATAAATAAGGCACGCCGGCGCAAACGGAAAGCAAAACGGAGGCCGAGAATGGCCTTGTACAAGGAATCAAATATCACACGGTTAAGTACTCTATGGGTACGAAAAAAAGTACGAAAAAAAATGTTTGTAATTCTCTTTGAATTGCGATGTGATATCGACCGAACGATAAATAAGGCACGCCGGCGCAAACGGCAAGCAAAACGGAGGCGAGAATGGCCTTGTACAAGGAATCAAATATCACACGATTAGGTACTCTATGGGTACGAAAAAAAGTACGAAAAAAACGTTTGTAATTCTCTTTGAAGTGCGATGTGATATCGACCGAACGATAAATAAGGCACGCCGGCGCAAACGGAAAGAAAAACGGAGGCGAGAATGGCCTTGTACAAGGAATCAAATATCACACGAGTTAGGTACTCTATGGGTACGAAAAAAAGTACGAAATAAAATGTTTGTAATTCTCTTTGAAGTGCGATGTGATATCGACCGAACGATAAATAAGGCACGCCGGCGCAAACGGCAAGCAAAACGGAGGCGAGAATGGCCTTGTACAAGGAATCAAAAATCACACGGTTAAGTACTCTATGGGTACGAAAAAAAGTACGAAAAAAAACGTTTGTAATTCTCTTTGAAGTGCGATGTGATATCGACCGAACGATAAATAAGGCACGTCGGTGCAAACGGAAAGAAAAACGGAGGCCGAATGGCCTTGTACAAGGAATAAAAAATCACACGAGTTAAGTACTCTATGGGTACGAAAAAAAGTACGAAAAAAAATGTTTGTAATTCTCTTTGAAGTGCGATGTGATATCGACCGAACGATAAATAAGGCACGCCGGCGCAAACGGAAAGAAAAACGGAGGCCGAATGGCCTTGTACAAGGAATCAAATATCACACGGTTAGGTAGTCTATGGGTACGAAAAAAAGTACGAAATAAAACGTTTGTAATTCTCTTTGAAGTACGATGTGATATCGACCGAACGATAAATAAGGCACGCCGGCGCAAACGGCAAGCAAAACGGAGGCCGAATGGCCTTGTACAAGGAATCAAATATCACACGGTTAAGTACTCTATGGGTCCGAAAAAAAGTACGAAAAAAAACGTTTGCAATTCTCTTTGAATTGCGATGTGATATCGACCGAACGATAAATAAGGCACGCCGGCACAAACGGCAAGCAAAACGGAGGCCAGAATGGCCTTGTACAAGGAATCAAAAATCACACAGTTACGTACTCAATGGGTACGAAAAAAAGTACGAAAAAAATGTTTGTAATTCTCTTTGAAGTACTGATGTGATATCGACCAGAACGATAAATAAGGCACGCCGGCGCAAACGGAAAGAAAAACGGAGGCCAGAATGGCCTTGTACAAGGAATCAAATATCACACAGTTAGGTAGTCTATGGGTACGAAAAAAGAACGAAATAAAACGTTTGTAATTCTCTTTGAAGTACTGATGTGATATCGACCAGAACGATAAATAAGGCACGCCGGCGCAAACGGCAAGCAAAACGGAGGCCAGAATGGCCTTGTACAAGGAATCAAATATCACACGAGTTAGGTAGTCTATGGGTACGAAAAAAAGTACGAAATAAAACGTTTGTAATTCTCTTTGAAGTGCGATGTGATATCGACCGAACGATAAATAAGGCGCGCCGGCGCAAACGGCAAGCAAAACGGAGGCCGAATGGCCTTGTACAAGGAATCAAATATCACACGGAGTTAAGTACTCTATGGGTACGGGTACGAAAAAAACGTTTGCAATTCTCTTTGAATTGCGATGTGATATCGACCGAACGATAAATAAGGCACGCCGGTACAAACGGCAAGCAAAACGGAGGCCGAATGGCCTTGTACAAGGAATCAAATATCACACAGTTAAGTACTCTATGGGTACGAAAAAAAGTACGAAAAAAAATGTTTGTAATTCTCTTTGAAGTACTGATGTGATATCGACCAGAACGATAAATAAGGCACACCGGCGCAAACGGAAAGAAAAACGGAGGCCAGAATGGCCTTATACAAGGAATCAAATATCACACAGTTAGGTAGTCTATGGGTACGAAAAAAAAGTACGAAATAAAACATTTGTAATTCTCTTTGAAGTACTGATGTGATATCGACCGGAACGATAAATAAGGCACGCCGGCGCAAACGGCAAGCAAAACGGAGGCCAGAATGGCCTTGTACAAGGAATCAAAAATCACACAGTTAAGTACTCTATGGGTACGAAAAAAAGTACGAAAAAAAACATTTGTAATTCTCTTTGAAGTACTGATGTGATATCGACCAGAACGATAAATAAGGCACGTCGGTGCAAACGGAAAGAAAAACGGAGGCCAGAATGGCCTTGTACAAGGAATCAAAAATCACACAGTTAAGTACTCTATGGGTACGAAAAAAAGTACGAAAAAAAATGTTTGTAATTCTCTTTGAAGTACTGATGTGATATCGACCAGAACGATAAATAAGGCACGCCGGCGCAAACGGAAAGAAAAACGGAGGCCGGAATGGCCTTGTACAAGGAATCAAATATCACACAGTTAGGTAGTCTATGGGTACGAAAAAAAGTACGAAATAAAACGTTTGTAATTCTCTTTGTAGTACTGATGTGATATCGACCGAACGATAAATAAGGCACGCCGGCGCAAACGGCAAGCAAAACGGAGGCGAATGGCCTTGTACAAGGAATCAAATATCACACGAGTTAAGTACTCTATGGGTCCGAAAAAAAGTATGAAAAAAAACGTTTGCAATTCTCTTTGAATTACGATGTGATATCGACCGAACGATAAATAAGGCACGCCGGCACAAACGGCAAGCAAAACGGGAGGAGAATGGCCTTGTACAAGGAATCAAAAATCACACGAATGGTTAAGTACTCTATGGGTACGAAAAAAAGTATGAAAAAAACATTTGTAATTCTCTTTGAAGTGCGATGTGATATCAACCGAACGATAAATAAGGCACGCCGGTGCAAACGGAAAGAAAAACGGAGGCCAGAATGGCCTTGTACAAGGAATCAAAAATCACACAGTTAAGTACTCTATGGGTACGAAAAAAAGTACGAAAAAAAATGTTTGTAATTCTCTTTGAAGTACTAATGTGATATCGACCAGAACGATAAATAAGGCACGCCGGCGCAAACGGCAAGCAAAACGGAGGCCAGAATGGCCTTGTACAAGGAATCAAATATCACACAGTTAGGTAGTCTATGGGTACGAAAAAAAGTACGAAATAAAACGTTTGTAATTCTCTTTGAAGTACAGATGTCATATCGACCGAACGATAAATAAGGCATGCCGGCGCAAACGGCAAGCAAAACGGAGGCCGAATGGCCTTGTACAAGGAATCAAATATCACACGGTTAGGTAGTCTATGGGTACGAAAAAAAGTACGAAATAAAACGTTTGTAATTCTCTTTGAAGTACGATGTGATATCGACCGAACGATAAATAAGGCACACCGGCGCAAACGTCAAGCAAAACGGAGGCCGAATGGCCTTGTACAAGGAATCAAATATCACACGCAGTTAAGTACTCTATGGGTACGAAAAAAAGTACGAAAAAAAACGTTTGCAATTCTCTTTGAATTGCGATGTGATATCGACCGAACGATAAATAAGGCACGCCGGCACAAACGGCAAGCAAAACGGAGGCGGAATGGCCTTGTACAAGGAATCAAAAATAACACGGTGAAGTACTCTATGGGTACGAAAAAAGTACGAAAAAAAATGTTTGTAATTCTCTTTGAAGTACGATGTGATATCGACCGAACGATAAATAAGGCACGCCGGCGCAAACGGAGAAAAACGGAGGCGAGAATGGCCTTGTACAAGGAATCAAATATCACACGAGTTAGGTAGTCTATGGGTACGAAAAAAAGTACGAAATAAAACGTTTGTAATTCTCTTTGAAGTGCGATGTGATATCGACCGAACGATAAATAAGGCACGCCGGCGCAAACGGCAAGCAAAACGGAGGCCGAATGGCCTTGTACAAAGAATCAAAAATCACACATTTAAGTACTCTATGGGTACGAAAAAAAGTATGAAAAAAAACAATTGTAATTCTCTTTGAAGTGCGATGTGATATCGACCGAACGATAAATAAGGCACGCCGGTTCAAACGGAAAGAAAAACGGAGGCCGAATGGCCTTGTACGGGGAATCAAAAATCACACGGTTAAGTACTCTATGGGTACGAAAAAAAGTACGAAAAAAAATGTTTGTAATTCTCTTTGAAATGCGATGTGATATCGACCGAACGATAAATAAGGCACGCCGGCGCAAACGGCAAGCAAAACGGAGGCAGAATGGCCTTGTACATGGAATCAAATATCACACGAGTTAGGTAGTCTATGGGTACGAAAAAAAGTACGAAATAAAACGTTTGTAATTCTCTTTGAAGTACTGCGATGTGATATCGACCGAACGATAAATAAGGCACACCGGCGCAAACGTCAAGCAAAACGGAGGCCGAATGGCCTTGTACAAGGAATCAAATATCACACGGTTAAGTACTCTATGGGTACGGAAAAAAACGTTTGCAATTCTCTTTGAATTGCGATGTGATATCGACCGAACGATAAATAAGGCACGCCGGCACAAACGGCAAGCAAAACGGAGGCCGAATGGCCTTGTACAAGGAATCAAAAATCACACGGTGAAGTACTCTATGGGTACGAAAAAAAGTACGAAAAAAATGTTTGTAATTCTCTTTGAAAGTACCGATGTGATATCGACCAGAACGATAAATAAGGCACGCCGTCGCAAACGGAAAGAAAAACGGAGGCCAGAATGGCCTTGTATAAGGAATCAAATATCACACACAGTTAGGTAGTCTATGGGTACGAAAAAAAGTACGAAATAAAACGTTTGTAATTCTCTTTGAAGTGCGATGTGATATCGACCGAACGATAAATAAGGCACGCCGGCGCAAACGGCAAGCAAAACGGAGGCCGAATGGCCTTGTACAAGGAATCAAAAATCACACGTTAAGTACTCTATGGGTACGAAAAAAAGTATGAAAAAAAACAATTGTAATTCTCTTTGAAGTGCGATGTGATATCGACCAGAACGATAAATAAGGCACGCCGGTGCAAACGGAAAGAAAAACGGAGGCTAGAATGGCCTTGTACAAGGAATCAAAAATCACACGGTTAAGTACTCTATGGGTACGAAAAAAAGTACGAAAAAAAATTTTTATTCTCTTTGAAATACGATGTGATATCGACCGAACGATAAATAAGGCACGCCGGTGCAAACGGAAAGAAAAACGGAGGCCAGAATGGCCTTGTACAAGGAATCAAATATCACACAGTTAGGTACTCTATGGGTACGAAAAAAGTACGAAATTTTTTTTTGTAATTCTCTTTGAAGTACTGATGTGATATCGACCAGAACGATAAATAAGGCACGCCGGTGCAAACGGCAAGCAAAACGGAGGCCAGAATGGCCTTGTACAAGGAATCAAATATCACACGGTTAGGTAGTATATGGGTACGAAAAAAAGTACGAAATAAAACGTTTGTAATTCTCTTTGAAGTGCGATGTGATATCGACCGAACGATAAATAAGGCACGCCGGCACAAACGGCAAGCAAAACGGAGGCCAAAATGGCCTTGTACAAGGAATCAAAAATCACACAGTTAAGTACTCTATGGGTACGAAAAAAAGTATGAAAAAAAACATTTGCAATTCTCTTTGAATTGCGATGTGATATCGACCGAACGATAAATAAGGCACGCCGGTGCAAACGGAAAGAAAAACGGAGGCCGAATGGCCTTGTACAAGGAATCAAAAATCACACGTTAAGTACTCTATGGGTACGAAAAAAAGTACGAAAAAAAATGTTTGTAATTCTCTTTGAAGTACGATGTGATATCGACCGAACGATAAATAAGGCACGCCGGTGCAAACGGCAAGCAAAACGGAGGCCGAATGGCCTTGTACAAGGAATCAAATATCACACGGTTAGGTAGTCTATGGGTACGAAAAAAAGTACGAAATAAAACGTTTGTAATTCTCTTTGAAGTGCGATGTGATATCGACCGAACGATAAATAAGGCACGCCGGCGCAAACGGCAAGCAAAACGGAGGCCAGAATGGCCTTGTACAAGGAATCAAAAATCACACAGTTAGGTAGTCTATGGGTACGAAAAAAAGTACGAAATAAAAAGTTTGTAATTCTCTTTGAAGTACGGATGTGATATCGACCAGAACGATAAATAAGGCACGCCGGCACAAACGGCAAGCAAAACGGAGGCCAGAATGGCCTTATACAAGGAATCAAAAATCACACAGTTAAGTACTCTATGGGTACGAAAAAAAGTATGAAAAAAAACATTTGTTATTCTCTTTGAAGTATGCGATGTGATATCGACCGAACGATAAATAAGGCACGCCGGTGCAAACGGAAAGAAAAACGGAGGCCGAATGGCCTTGTACAAGGAATCAAAAATCACACAGTTAAGTACTCTATGGGTACGAAAAAAAGTACGAAAAAAAATGTTTGTAATTCTCTTTGAAGTACTAATGTGATATCGACCAGAACGATAAATAAGGCACGCCGGTGCAAACGGCAAGCAAAATGGAGGCCAGAATGGCCTTGTACAAGGAATCAAATATCACACAGTTAGGTAGTCTATGGGTACGAAAAAAAGTACGAAATAAAACGTTTGTAATTCTCTTTGAAGTACGAGATGTCATATCGACCGAACGATAAATAAGGCACGCCGGCGCAAACGGCAAGCAAAACGGAGGCCGAGAATGGCCTTGTACAAGGAATCAAATATCACACAGTTAGGTAGTCTATGGGTACGAAAAAAAGTACGAAATAAAACGTTTGTAATTCTCTTTGAAGTACTGATGTGATATCGACCAGAACGATAAATAAGGCACACCGGCGCAAACGTCAAGCAAAACGGAGGCCAGAATGGCCTTGTACAAGGAATCAAATATCACATAGTTAAGTACTCTATGGGTACGAAAAAAAGTACGAAAAAAAACGTTTGCAATTCTCTTTGAATTACTGATGTGATATCGACCAGAACGATAAATAAGGCACGCCGGCACAAACGGCAAGCAAAACGGAGGTCGAATGGCCTTGTACAAGGAATCAAAAATAAACACGGTGAAGTACTCTATGGTTACGAAAAAAAGTACGAAAAAAAATGTTTGTAATTCTCTTTGAAATGCGATGTGATATCGACCGAACGATAAATAAGGCACGCCGGCGCAAACGGAGAAAAACGGAGGCCGAGAATGGCCTTGTACAAGGAATCAAATATCACACGAGTTAGGTAGTCTATGGGTACGAAAAAAAGTACGAAATAAAACGTTTGTAATTCTCTTTGAAGTACGATGTGATATCGACCGAACGATAAATAAGGCACGCCGGCGCAAACGGCAAGCAAAACGGAGGCCGAATGGCCTTGTACAAGGAATCAAAAATCACACGGTTAAGTACTCTATGGGTACGAAAAAAAGTATGAAAAAAAACAATTGTAATTCTCTTTGAAATGCGATGTGATATCGACCAGAACGATAAATAAGGCACGCCGGTTCAAAAGGAAAGAAAAACGGAGGCAAGAATGGCCTTGTACAAGGAATCAAAAATCACACAGTTAAGTACTCTATGGGTACGAAAAAAAGTACGAAAAAAAATGTTTGTAATTCTCTTTGAAGTACTGATGTGATATCGACCAGAACGATAAATAAGGCACGCCGGCGCAAACGGCAAGCAAAACGGAGGCCAGAATGGCCTTGTACATGGAATCAAATATCACACAGTTAGGTAGTCTATGGGTACGAAAAAAAGTACGAAATAAAACGTTTGTAATTCTCTTTGAAGTACTGATGTGATATCGACCAGAACGATAAATAAGGCACACCGGCGCAAACGTCAAGCAAAACGGAGGCCAGAATGGCCTTGTACAAGGAATCAAATATCACACAGTTAAGTACTCTATGGGTACGAAAAAAAACGTTTGCAATTCTCTTTGAATTACTGATGTGATATCGACCAGAACAATAAATAAGGCACGCCGGCACAAACGGCAAGCAAAACGGAGGCCAGAATGGCCTTGTACAAGGAATCAAAAATCACACAGTGAAGTACTCTATGGGTACGAAAAAAAGTATGAAAAAAAATGTTTGTAATTCTCTTTGAAGTGCTGATGTGATATCGACCAGAACGATAAATAAGGCACGCCGTCGCAAACGGAAAGAAAAACGGAGGCCAGAATGGCCTTGTACAAGGAATCAAATATCACACAGTTAGGTAGTCTATGGGTACGAAAAAAAGTACGAAATAAAACGTTTGTAATTCTCTTTGAAATGCGATGTGATATCGACCAGAACGATAAATAAGGCACGCCGGCGCAAACGGCAAGCAAAACGGAGGCTAGAATGGCCTTGTACAAGGAATCAAAAATCACACAGTTAAGTACTCTATGGGTACGAAAAAAAGTATGAAAAAAAACAATTGTAATTCTCTTTGAAGTACTGATGTGATATCGACCAGAACGATAAATAAGGCACGCCGGTGCAAACGGAAAGAAAAACGGAGGCCAGAATGGCCTTGTACAAGGAATCAAAAATCACATAGTTAAGTACTCTATGGGTACGAAAAAAAATACGAAAAAAAATGTTTGTAATTCTCTTTGAAGTGCTGATGTGATATCGACCAGAACGATAAATAAGGCACGCCGGTGCAAACGGCAAGCAAAACGGAGGCCAGAATGGCCTTGTACAAGGAATCAAATATCACACAGTTAGGTAGTATATGGGTACGAAAAAAGTACGAAATAAAACGTTTGTAATTTTCTTTGAAGTACTGATGTGATATCGACCAGAACGATAAATAAGGCACGCCGGCGCAAACGGCAAGCAAAACGGAGGCCAGAATGGCCTTATACAAGGAATCAAATATCACACAGTTAAGTACTCTATGGGTACGAAAAAAACGTTTGCAATTCTCTTTGAATTGCTGATGTGATATCGACCAGAACGATAAATAAGGCACGCCGGCACAAACGGCAAGCAAAACGGAGGCCGAGAATGGCCTTGTACAAGGAATCAAAAATCACACGGTTAAGTACTCTATGGGTACGAAAAAAAGTACGAAAAAAAATGTTTGTAATTCTCTTTGAAGTGCGATGTGATATCGACCGAACGATAAATAAGGCACGCCGGCGCAAACGGAAAGACAAACGGAGGACGAGAATGGCCTTGTACAAGGAATCAAATATCACACGGTTAGGTAGTCTATGGGTACGAAAAAAAGTACGAAATAAAACGTTTGTAATTCTCTTTGAAGTACGATGTGATATCGACCGAACGATAAATAAGGCACGCCGGCGCAAACGGCAAGCAAAACGGAGGCCGAGAATGGCCTTGTACAAGGAATCAAAAATCACACGGTTAAGTACTCTATGGGTACGAAAAAAAGTATGAAAAAAAACAATTGTAATTCTCTTTGAAGTACTGATGTGATATCGACCAGAACGATAAATAAGGCACGCCGGTGCAAACGGAAAGAAAAACGGAGGCCAGAATGGCCTTGTACAAGGAATCAAAAATCACACAGTTAAGTACTCTATGGGTACGAAAAAAAAGTACGAAAAAAAATGTTTGTAATTCTCTTTGAAATGCGATGTGATATCGACCAGAACGATAAATAAGGCACGCCGGCGCAAACGGCAAGCAAAACGGAGGCCAGAATGGCCTTGTACAAGGAATCAAATATCACACAGTTAGGTAGTCTATGGGTACGAAAAAAGTACGAAATAAAACGTTTGTAATTCTCTTTGAAGTACTGATGTGATATCGACCAGAACGATAAATAAGGCACACCGGCGCAAACGTCAAGCAAAACGGAGGCCAGAATGGCCTTGTACAAGGAATCAAATATCACACAGTTAAGTACTCTATGGGTACGAAAAAAGTACGAAAAAAACGTTTGCAATTCTCTTTGAATTGCGATGTGATATCGACCGAACGATAAATAAGGCACGCCGGCACAAACGGCAAGCAAAACGGAGGCGAGAATGGCCTTGTACAAGGAATCAAAAATCACACGGTTGAAGTACTCTATGGGTACGAAAAAAAGTATGAAAAAAAATGTTTGTAATTCTCTTTGAAGTACTGATGTGATATCGACCAGAACGATAAATAAGGCACGCCGGCGCAAACGGAAAGAAAAACGGAGGCCAGAATGGCCTTGTACAAGGAATCAAATATCACATAGTTAGGTAGTCTATGGGTACGAAAAAAAGTACGAAATAAAACGTTTGTAATTCTCTTTGAAATGCGATGTGATATCGACCGAACGATAAATAAGGCACGCCGGCGCAAACGGCAAGCAAAACGGAGGCCAGAATGGCCTTGTACAAGGAATCAAAAATCACACAGTTAAGTACTCTATGGGTACGAAAAAAAGTATGAAAAAAAACAATTGTAATTCTCTTTGAAATGCGATGTGATATCGACCGAACGATAAATAAGGCACGCCGGTGCAAACGGAAAGAAAAACGGAGGCCGAGAATGGCCTTGTACAAGGAATCAAAAATCACACGGTTAAGTACTCTATGGGTACGAAAAAAAGTACGAAAAAAAATGTTTGTAATTCTCTTTGAAGTGCGATGTGATATCGACCGAACGATAAATAAGGCACGCCGGCGCAAACGGCAAGCAAAACGGAGGCCGAGAATGGCCTTGTACAAGGAATCAAATATCACACAGTTAGGTAGTCTATGGGTACGAAAAAAAGTACGAAATAAAACGTTTGTAATTCTCTTTGAAGTGCGATGTGATATCGACCAGAACGATAAATAAGGCACGCCGGCGCAAACGGCAAGCAAAACGGAGGCCAGAATGGCCTTGTACAAGGAATCAAATATCACACAGTTAAGTACTCTATGGGTACGAAAAAAAAACGTTTGCAATTCTCTTTGAATTACTGATGTGATATCGACCAGAACGATAAATAAGGCACGCCGGCACAAATGGCAAGCAAAACGGAGGCCAGAATGGCCTTGTACAAGGAATCAAAAATCACACGGTTAAGTACTCTATGGGTACGAAAAAAAGTACAAAAAAAAATGTTTGTAATTCTCTTTGAAGTGCGATGTGATATCGACCGAACGATAAATAAGGCACGCCGGCGCAAACGGAAAGAAAAACGGAGGCCGAATGGCCTTGTACAAGGAATCAAATATCACACGAGTTAGGTAGTCTATGGGTACGAAAAAAAGTACGAAATAAAACGTTTGTAATTCTCTTTGAAAGCGATGTGATATCGACCAGAACGATAAATAAGGCACGCCGGCGCAAACGGCAAGCAAAACGGAGGCCAGAATGGCCTTGTACAAGGAATCAAAAATCACACAGTTAGGTAGTCTATGGGTACGAAAAAAAGTACGAAATAAAACGTTTGTAATTCTCTTTGAAGTACGGATGTGATATCGACCAGAACGATAAATAAGGCACGCCGGCGCAAACGGCAAGCAAAACGGAGGCCAGAATGGCCTTGTACAAGGAATCAAAAATCACACGAGTTAAGTACTCTATGGGTACGAAAAAAAGTACGAAAAAAAATGTTTGTTATTCTCTTTGAAGTGCGATGTGATATCGACCGAACGATAAATAAGGCACGCCGGTGCAAACGGAAAGAAAAACGGAGGCGGAATGGCCTTGTACAAGGAATCAAAAATCACGGTTAAGTACTCTATGGGTACGAAAAAAAGTACGAAAAAAATGTTTGTAATTCTCTTTGAAGTACTAATGTGATATCGACCAGAACGATAAATAAGGCACGCCGGCGCAAACGGCAAGCAAAACGGAGGCCAGAATGGCCTTGTACAAGGAATCAAATATCACACAGTTAGGTAGTCTATGGGTACGAAAAAAAGTACGAAATAAAACGTTTGTAATTCTCTTTGAAGTACTGATGTGATATCGACCGAACGATAAATAAGGCACGCCGGCGCAAACGGCAAGCAAAACGGAGGCCGAGAATGGCCTTGTACAAGGAATCAAAAATCACACGGTTAAGTACTCTATGGGTACGAAAAAAAGTACGAAAAAAAAAAAGTTTGTAATTCTCTTTGAAGTGCGATGTGATATCGACCGAACGATAAATAAGGCACGCCGGCGCAAACGGCAAGCAAAACGGAGGCGAGAATGGCCTTGTACAAGGAATCAAATATCACACGGTTAAGTAGTCTATGGGTACGAAAAAAAGTACGAAAAAAAACGTTTGTAATTCTCTTTGAAGTACGATGTGATATCGACCGAACGATAAATAAGGCACGCCGGTGCAAACGGCAAGCAAAACGGAGGCCGGAATGGCCTTGTACAAGGAATCAAAAATCACACGAGTTAAGTACACTATGGGTACGAAAAAAAGTACGAAAAAAAACGTTTGTAATTCTCTTTGAATACGATGTGATATCGACCGAACGATAAATAAGGCACGCCGGTGCAAACGGAAAGAAAAACGGAGGCGAGAATGGCCTTGTACAAGGAATCAAAAATCACACGGTTAAGTACTCTATGGGTACGAAAAAAAGTACGAAAAAAAATGTTTGTAATTCTCTTTGAAGTGCGATGTGATATCGACCGAACGATAAATAAGGCACGCCGGCGCAAACGGCAAGCAAAACGGAGGCGAATGGCCTTGTACAAGGAATCAAATATCACACGGTTAGGTAGTCTATGGGTACGAAAAAAAGTACGAAATAAAACGTTTGTAATTCTCTTTGAAATGCGATGTGATATCGACCGAACGATAAATAAGGCACGCCGGCGCAAACGGCAAGCAAAACGGAGGCAGAATGGCCTTGTACAAGGAATCAAATATCACACGAGTTAAGTACTCTATGGGTACGAAAAAAAGTACGAAAAAAACGTTTGCAATTCTCTTTGAATTACGATGTGATATCGACCGAACGATAAATAAGGCACGCCGGCACAAACGGCAAGCAAAACGGAGGCCGAATGGCCTTGTACAAGGAATCAAAAATCACACGAGTTAAGTACTCTATGGGTACGAAAAAAAGTACGAAAAAAAATGTTTGTAATTCTCTTTGAAGTGCGATGTGATATCGACCAAAACGATAAATAAGGCACGCCGGTGCAAACGGCAAAGAAAAACGGAGGCCGAGAATGGCCTTGTACAAGGAATCCAAAATCACACGGTTAAGTACTCTATGGGTACGAAAAAAAGTACGAAAAAAAATGTTTGTAATTCTCTTTGAAATGCGATGTGATATCGACCAAAACGATAAATAAGGCACGCCGGGGCAAACGGCAAGCAAAACGGAGGCCGAGAATGGCCTTGTACAAGGAATCAAATATCACACGTTAGGTAGTCTATGGGTACGAAAAAAAGTACGAGAAAAACGTTTGTAATTCTCTTTGAAATGCGATGTGATATCGACCGAACGATAAATAAGGCACGCCGGCGCAAACGGCAAGCAAAACGGAGGCAGAATGGCCTTGTACAAGGAATCAAATATCACACGGTTAGGTAGTCTATGGGTACGAAAAAAAGTACGAAATAAAAAATTTGTAATTCTCTTTGAAATGCGATGTGATATCGACTAGAACGATAAATAAGGCACGCCGGCGCAAACGGCAAGCAAAACGGAGGCGAGAATGGCCTTGTACAAGGAATCAAAAATCACACGTTAAGTACTCTATGGGTACGAAAAAAAAGTACGAAAAAAAATGTTTGTAATTCTTTTGAAGTGCGATGTGATATCAACCGAACGATAAATAAGGCACGCCGGTGCAAACGGAAAGAAAAACGGAGGCCGAGAATGGCCTTGTACAAGGAATCAAAATCACACGAGTTAAGTACTCTATGGGTACGAAAAAAAGTACGAAAAAAAATGTTTGTAATTCTCTTTGAAATGCGATGTGATATCGACCGAACGATAAATAAGGCACGCCGGCGCAAACGGCAAGCAAAACGGAGGCCAGAATGGCCTTGTACAAGGAATCAAATATCACAGAGTTAGGTAGTCTATGGGTACGAAAAAAAGTACGAAATAAAACGTTTGTAATTCTCTTTGAAGTACCGATGTGATATCGACCGAACGATAAATAAGGCACGCCGGCGCAAACGGCAAGCAAAACGGAGGCCGAATGGCCTTATACAATGAATCAAATATCACACGGTTAGGTAGTCTATGGGTACGAAAAAAAGTACGAAATAAAACGTTTGTAATTCTCTTTGAAGTACGATGTGATATCGACCGAACGATAAATAAGGCACGCCGGCGCAAACGGCAAGCAAAACGGAGGCCGGAATGGCCTTGTACAAGAATCAAATATCACACGAGTTAAGTACTCTATGGGTACGAAAAAAAGTACGAAAAAAAATGTTTGTAATTCTCTTTGAAGTACTGATGTGATATCGACCAGAACGATAAATAAGGCACGCCGTTGCAAACGTAAAGAAAAACGGAGGCCAGAATGGCCTTGTACAAGGAATCAAATATCACACAGTTAGGTAGTCTATGGGTTCGAAAAAAAGTACGAAATAAAACGTTTGTAATTCTCTTTGAAATGCGATGTGATATCGACCGAACGATAAATAAGGCACGCCGGCGCAAACGGCAAGCAAAACGGAGGCGAGAATGGCCTTGTACAAGGAATCAAAAATCACACAGTTAAGTACTCTATGGGTACGAGAAAAAGTACGAAAAAAATGTTTGTAATTCTCTTTGAAATGCGATGTGATATCGACCGAACGATAAATAAGGCACGCCGGCGCAAACGGCAAGCAAAACGGAGGCGAGAATGGCCTTGTACAAGGAATCAAATATCACACGAGTTAGGTAGTCTATGGGTACGAAAAAAAGTACGAAATAAAACATTTGTAATTCTCTTTGAAATGCGATGTGATATCGACTAGAACGATAAATAAGGCACGCCGGTGCAAACGGCAAGCAAAACGGAGGCCAGAATGGCCTTGTACAAGGAATCAAAAATCACACGAGTTAAGTACTCATGGGTACGAAAAAAAGTACGAAAAAAATGTTTGTAATTCTCTTTGAAGTGCGATGTGATATCGACCGAACGATAAATAAGGCACGCCGGCGCAAACGGCAAGCAAAACGGAGGCGAGAATGGCCTTGTACAAGGAATCAAATATCACACGGTTAGGTAGTCTATGGGTACGAAAAAAAGTACGAAATAAAACATTTGTAATTCTCTTTGAAGTGCGATGTGATATCGACTAGAACGATAAATAAGGCACGCCGGCGCAAACGGCAAGCAAAACGGAGGCCAGAATGGCCTTGTACAAGGAATCAAATATCACACAGTTAGGTAGTCCATTGGTACGAAAAAAAGTACGAAATAAACCGTTTGTAATTCTCTTTGAAGTACTGATGTGATATCGACCAGAACGATAAATAAGGCACGCCGGCGCAAACGGCAAGCAAAACGGAGGCCAGAATGGCCTTGTACAAGGAATCAAATATCACACAGTTAGGTAGTCTATGGGTACAAAAAAAAGTACGAAAAAAAACATTTGAAATTCTCTTTGAAATGCGATGTGATATCGACCAGAACGATAAATAAGGCACGCCGGTGCAAACGGAAAGAAAAACGGAGGCCAGAATGGCCTTGTACAAGGAATCAAAAATCACACAGTTAAGTACTCTATGGGTACGAAAAAAAAGTACGAAAAAAAATGTTTGTAATTCTCTTTGAAGTACGTGTGATATCGACCGAACGATAAATAAGGCACGCCGGTGCAAACGGCAAGCAAAACGGAGGCCGAATGGCCTCGTACAAGGAATCAAATATCACACGGTTAGGTAGTCGTGGGTACGAAAAAAAGTACGAAATAAAACGTTTGTAATTCTCTTTGAAGTAATGATGTGATATCGACCGAACGATAAATAAGGCACGCCGGCGCAAACGGCAAGCAAAACGGAGGCGAATGGCCTTGTACAAAGAATCAAATATCACACGGTTAAGTACTCTATGGGTACGAAAAAAAGTACGAAAAAAAACGTTTGCAATTCTCTTTGAATTACGATGTGATATCAACCGAACGATAAATAAGGCACGCCGGCACAAACGGCAAGCAAAACGGAGGCGAGAATGGCCTTGTACAAGGAATCAAAAATCACACGAGTTAAGTACTCTATGGGTACGAAAAAAAGTACGAAAAAAAATGTTTGTAATTCTTTTGAAATGCGATGTGATATCGACCGAACGATAAATAAGGCACGCCGGTGCAAACGGAAAGAAAAACGGAGGCCAGAATGGCCTTGTACAAGGAATCAAATATCACACGGTTAGGTAGTCTATGGGTACGAAAAAAAGTACGAAATAAAACGTTTGTAATTCACTTTGATGTGCGATGTGATATCGACCGAACGATAAATAAGGCACGCCGGCGCAAACGGCAAGCAAAACGGAGGCCGAGAATGGCCTTGTACAAGGAATCAAAAATCACACGGTTAAGTACTCTATGGGTACGAAAAAAAGTACGAAAAAAAACATTTGTAATTCTCTTTGAAATGCGATGTGATATCGACCGAACGATAAATAAGGCACGCCGGCGCAAACGGAAAGAAAAACGGAGGCCGAGAATGGCCTTGTACAAGGAATCAAATATCACACGAGTTAAGTACTTATGGGTACGAAAAAAAGTACGAAATAAAACATTTGTAATTCTCTTTGAAGTGCGATGTGATATCGACCGAACGATAAATAAGGCACGCCGGCGCAAACGGCAAGAAAAACGGAGGCCAGAATGGCCTTGTACAAGGAATCAAATATCACACAGTTAGGTAGTCTATGGGTACGAAAAAAAGTTTGAAATAAAAAGTTTGTAATTCTCTTTGAAGTGCGATGTGATATCGACCGAACGATAAATAAGGCACGCCGGCGCAAACGGCAAGCAAAACGGAGGCCAGAATGGCCTTGTACAAGGAATCAAATATCACACAGTTAGGTAGTCTATGGGTACGAAAAAAAGTACGAAAAAAAAGATTTGTAATTCTCTTTGAAGTGCGATGTGATATCGACCGAACGATAAATAAGGCACGCCGGTGCAAACGGAAAGAAAAACGGAGGCCGAGAATGGCCTTGTACAAGGAATCAAAAATCACACGAGTTAAGTACTCTATGGGTACGAAAAAAAGTACGAAAAAAAATGTTTGTAATTCTCTTTGAAATGCGATGTGATATCGACCGAACGATAAATAAGGCACGCCGTTGCAAACGTAAAGAAAAACGGAGGCCAGAATGGCCTTGTACAAGGAATCAAATATCACACGAGTTAGGTAGTCTATGGGTACGAAAAAAAGTACGAAATAAAACGTTTGTAATTCTCTTTGAAGTGCGATGTGATATTGACCGAACGATAAATAAGGCACGCCGGCGCAAACGGCAAGCAAAACGGAGGCCGAGAATGGCCTTGTACAAGGAATCAAATATCACACGAGTTAAGTACTCTATGGGTACGAAAAAAAGTACGAAAAAAAACGTTTGCAATTCTCTTTGAATTGCGATGTGATATCGACCGAACGATAAATAAGGCACGCCGGCACAAACGGCAAGAAAACGGAGGCGAGAATGGCCTTGTACAAGGAATCAAAAATCACACGGTTAAGTACTCTATGGGGAAAAAAAGTACGAAAAAAAATGTTTGTAATTCTTTTTGAAGTACTGATGTGATATATCGACCAGAACGATAAATAAGGCACGCCGGTGCTAACGGAAATAAAAACGGAGGCCAGAATGGCCTTGTACAAGGAATCAAATATCACACGAGTTAGGTAGTCTATGGGTACGAAAAAAAGTACGAAATAAAACGTTTGTAATTCTCTTTGAAATGCGATGTGATATCGACCGAACGATAAATAAGGCACGCGGGTGCAAACGGCAAGCAAAACGGAGGCCGAGAATGGCCTTGTACAAGGAATCAAATATCACACGGTTAGGTAGTCTATGGGTACGAAAAAAAGTACGAAAAAAACGTTTGTAATTCTCTTTGAAATGCGATGTGATATCGACCAGAACGATAAATAAGGCACGCCGGCGCAAACGGCAAGCAAAACGGAGGCCAGAATGGCCTTGTACAAGGAATCAAATATCACACAGTTAAGTACTCTATGGGTACGAAAAAAAGTATGAAAAAAACGTTTGCAATTCTCTTTGAATTACTGATGTGATATCGACCAGAACGATAAATAAGGCACGCCGGCGCAAACGGCAAGCAAAACGGAGGCCAGAATGGCCTTGTACAAGGAATCAAATATCACACAGTTAAGTACTCTATGGGTACGAAAAAAAAAAGTACGAAAAAAAACGTTTGTAATTCTCTTTGAAGTACGATGTGATATCGACCGAACGATAAATAAGGCACGCCGGTGCAAACGGAAAGAAAAACGGAGGCCGAATGGCCTTGTACAAGGAATCAAAAATCACACGGTTAAGTACTTTATGGGTATGAAAAAAAAGTACGAAAAAAAACATTTGTAATTCTCTTTGAAGTACTGATGTGATATCGACCAGAACGATAAATAAGGCACGCCGGCGCAAACGGCAAGCAAAACGGAGGCCAGAATGGCCTTGTACAAGGAATCAAATATCACATAGTTAGGTAGTCTATGGGTACGAAAAAAAGTACGAAAAAAACGTTTGTAATTCTCTTTGAAATGCGATGTGATATCGACCGAACGATAAATAAGGCACGCCGGTGCAAACGGCAAGCAAAACGGAGCGAGAATGGCCTTGTACAAGGAATCAAAATATCACACGAGTTAGGTACTCTATGGGTACGAAAAAAAGTACGAAAAAAAACGTTTGCAATTCTCTTTGAATTACGATGTGATATCGACCGAACGATAAATAAGGCACGCCGGCACAAACGGCAAGCAAAACGGAGGCGAGAATGGCCTTGTACAAGGAATCAAAAATCACACGGTTAAGTACTCTATGGGTACGAAAAAAAGTACGAAAAAAAATGTTTGTAATTCTCTTTGAAATGCGATGTGATATCGACCGAACGATAAATAAGGCACGCCGGCGCAAACGGCAAGCAAAACGGAGGCGAGAATGGCCTTGTACAAGGAATCAAATATCACACGAGTTAAGTAGTCTATGGGTACGAAAAAAAGTACGAAATAAAACGTTTGTAATTCTCTTTGAAATGCGATGTGATATCGACCGAACGATAAATAAGGCACGCCGGCGATAAGGCACGCCGGCGCAAACGGCAAGCAAAACGGAGGCGAGAATGGCCTTGTACAAGGAATCAAAATCACACGAGTTAAGTACTCTATGGGTACGAAAAAAAGTACGAAAAAAACGTTTGTAATTCTCTTTGAAATGCGATGTGATATCGACCGAACGATAAATAAGGCACGCCGGCGCAAACGGCAAGCAAAACGGAGGCGAGAATGGCCTTGTACAAGGAATCAAATATCACACGAGTTAAGTACTCTATGGGTACGAAAAAAAGTACGAAAAAAACGTTTGTAATTCTCTTTGAAGTGCGATGTGATATCGACCGAACGATAAATAAGGCACGCCGGTGCAAACGGCAAGCAAAACGGAGGCGAGAATGGCCTTGTACAAGGAATCAAAAATCACACGGTTAAGTACTCTATGGGTACGAAAAAAAGTACGAAAAAAAACGTTTGTAATTCTCTTTGAAGTGCGATGTGATATCGACCGAACGATAAATAAGGCACGCCGGCGCAAACGGCAAGCAAAACGGAGGCGAGAATGGCCTTGTACAAGGAATCAAATATCACACGAGTTAAGTACTCTATGGGTACGAAAAAAAGTACGAAAAAAAACGTTTGTAATTCTCTTTGAAATGCGATGTGATATCGACCGAACGATAAATAAGGCACGCCGGCGCAAACGGCAAGCAAAACGGAGGCGAGAATGGCCTTGTACAAGGAATCAAAAATCACACGGTTAAGTACTCTATGGGTACGAAAAAAAGTACGAAAAAAAATGTTTGTAATTCTCTTTGAAATGCGATGTGATATCGACCGAACGATAAATAAGGCACGCCGGCGCAAACGGCAAGCAAAACGGAGGCCGAGAATGGCCTTGTACAAGGAATCAAATATCACACGAGTTAAGTACTCTATGGGTACGAAAAAAAGTACGAAAAAAACGTTTGTAATTCTCTTTGAAATGCGATGTGATATCGACCGAACGATAAATAAGGCACGCCGGCGCAAACGGCAAGCAAAACGGAGGCGAGAATGGCCTTGTACAAGGAATCAAATATCACACGAGTTAAGTACTCTATGGGTACGAAAAAAAGTACGAAAAAAAACGTTTGTAATTCTCTTTGAATGCGATGTGATATCGACCGAACGATAAATAAGGCACGCCGGCGCAAACGGCAAGCAAAACGGAGGCCGAGAATGGCCTTGTACAAGGAATCAAATATCACACGGTTAAGTACTCTATGGGTACGAAAAAAAGTACGAAAAAAAACGTTTGTAATTCTCTTTGAAGTGCGATGTGATATCGACCGAACGATAAATAAGGCACGCCGGCGCAAACGGCAAGCAAAACGGAGGCGAGAATGGCCTTGTACAAGGAATCAAAAATCACACGGTTAAGTACTCTATGGGTACGAAAAAAAGTACGAAAAAAAACGTTTGTAATTCTCTTTGAAGTGCGATGTGATATCGACCGAACGATAAATAAGGCACGCCGGCGCAAACGGCAAGCAAAACGGAGGCGAGAATGGCCTTGTACAAGGAATCAAAAATCACACGGTTAAGTACTCTATGGGTACGAAAAAAAGTACGAAAAAAAACGTTTGTAATTCTCTTTGAAATGCGATGTGATATCGACCGAACGATAAATAAGGCACGCCGGTGCAAACGGCAAGCAAAACGGAGGCGAGAATGGCCTTGTACAAGGAATCAAAAATCACACGGTTAAGTACTCTATGGGTACGAAAAAAAGTACGAAAAAAAATGTTTGTAATTCTCTTTGAAATGCGATGTGATATCGACCGAACGATAAATAAGGCACGCCGGCGCAAACGGCAAGCAAAACGGAGGCCAGAATGGCCTTGTACAAGGAATCAAATATCACACCGTTAGGTAGTCTATGGGTACGAAAAAAAGTACGAAAAAAAACGTTTGTAATTCTCTTTGAAGTACGATGTGATATCGACCGAACGATAAATAAGGCACGCCGGCGCAAACGGCAAGCAAAACGGAGGCGAGAATGGCCTTGTACAAGGAATCAAAAATCACACGGTTAAGTACTCTATGGGTACGAAAAAAAGTACGAAAAAAAACGTTTGTAATTCTCTTTGAAATGCGATGTGATATCGACCGAACGATAAATAAGGCACGCCGGTGCAAACGGCAAGCAAAACGGAGGCGAGAATGGCCTTGTACAAGGAATCAAAAATCACACGAGTTAAGTACTCTATGGGTACGAAAAAAAGTACGAAAAAAAATGTTTGTAATTCTCTTTGAAATGCGATGTGATATCGACCGAACGATAAATAAGGCACGCCGGCGCAAACGGCAAGCAAAACGGAGGCGAGAATGGCCTTGTACAAGGAATCAAATATCACACGGTTAGGTACTCTATGGGTACGAAAAAAAGTACGAAAAAAAACGTTTGTAATTCTCTTTGAAGTGCGATGTGATATCGACCGAACGATAAATAAGGCACGCCGGCGCAAACGGCAAGCAAAACGGAGGCCGAGAATGGCCTTGTACAAGGAATCAAAAATCACACGAGTTAAGTACTCTATGGGTACGAAAAAAAGTACGAAAAAAAATGTTTGTAATTCTCTTTGAAATGCGATGTGATATCGACCGAACGATAAATAAGGCACGCCGGCGCAAACGGCAAGAAAAACGGAGGCGGAATGGCCTTGTACAAGGAATCAAATATCACACGGTTAAGTACTCTATGGGTACGAAAAAAAGTACGAAAAAAAACGTTTGTAATTCTCTTTGAAATGCGATGTGATATCGACCGAACGATAAATAAGGCACGCCGGCGCAAACGGCAAGCAAAACGGAGGCGAGAATGGCCTTGTACAAGGAATCAAAAATCACACGGTTAAGTACTCTATGGGTACGAAAAAAAGTACGAAAAAAAATGTTTGTAATTCTCTTTGAAATGCGATGTGATATCGACCGAACGATAAATAAGGCACGCCGGCGCAAACGGCAAGCAAAACGGAGGCGAGAATGGCCTTGTACAAGGAATCAAAAATCACACGGTTAAGTACTCTATGGGTACGAAAAAAAGTACGAAAAAAAACGTTTGTAATTCTCTTTGAAGTGCGATGTGATATCGACCGAACGATAAATAAGGCACGCCGGTGCAAACGGCAAGCAAAACGGAGGCGAGAATGGCCTTGTACAAGGAATCAAAATCACACGGTTAAGTACTCTATGGGTACGAAAAAAAGTACGAAAAAAAACGTTTGTAATTCTCTTTGAAGTGCGATGTGATATCGACCGAACGATAAATAAGGCACGCCGGCGCAAACGGCAAGCAAAACGGAGGCGAGAATGGCCTTGTACAAGGAATCAAATATCACACGAGTTAGGTACTCTATGGGTACGAAAAAAAGTACGAAAAAAAACGTTTGTAATTCTCTTTGAAATGCGATGTGATATCGACCGAACGATAAATAAGGCACGCCGGCGCAAACGGCAAGCAAAACGGAGGCCAGAATGGCCTTGTACAAGGAATCAAATATCACACAGTTAAGTACTCTATGGGTACGAAAAAAAGTACGAAAAAAACGTTTGTAATTCTCTTTGAAGTATTGATGTGATATCGACCGAACGATAAATAAGGCACGCCGGCGCAAACGGCAAGCAAAACGGAGGCGAGAATGGCCTTGTACAAGGAATCAAATATCACACGGTTAAGTACTCTATGGGTACGAAAAAAAGTACGAAAAAAAACGTTTGTAATTCTCTTTGAATGCGATGTGATATCGACCGAACGATAAATAAGGCACGCCGGCGCAAACGGCAAGCAAAACGGAGGCGAGAATGGCCTTGTACAAGGAATCAAAAATCACACGGTTAGGTACTCTATGGGTACGAAAAAAAGTACGAAAAAAAACGTTTGTAATTCTCTTTGAAATGCGATGTGATATCGACCGAACGATAAATAAGGCACGCCGGCGCAAACGGCAAGCAAAACGGAGGCGAGAATGGCCTTGTACAAGGAATCAAAAATCACACGAGTTAAGTACTCTATGGGTACGAAAAAAAGTACGAAAAAAAACATTTGTAATTCTCTTTGAAATGCGATGTGATATCGACCGAACGATAAATAAGGCACGCCGGTGCAAACGGAAAGAAAAACGGAGGCGAGAATGGCCTTGTACAAGGAATCAAAAATCACACGGTTAAGTACTCTATGGGTACGAAAAAAAGTACGAAAAAAACGTTTGTAATTCTCTTTGAAATGCGATGTGATATCGACCGAACGATAAATAAGGCACGCCGGCGCAAACGGCAAGCAAAACGGAGGCGAGAATGGCCTTGTACAAGGAATCAAATATCACACGGTTAAGTACTCTATGGGTACGAAAAAAAGTACGAAATAAAACGTTTGTAATTCTCTTTGAAGTGCGATGTGATATCGACCGAACGATAAATAAGGCACGCCGGCGCAAACGGCAAGCAAAACGGAGGCGAGAATGGCCTTGTACAAGGAATCAAAAATCACACGGTTAAGTACTCTATGGGTACGAAAAAAAGTACGAAAAAAATGTTTGTAATTCTCTTTGAAGTGCGATGTGATATCGACCGAACGATAAATAAGGCACGCCGGCGCAAACGGCAAGCAAAACGGAGGCGGAATGGCCTTGTACAAGGAATCAAAAATCACACGGTTAAGTACTCTATGGGTACGAAAAAAAGTACGAAAAAAAATGTTTGTAATTCTCTTTGAAATGCGATGTGATATCGACCGAACGATAAATAAGGCACGCCGGTGCAAACGGAAAGAAAAACGGAGGCGAGAATGGCCTTGTACAAGGAATCAAATATCACACGGTTAAGTACTCTATGGGTACGAAAAAAAGTACGAAAAAAAATGTTTGTAATTCTCTTTGAAATGCGATGTGATATCGACCGAACGATAAATAAGGCACGCCGGCGCAAACGGCAAGCAAAACGGAGGCCAGAATGGCCTTGTACAAGCTTCACTACAAGAAAATCGGCTATTAATAAGGGTACTTCCCGTCATTAATTGTCCATTTCCCCTCATAAAAACCTTTTATAACGGGAAATTTCTGTTATGGCCCTTATTACGCCTCCGCCGGTAAAGGTATTCAATAACGGGAAACTCAATCCCGTTATTAATAATATCGGGACATTAATAATGGTATTTTCTGTTATTAAAAATCATTTTTAATAACAATCTAAACCCTTATTATAAGGTAAGTTACCCCTCACAAATCGTGATTTAATGACGAAATAACCCCTTATTGTAGATTCATTTACCCCTTATTAAATTACGATTTGATAAAAAAAAACATCCCCTCATTATAGATTATTTTCCTCTCATTAATCGGGATTCAATAACAACAAAATGCAAAATCGGGATTCAATAACAAATTGCCAATAACAAGTTTGCATTCAAGAACATGTACACTCATAGTACTATACAAACATCAACATTTACATACTTTACATAAAGTCACACTTCCATCAATAATTAGTGAAGAAAGACTATAATGTAATATCCGAAAATAGGAAAAATAGATACACTTTCACCAGTATTATGAAGCTTCAGGTTTACGAGGAATAAACACAGTAGATGGTTGAGGGTATTTTTTCAATACCTATGTTCACGCATAATCTTTTCAATCTCCTTATGGGAAGCCATGATGCATTAATATCAAGGCATCAAAACCGAGAGGAAAATAAAATAAAATAAAATGCGAAACAAGTTTATGGAAATTTGGAAATGCCAACTTAAGTCTATGTAGAATCAAAATACTACTTTCCATCTAAAAACTATTGAAAAAGGGTAACACGGTGCACTAAAACTCCTGGAGTATGAAAGGGGTATAAGGTAAGGCACCACTTTAGGGACACAAGTACCGGACCTAAGAACGAGAAAAACGCGGTTCGGGAGCAACAACGCAAGTACTAAAACATAACTTAGGGAACACCAAAAAGTTTCCAAGTCTTCAATATTTTCATCCACAATTTCAAGAACACGAGAAAGAACAAAGAAGAATAATCATGGTCTTTATAACACTTGTACAACGGTATTTGCAAGAGCGAACATAATAGTCAACAAGTTTATGTCGGTCACAAGAGCAAACGAGAATGCATACAAGACCATGGCATACTCATATTATGCAAGATGAATCATAGACTAATAAAATTGAACTCACGACAAACCTTAAAAAAAACAAGTCACCGAGATAGATAGCATACGGGTAGATATACGCAACTAAGACTTGGACATAAACTTATAAAAGACGGGACACGAAGTTTAAAACTTCAAGTGAGATGGTAATTAGAGATGATATCAAAGAAAAAGGCTTTAAAGAGAAAACCTCGACGACTGCCCCTTTCCTCTAAAAAAAAGGGTTTTAAATTAAAAGAAAAAAATATTGTTAAAGTTGGGATTCAACAACAACTCAAGCTTTTAGATTGAATGATAATTTATCGAGTTGTATCATATCATTATAATAGTGACGGCCCAAGAAAAACAAAAATCCCAAGTATCTTGAGTTGTTACCTCGGTGACCAAAGCCTTGCAACTCCAAACAAAAGCTCCTACAATAAATTGCATACCAAATGTCGAGTTTTGTACAATATGTTGCATGCCAAATATTAGTTTTCACTATCATGTAGCATACACCAAGACAAGATCCGGACTCGGATCAACGGGTTGGACAAGTCCTAGACATGTACGGACATGTTTTGGACATGCACTGGACAAGCACTGGACATGTACGGACAAGTCTGGACAAGTCTGGACAAGTCTGGACAAGTCGGACAAGTCTAGACAAGTACGGACATGTCTGGATAGACCCAAGGTGATATGAATCAAGATACAGTATTTTCAGTATTATTATTATTATATATTTTATGTCTTATTTAGCAATAAAAGGCTGATATTCAAGACATGGAACTATCAAGATGCATTGAACTTAGAAGATTCGGCAATCTCTGGAAGCGAAGCGCAGCTACTGTGTTTCGCAATTTTGACCATTATATATTATCCGGAAGAAATTGAGTCCTTGATAAAAGTTGTAGATCTCTTCGAGAACCACAAAATCTATATATGGCTCGCATTTATTGGATAAGCGAAGCTCCGGATATGAACCGAATACGAGAATGCTCTTTTGAAGAAGATACGTTGTACTTGGACTATCAAGAAACATTGAACCTATTTATTTTCTTGATAGGATCGATTTTGAATTAATTTTTAGGGAGACTTTTCAACTTATTCATGTATTTCTTTTTCTATAAATCCAACTTCCCTTCACAATCCCGTTTTTCTATCAGTTCGTTTACTGCTCAAAACATCTCCAAAAATTCTGAAATTTTATCCACAAGTCCATCTTCATTTTACTTACATTTTATCTCTTGACCTCATCACGAAATTCACAGAGGATCATAGTCAAATCCGCACATCTTCGTCCAGTCTGCCCAGTTTGTCCAGTTTGTAAAAGAATTCGATTTGTCGGAGTTGTAACGGTCTGAATTGGGTGATTTTTTCTGAGCTTATATGAAATTTCCTGTTCTACAACTTTCATTCTTTGCATTTTTTCAAATTACCGATCAATTCTTCCCAATGGTCACCGTAACGTGCTAGTTTGTTTCTGTCCGAAAATCTGTTTGTGTAGTCACCTGTTTACGAATTTATTTTGAGGAGGCTATCCATATTCAATTTTTGTGAAACTTAACAGTCATAAAGAAAATTTCATGATCTACAAGTTTCGTTCTTTGTGTTTTTCCAAATTCCTTACCGTTTGGACGTGAAAATTTCCGTCCTTTCGTGTTCTTGTTCTGGAAATTACTTTCCTTGAAACCCTAGCCGTGTGTTTGTTTATTTATGTCAATTTGAGACCCGTAACCAAGATGAAGTGGGGTCGTGGGGGTGTTCTACGCTACGATGGTTATGAGTTCTATTTTGAATATGATCCAAAGTTGTATTATCCGGCTTGTGTCAAGAAGGCCGACGCGTATTTGAATTTTTGAAAGAACAAAATGACTATCAAGAAGAGCAAAGAAGAATAAAGAGGGAATCCGAACAGTTCAAACGGGCTGAAGTACAAAGGCGAGTTAGAATGGAAGGTGGCTAAGGAAAAAGGGAGTTAGAACGTGTAGAACGGTGGAAGAAACTTGAGGCAAAGTGGAAGGTGAAGATGAGCTTTTCCTTATAAAGTATGGTATAACTCGTGAAGAAGCTTTAAATGGCAAAAAGCCGAAATTCTATCATGTTATTTGTGTTGTTCCAAACCCTCCTATTATTGATGTGGTGCACGTTGATAATGTTCAATTTGAGACGAGAACCGTGGATGTCCGGTTTGTTGATGTTCTAGATGATCGTGGAGAGGATAAACACGTTGACGTACATGTTCGAGTGAGATTTTTATACCGCATCTTGAGCCTATTACCGAGGTAGTTTCCACGAATGATGTTTTCGTTGGTTTTAATGTTGCGGATGATGTTCTTGATGCTCTTGTGGATGAGATGGTTGTTGAGGATGATGTAAGTCCGAAAGTGGAGGCGTCGGTTGATATTCATGTTGTGTGTGACTTTGGGTTATTGGTTACACCCAATCCAGCCCCTATTCGTCCTATGGTTGATATTGACATTGTTGAGGATGGTGGAATACTTGAAGCACGAGTTTGTTGACCCATATTTGGAGCGGGTTGATGACTATCATGATTTACATTTCTATGTTGCCTCACAAGACGTCATTCTATTTCTCTCAAGCCACGTGCATTTTCTCATGTTTCTTTGATGAAGAATGGTGTGACCCATTACTATGATATTGATACGAAGTTGTTTATTCGCGTTAATTTTGACCCCGGCGAATTTTTGGGGTTTATTGTGGAGTATCATGGTGTGAGGCTTGATGGTGCGGACTTACATGACATCATGTTGATTCGAGGACGAATCCTTTCGAAGAGGAGAGAATGATATGAATCAAGATACGGTATTTTCGGTATTATTATTATTATATATTTTATGTCTTATTTAGCAATAAAAGGCTGATATTCAAGACATGGAACTATCAAGATGCATTGAACTTAGAAGATTCAGCAATCTCTGGAAAGCGAAGCGCAGCTACTTGTGTTTCGCAATTTTGACCATTATATATTATCCGGAAGAAATTGAGTCCTTGATAAAAGTTGTAGATCTCTTCGAGAACCACAAAATCTATATATGGCTCGCATTTATTGGATAAGCGAAGCTCCGGATATGAACCGAATACGAGAATGCTGCTTGAAGAAGATACGTTGTACTTGGACTATCAAGAAACATTGAACCTATTTATTTTCTTGATAGGATCGATTTTGAATTAATTTTTAGGGAGACTTTTCAACTTATTCATGTATTTCTTTTTCTATAAATAGACTAGTATTTGTACTTCAAAGGAAGGACAACTTTTGAGTGATATTTTATATCTTTAAAGTTTCGGTGATTGAAACAAACATAGTTAAAACTTTTCCTTTATTTGGGTGAAGGGTTAACTCGAGAATATATCAAAGGTGTGAGCAACCTTTGTGCGACATTCTCAAAACTTGGAGAAACTGAAGTGCGATTCCGAGGGTGGATCTAAGCACTGCTCTTTTCTTTGTTCCTCGTTCCTTCATTGATTTCCTCAATCTAGATCCAAAATCTAGTTATCACAAGGACACCCGGCACACAACAAACCGGACTTTCGGATCGGATCCATGACTGCACATGGACTAAACACCCATACGAGACCAAGACACTGGTCATAACGACGATAACTTATATAGACTATAGCTTATGTCACTTACGGTAGTTACCGCGTTGGTATATCACCACAATGGAAGAGTTGAGATTTTATATCGGCAAATGCGCACGCTTGCATGATACGATCCTCAGGTACGTACATCCGGACTTGTTGGCATTCTCATGTCTACATGAAATAGCTTAATGTTTGCTTCCATACATATCATTCCATAGTTGTAGCTCATTCGGGTTTGCGAACTACGGTGGCACACTTGCACACACCTTTCGTGAGAGAAAAAAAGGCAAACTATCTTGTGGTTACAAATTTTCAAAGGCAATAAAATCTTTAATTACTCAAATCTTACTTCAATTGTAGGAAGACTTACACCAACTACGAATAAAAAACAAATTTTAAGGTATGAGGCCGAGAATGAAAGTTCGGATACCATAGATATCGAGATTCAAGAGGATATTCATATTTATTAAGAGCGGGAAACCGAAAGCGACACACTTGGCATAAGAGAAGAAAATGGAGTGTAAACCATCTACTATCGGACATGGATTCAAACATATACACATATATATATATATATATATATATATATATATATATATATATATATATATATATATATATATATATATATATGGAGATATAAGGATACTACATTAGTCCCAAGATGTACATCAAGAGCAAGAAAAGTAAATGCTTGAGTGCTAATAAAATCATTAATATTTGCTTTTTTACCGCGAGAAAATACCACGAGAGAAGATAGGATTGGGCGTACATGAATACAAGTAAATACAAACATCTTTACACAAATACTTACATATATGTATGTACTTATACGGGACACACATTGGCCCTAAGATGTTGTCCATGAACGAGAAACGTAAATGCTTATGCTTGAGAGTTTAGTATGTGCTAATATAACTTACTTTCACCCTTTTTACCCTTAGAAAAAGCAGAACTATACAAACATGCACACACACACACACAGGAGTTTACGTATAGATAAATAAATACATATACATCATGGATAGACAGAACCCTTGAAACTTGAAATGTCTCCCTTTAACAAGATCTCATAAGGGCAAAAGAACTCAAAACCATTCAACGCCTAAAGTACAAGAATGTCCGGAAGGAACATTGACATTCTTTTTTGTGCATTTTTTATAAGACAACATAGACTATATATCAAGCAAAAGGGCTTACCCCTGGAGCACTTAAGAAACGACGGTTTGAATATGTGAGATTATTGTGCGCAAAGGAAATCTCTTTGTGGCCGAGAAATTTTTGCTCATCATTTCTACTAATTAAATATTCTTCATCCTACAAATCAAGGATTACACAAAACCATACATTATAAGAACGACCATTCGGATAGACCGATTCGACTTAATTGAATATATGAAACTATGCGGCATTTATATACATGGCAAAGTTCTTACGAGAAAGTTAGAACTTCCAAGATCACGTGCGGCATCGACATAGAGATGCCTTTCTAGTACATTCACATGGACCGTAATATACGGAGTTAGTACCGTCATTGCCCAAAAAGACAACACCATTTTCGTACAATAACACGGATCGAAAATTCAACAAAAAAATGAATTATCTGCATACAAGAAGAATGCCTAATGGAAAAGAAGTGACGAGGCAAACATACGATTGACCAAGCTCAACGCTTTTTACCTCGGGAATGAAGTCAATGAGTCCTTCGGGAATGAGTATCACACCATAATTGTAGCCAAGCTGCTGCACGCTTACAAGTTTGTATCGACAATGTAGTCACTTGAAGTGCGACTTAGGCTTTTGTACAATCACCTTGTGCTCATGCGCTAATCCAAGTTGCTTCTTTTCGGCATTTCAACGAACACCACATGAACACGAGCTAATCTAAGTTTCTTCTTTTTGGCATTTCAACAAACACGAAATGAGCATTTAATTACATGCTCGAATGTGAATTTCGAGTCCCCAATTGCAGAAGCACAAATTAGATGAAAAATGGATGCCAAATTCGAATGAACTCCATCCATCCATTGTTTCTTGCCGATGTCCAACAGATTCTTCATCATAAAATTCTCGTTCTTTTTACTCCGAAAGGGACGAATCACTAACCTCAAGAACGATAAATCAAATGGAATCGAGAAGAGTAGATTCTACATCGAAGAAGATGAAAGGATCTCTTAAAGTTTCTCTTTAATACCTCTGAAGAAGATTACAAAGATGAAGAATGATGATGGAGAGGCTAACAGGAGGAATTTAGAACACCGAATGTGTTTTTTTTAAGGGAACACCGAATGTGTTGATTGTTGTATTTTTTTTAGCATAATGATTTGGGTACCGAGTGTTCCACCGAGATCTAGTACCGAAAATTTGAACTTTGAAATTTCTTTTTTTTTTGTTGTTGTTTTTTTTTTTTAAATAGATCTAAGTGTATGGTTTTAAAAGTGGTCGGTGCCTTTTTTTACGTGGAGTGATCCGGTGCCGGCATCACTATCCTTTTTTTTTATTGTTTTTCTATTAGACTTTGACTTGTTAGCGGGTATAAATACCCGGCCTTTTCATTTTATCTAATATCGAAAGTTTTACTATAACAAAAAAGAACGAGGAAGAGGCTACGAACTTGTATTTGTGGACCCAATTCAACATAAATTTATTGTGTACATATTAAAGTAAGCCATAAAATGTTATTATTTACGGCATTCTTAAAAGCACGTCGTAAATACAAGCCATAAAAATACACTTTTCTTGTAGTGATCAAAATCGAGGCTCTTCCAAAACTAAACAAAATTGGAAATCCATCTACTCAATGTAGTTGGTAATTCATAGAAATCCATTATTTAATTCTTTTAACTTGATTACAGTACTAAGTGATGCCCATTTTCTCAAGCTTTCATTGCTTCTAGTTATTACCTTTTCACTAGTGTTATCAAATAGAATCCAAAGAAGTCTTCTTGAAGATTGTTTATGCTACCGGCATTCTTCCGGCTCCATCTTCTACCTTGCCATGTGAAATGGAGATTTGTGATCTTTGTGGACCTCAAGACCAATTTTTTTGTGTGTCTAACAAAGCGTAAAACTGCAAGATCGGGACGGTCAACTCTCAACAAGATTTGATTAATAAATTACATTCAAATATACCAACCTACACAAAAGTTGGTCCATCAATAAGGGAAGATTGAGCTACTACGTAAAGTAAACGAGTTTGGTTGCTATAACGAGAACAAAATTCAAAGAAATCCATATAGTAATGCATATAAGTAGACAATTACACGCGAAAGAGAGAAAAATATATGAGCATTTTCTAAGAGGAAAATTATCAAACACCTTGCAAGCAATCATTGTTCTTGTAATACATTCAACCTCTCAAGCAGAATGTCTGTCTCACCGTGATACTTTCTGGTAGCATCGATCCCATATTCCTATGCTCAACACAAATCACATATTCATCAGAAGTCGGTAGATTTCATCAGATCTTCATAAAAGAAACCGGATTCGAAGTGATTTCTTTTGTGGCCACAGCAGTACTAAAACGCAACCAGAAAACTATTTCTTTTTACCCATAAGGGGGTTAACGAGCAGTAAAAGTCAGGAAATTGAAGAATCGTAAAGAGAATTGAATAATCATCCTAGTAGAGCCCGGAATGAAGTCAATGTGATGCTACCATATCCAATAGTGGCAACCCATTGGGTTCTTGCTTCGGGGAAGATATTCGTATTCTGCAAAAGAGACACAAAAACACTTGGAAGAGAATCGGTTAGATCAGATATAAAAAAAAGTTGTTGAGAGGAGAAGAGGCGAAGAGGCGAGGAGGCGAGGAGGCGAAGAGGCGAAGATGCTAGCCGAACTGCTGCTGCCTTCGATTGATGATCTCCGGCGAAAGAAGGTAGCTCCGGAGAAGGGTGAGCGGCGGAGAGCAATTTGTTTTCGGCAGAAAATCGGGGTGGAAGAATGATAATGAAAAAGGAAAGAGGCCAGCCTTTTCAATAAGTTTTTAATGTTTTTTCTTTATATTATTTCAAAATAATATTTTATTGGTACGCATTAATAAGGGGAATATTTTAGGTGTATTATAATAAGGGGATAAGTGATTAACAATAACGGGAATTAAGGGTTCCTCATCAAATTTGCATCATTTTCATAAGATTGTTTTAACCCTTATTAAAAGGTACTTTTAATAACTTGATTTTGACCCCTTATTAAATTCCCCTTATAAAAAATAGATTTTCTTGTAGTGAAGGAATCAAATATCACACGGTTAGGTAGTCTATGGGTACGAAAAAAAGTACGAAATAAAACGTTTGTAATTCTCTTTGAAATGCGATGTGATATCGACCGAACGATAAATAAGGCACGCCGGCGCAAACGGCAAGCAAAACGGAGGCGAGAATGGCCTTGTACAAGGAATCAAATATCACACGAGTTAAGTACTCTATGGGTACGAAAAAAAGTACGAAAAAAAACGTTTGCAATTCTCTTTGAATTGCGATGTGATATCGACCGAACGATAAATAAGGCACGCCGGCACAAACGGCAAGCAAAACGGAGGCCGAGAATGGCCTTGTACAAGGAATCAAAAATCACACGATTAAGTACTCTATGGGTACGAAAAAAAGTACGAAAAAAAATGTTTGTAATTCTCTTTGAAATGCGATGTGATATCGACCGAACGATAAATAAGGCACGCCGGCGCAAACGGAAAGAAAAACGGAGGCCGAGAATGGCCTTGTACAAGGAATCAAATATCACACGGTTAGTTAGTCTATGGGTACGAAAAAAAGTACGAAATAAAACGTTTGTAATTCTCTTTGAAATGCGATGTGATATCGACCGAACGATAAATAAGGCACGCCGGCGCAAACGGCAAGCAAAACGGAGGCGAGAATGGCCTTGTACAAGGAATCAAAAATCACACGAGTTAAGTACTCTATGGGTACGAAAAAAAGTACGAAAAAAAACGTTTGTAATTCTCTTTGAAATGCGATGTGATATCGACCGAACGATAAATAAGGCACGCCGGTGCAAACGGCAAGAAAAACGGAGGCGAGAATGGCCTTGTACAAGGAATCAAAAATCACACGGTTAAGTACTCTATGGGTACGAAAAAAAGTACGAAAAAAAACGTTTGTAATTCTCTTTGAAATGCGATGTGATATCGACCGAACGATAAATAAGGCACGCCGGCGCAAACGGCAAGCAAAACGGAGGCGAGAATGGCCTTGTACAAGGAATCAAAAATCACACGGTTAAGTACTCTATGGGTACGAAAAAAAGTACGAAAAAAAATGTTTGTAATTCTCTTTGAAATGCGATGTGATATCGACCGAACGATAAATAAGGCACGCCGGTGCAAACGGAAAGAAAAACGGAGGCCGGAATGGCCTTGTACAAGGAATCAAATATCACACGAGTTAAGTACTCTATGGGTACGAAAAAAAGTACGAAAAAAAACGTTTGTAATTCTCTTTGAAATGCGATGTGATATCGACCGAACGATAAATAAGGCACGCCGGCGCAAACGGCAAGCAAAACGGAGGCGAGAATGGCCTTGTACAAGGAATCAAAAATCACACGGTTAAGTACTCTATGGGTACGAAAAAAAGTACGAAAAAAAACGTTTGTAATTCTCTTTGAAGTGCGATGTGATATCGACCGAACGATAAATAAGGCACGCCGGCGCAAACGGCAAGCAAAACGGAGGCGAGAATGGCCTTGTACAAGGAATCAAAAATCACACGAGTTAAGTACTCTATGGGTACGAAAAAAAGTACGAAAAAAAATGTTTGTAATTCTCTTTGAATGCGATGTGATATCGACCGAACGATAAATAAGGCACGCCGGTGCAAACGGAAAGAAAAACGGAGGCGAGAATGGCCTTGTACAAGGAATCAAATATCACACGGTTAAGTACTCTATGGGTACGAAAAAAAGTACGAAAAAAAACGTTTGTAATTCTCTTTGAAGTGCGATGTGATATCGACCGAACGATAAATAAGGCACGCCGGCGCAAACGGCAAGCAAAACGGAGGCGAGAATGGCCTTGTACAAGGAATCAAATATCACACGGTTAAGTACTCTATGGGTACGAAAAAAAGTACGAAAAAAAACGTTTGTAATTCTCTTTGAAATGCGATGTGATATCGACCGAACGATAAATAAGGCACGCCGGCGCAAACGGCAAGCAAAACGGAGGCGAGAATGGCCTTGTACAAGGAATCAAAATCACACGGTTAAGTACTCTATGGGTACGAAAAAAAGTACGAAAAAAAATGTTTGTAATTCTCTTTGAAATGCGATGTGATATCGACCGAACGATAAATAAGGCACGCCGGCGCAAACGGAAAGAAAAACGGAGGCGAGAATGGCCTTGTACAAGGAATCAAATATCACACGGTTAAGTACTCTATGGGTACGAAAAAAAGTACGAAAAAAAATGTTTGTAATTCTCTTTGAAATGCGATGTGATATCGACCGAACGATAAATAAGGCACGCCGGTGCAAACGGCAAGCAAAACGGAGGCGAGAATGGCCTTGTACAAGGAATCAAAAATCACACGAGTTAAGTACTCTATGGGTACGAAAAAAAGTACGAAAAAAAAACGTTTGTAATTCTCTTTGAAATGCGATGTGATATCGACCGAACGATAAATAAGGCACGCCGGCGCAAACGGAAGCAAAACGGAGGCGAGAATGGCCTTGTACAAGGAATCAAAAATCACACGAGTTAAGTACTCTATGGGTACGAAAAAAAGTACGAAAAAAAACGTTTGTAATTCTCTTTGAATCTTGCGATGTGATATCGACCGAACGATAAATAAGGCACGCCGGTGCAAACGGCAAGCAAAACGGAAGCGAGAATGGCCTTGTACAAGGAATCAAAAATCACACGGTTAAGTAGTCTATGGGTACGAAAAAAAGTACGAAAAAAAACGTTTGTAATTCTCTTTGAAATGCGATGTGATATCGACCGAACGATAAATAAGGCACGCCGGCGCAAACGGCAAGCAAAACGGAGGCGGAATGGCCTTGTACAAGGAATCAAATATCACACGAGTTAGTAGTCTATGGGTACGAAAAAAAGTACGAAAAAAAACGTTTGTAATTCTCTTTGAAATGCGATGTGATATCGACCGAACGATAAATAAGGCACGCCGGCGCAAACGGCAAGCAAAACGGAGGCGAGAATGGCCTTGTACAAGGAATCAAAAATCACACGGTTAAGTACTCTATGGGTACGAAAAAAAGTACGAAAAAAAACGTTTGTAATTCTCTTTGAAATGCGATGTGATATCGACCGAACGATAAATAAGGCACGCCGGCGCAAACGGCAAGCAAAACGGAGGCGAGAATGGCCTTGTACAAGGAATCAAATATCACACGGTTAAGTACTCTATGGGTACGAAAAAAAGTACGAAAAAAAACGTTTGTAATTCTCTTTGAAATGCGATGTGATATCGACCGAACGATAAATAAGGCACGCCGGCGCAAACGGCAAGCAAAACGGAGGCGAGAATGGCCTTGTACAAGGAATCAAAATCACACGGTTAAGTACTCTATGGGTACGAAAAAAAGTACGAAAAAAAACGTTTGTAATTCTCTTTGAAATGCGATGTGATATCGACCGAACGATAAATAAGGCACGCCGGCGCAAACGGCAAGCAAAACGGAGGCCGAGAATGGCCTTGTACAAGGAATCAAATATCACACGGTTAAGTACTCTATGGGTACGAAAAAAAGTACGAAAAAAAACGTTTGTAATTCTCTTTGAAATGCGATGTGATATCGACCGAACGATAAATAAGGCACGCCGGCGCAAACGGCAAGCAAAACGGAGGCGAGAATGGCCTTGTACAAGGAATCAAAAATCACACGAGTTAAGTACTCTATGGGTACGAAAAAAAGTACGAAAAAAAACGTTTGTAATTCTCTTTGAAATGCGATGTGATATCGACCGAACGATAAATAAGGCACGCCGGCGCAAACGGAAAGAAAAACGGAGGCGAGAATGGCCTTGTACAAGGAATCAAATATCACACGGTTAAGTACTCTATGGGTACGAAAAAAAGTACGAAAAAAAACGTTTGTAATTCTCTTTGAAATGCGATGTGATATCGACCGAACGATAAATAAGGCACGCCGGCGCAAACGGCAAGCAAAACGGAGGCGAGAATGGCCTTGTACAAGGAATCAAATATCACACGGTTAAGTAGTCTATGGGTACGAAAAAAAGTACGAAAAAAACGTTTGTAATTCTCTTTGAAATGCGATGTGATATCGACCGAACGATAAATAAGGCACGCCGGCGCAAACGGCAAGCAAAACGGAGGCGAGAATGGCCTTGTACAAGGAATCAAAAATCACACGGTTAAGTACTCTATGGGTACGAAAAAAAGTACGAAAAAAATGTTTGTAATTCTCTTTGAATGCGATGTGATATCGACCGAACGATAAATAAGGCACGCCGGCGCAAACGGAAAGCAAAACGGAGGCGAGAATGGCCTTGTACAAGGAATCAAAATCACACGGTTAAGTACTCTATGGGTACGAAAAAAAGTACGAAAAAAAACGTTTGTAATTCTCTTTGAAATGCGATGTGATATCGACCGAACGATAAATAAGGCACGCCGGCGCAAACGGCAAGCAAAACGGAGGCGAGAATGGCCTTGTACAAGGAATCAAATATCACACGGTTAAGTAGTCTATGGGTACGAAAAAAAGTACGAAAAAAAACGTTTGTAATTCTCTTTGAAATGCGATGTGATATCGACCGAACGATAAATAAGGCACGCCGGCGCAAACGGCAAGCAAAACGGAGGCGAGAATGGCCTTGTACAAGGAATCAAATATCACACGGTTAAGTACTCTATGGGTACGAAAAAAAGTACGAAAAAAAACGTTTGTAATTCTCTTTGAAATGCGATGTGATATCGACCGAACGATAAATAAGGCACGCCGGCACAAACGGCAAGCAAAACGGAGGCCGAGAATGGCCTTGTACAAGGAATCAAAAATCACACGGTTAAGTACTCTATGGGTACGAAAAAAAGTACGAAAAAAAACGTTTGTAATTCTCTTTGAAGTGCGATGTGATATCGACCGAACGATAAATAAGGCACGCCGGCGCAAACGGCAAGCAAAACGGAGGCGAGAATGGCCTTGTACAAGGAATCAAATATCACACGGTTAAGTAGTCTATGGGTACGAAAAAAAGTACGAAAAAAACGTTTGTAATTCTGATAAATAAGGCACGCCGGCGCAAACGGCAAGCAAAACGGAGGCGAGAATGGCCTTGTACAAGGAATCAAATATCACACGGTTAAGTACTCTATGGGTACGAAAAAAAGTACGAAAAAAAACGTTTGTAATTCTCTTTGAAGTACGATGTGATATCGACCGAACGATAAATAAGGCACGCCGGCGCAAACGGCAAGCAAAACGGAGGCCGAGAATGGCCTTGTACAAGGAATCAAAAATCACACGGTTAAGTACTCTATGGGTACGAAAAAAAGTACGAAAAAAAACGTTTGTAATTCTCTTTGAAGTATGCGATGTGATATCGACCGAACGATAAATAAGGCACGCCGGTGCAAACGGAAAGAAAAACGGAGACCAGAATGGCCTTGTACAAGGAATCAAAAATCACACGAGTTAAGTACTCTATGGGTACGAAAAAAAGTACGAAAAAAAACGTTTGTAATTCTCTTTGAAATGCGATGTGATATCGACCGAACGATAAATAAGGCACGCCGGCGCAAACGGCAAGCAAAACGGAGGCCGAGAATGGCCTTGTACAAGGAATCAAATATCACACGGTTAAGTAGTCTATGGGTACGAAAAAAAGTACGAAAAAAAATGTTTGTAATTCTCTTTGAAATGCGATGTGATATCGACCGAACGATAAATAAGGCACGCCGGCGCAAACGGAAAGAAAAACGGAGGCGAGAATGGCCTTGTACAAGGAATCAAATATCACACGAGTTAAGTACTCTATGGGTACGAAAAAAAGTACGAAAAAAAACGTTTGTAATTCTCTTTGAAATGCGATGTGATATCGACCGAACGATAAATAAGGCACGCCGGCGCAAACGGCAAGCAAAACGGAGGCGAGAATGGCCTTGTACAAGGAATCAAAAATCACACGGTTAAGTACTCTATGGGTACGAAAAAAAGTACGAAAAAAAATGTTTGTAATTCTCTTTGAAATGCGATGTGATATCGACCGAACGATAAATAAGGCACGCCGGCGCAAACGGCAAGCAAAACGGAGGCCGAGAATGGCCTTGTACAAGGAATCAAATATCACACGAGTTAAGTACTCTATGGGTACGAAAAAAAGTACGAAATAAAACGTTTGTAATTCTCTTTGAAATGCGATGTGATATCGACCGAACGATAAATAAGGCACGCCGGCGCAAACGGCAAGCAAAACGGAGGCGAGAATGGCCTTGTACAAGGAATCAAATATCACACGAGTTAAGTACTCTATGGGTACGAAAAAAAGTACGAAAAAAACGTTTGTAATTCTCTTTGAATTGCGATGTGATATCGACCGAACGATAAATAAGGCACGCCGGTGCAAACGGCAAGCAAAACGGAGGCCGAGAATGGCCTTGTACAAGGAATCAAAAATCACACGGTTAAGTACTCTATGGGTACGAAAAAAAAGTACGAAAAAAAATGTTTGTAATTCTCTTTGAATGCGATGTGATATCGACCGAACGATAAATAAGGCACGCCGGCGCAAACGGCAAGAAAAACGGAGGCCAGAATGGCCTTGTACAAGGAATCAAATATCACACTGTTAGGTAGTCTATGGGTACGAAAAAAAAGTACGAAATAAAACGTTTGTAATTCTCTTTGAAGTGCGATGTGATATCGACCAGAACGATAAATAAGGCACGCCGGCGCAAACGGCAAGCAAAACGGAGGCCAGAATGGCCTTGTACAAGGAATCAAATATCACACGGTTAAGTACTCTATGGGTACGAAAAAAAGTACGAAAAAAAACGTTTGTAATTCTCTTTGAAGTGCGATGTGATATCGACCGAACGATAAATAAGGCACGCCGGCGCAAACGGAAAGAAAAACGGAGGCGAGAATGGCCTTGTACAAGGAATCAAAAATCACACGGTTAAGTACTCTATGGGTACGAAAAAAAGTACGAAAAAAATGTTTGTAATTCTCTTTGAAATGCGATGTGATATCGACCGAACGATAAATAAGGCACGCCGGCGCAAACGGCAAGCAAAACGGAGGCCGAGAATGGCCTTGTACAAGGAATCAAATATCACACGGTTAAGTACTCTATGGGTACGAAAAAAAGTACGAAAAAAACGTTTGTAATTCTCTTTGAAATGCGATGTGATATCGACCGAACGATAAATAAGGCACGCCGGCGCAAACGGCAAGCAAAACGGAGGCCGAGAATGGCCTTGTACAAGGAATCAAATATCACACGGTTAAGTACTCTATGGGTACGAAAAAAAGTACGAAAAAAAACGTTTGTAATTCTCTTTGAATTGCGATGTGATATCGACCGAACGATAAATAAGGCACGCCGGCGCAAACGGCAAGCAAAACGGAGGCGAGAATGGCCTTGTACAAGGAATCAAAAATCACACGGTTAAGTACTCTATGGGTACGAAAAAAAGTACGAAAAAAAATGTTTGTAATTCTCTTTGAAGTGCGATGTGATATCGACCGAACGATAAATAAGGCACGCCGGCGCAAACGGAAAGAAAAACGGAGGCGAGAATGGCCTTGTACAAGGAATCAAATATCACACGGTTAAGGTACTCTATGGGTACGAAAAAAAGTACGAAAAAAAACGTTTGTAATTCTCTTTGAAGTGCGATGTGATATCGACCGAACGATAAATAAGGCACGCCGGCGCAAACGGCAAGCAAAACGGAGGCAGAATGGCCTTGTACAAGGAATCAAATATCACACGGTTAAGTACTCTATGGGTACGAAAAAAAGTACGAAAAAAAATGTTTGTAATTCTCTTTGAAGTGCGATGTGATATCGACCGAACGATAAATAAGGCACGCCGGCGCAAACGGCAAGCAAAACGGAGGCCGAGAATGGCCTTGTACAAGGAATCAAATATCACACGGTTAAGTACTCTATGGGTACGAAAAAAAGTACGAAAAAAACGTTTGTAATTCTCTTTGAAGTGCGATGTGATATCGACCGAACGATAAATAAGGCACGCCGGCGCAAACGGCAAGCAAAACGGAGGCCGAGAATGGCCTTGTACAAGGAATCAAAAATCACACGGTTAAGTACTCTATGGGTACGAAAAAAAGTACGAAAAAAACGTTTGTAATTCTCTTTGAAGTGCGATGTGATATCGACCGAACGATAAATAAGGCACGCCGGCGCAAACGGAAAGAAAAACGGAGGCTAGAATGGCCTTGTACAAGGAATCAAATATCACACAGTTAAGTACTCTATGGGTACGAAAAAAAGTACGAAAAAAAACGTTTGTAATTCTCTTTGAAGTGCGATGTGATATCGACCGAACGATAAATAAGGCACGCCGGCGCAAACGGCAAGCAAAACGGAGGCGAGAATGGCCTTGTACAAGGAATCAAATATCACACGGTTAGGTACTCTATGGGTACGAAAAAAAGTACGAAAAAAACGTTTGTAATTCTCTTTGAAGTGCGTGTGATATCGACCGAACGATAAATAAGGCACGCCGGCGCAAACGGCAAGCAAAACGGAGGCGAGAATGGCCTTGTACAAGGAATCAAATATCACACGGTTAAGTACTCTATGGGTACGAAAAAAAGTACGAAAAAAAACGTTTGTAATTCTCTTTGAAGTGCGATGTGATATCGACCGAACGATAAATAAGGCACGCCGGCGCAAACGGCAAGCAAAACGGAGGCCGAGAATGGCCTTGTACAAGGAATCAAATATCACACGGTTAAGTACTCTATGGGTACGAAAAAAAGTACGAAAAAAACGTTTGTAATTCTCTTTGAAATGCGATGTGATATCGACCGAACGATAAATAAGGCACGCCGGTGCAAACGGCAAGCAAAACGGAGGCGAGAATGGCCTTGTACAAGGAATCAAATATCACACGGTTAAGTACTCTATGGGTACGAAAAAAAGTACGAAAAAAAACGTTTGTAATTCTCTTTGAAATGCGATGTGATATCGACCGAACGATAAATAAGGCACGCCGGCGCAAACGGCAAGCAAAACGGAGGCGAGAATGGCCTTGTACAAGGAATCAAAAATCACACGGTTAAGTACTCTATGGGTACGAAAAAAAGTACGAAAAAAAATGTTTGTAATTCTCTTTGAATGCGATGTGATATCGACCGAACGATAAATAAGGCACGCCGGCGCAAACGGAAAGAAAAACGGAGACGAGAATGGCCTTGTACAAGGAATCAAATATCACACGAGTTAAGTAGTCTATGGGTACGAAAAAAAGTACGAAAAAAAACGTTTGTAATTCTCTTTGAAGTACGATGTGATATCGACCGAACGATAAATAAGGCACGCCGGCGCAAACGGCAAGCAAAACGGAGGCGAGAATGGCCTTGTACAAGGAATCAAAAATCACACGGTTAAGTACTCTATGGGTACGAAAAAAAGTACGAAAAAAAACGTTTGTAATTCTCTTTGAAGTACGATGTGATATCGACCGAACGATAAATAAGGCACGCCGGTGCAAACGGAAAGAAAAACGGAGGCGAGAATGGCCTTGTACAAGGAATCAAAAATCACACGGTTAAGTACTCTATGGGTACAAAAAAAAGTACGAAAAAAAACGTTTGTAATTCTCTTTGAAGTGCGATGTGATATCGACCGAACGATAAATAAGGCACGCCGGCGCAAACGGCAAGCAAAACGGAGGCCGAGAATGGCCTTGTACAAGGAATCAAATATCACACGGTTAAGTACTCTATGGGTACGAAAAAAAGTACGAAATAAAACGTTTGTAATTCTCTTTGAAATGCGATGTGATATCGACCGAACGATAAATAAGGCACGCCGGCGCAAACGGCAAGCAAAACGGAGGCGAGAATGGCCTTGTACAAGGAATCAAATATCACACGAGTTAAGTACTCTATGGGTACGAAAAAAAGTACGAAAAAAAACGTTTGTAATTCTCTTTGAAATACGATGTGATATCGACCGAACGATAAATAAGGCACGCCGGCGCAAACGGCAAGCAAAACGGAGGCGAGAATGGCCTTGTACAAGGAATCAAAAATCACACGGTTAAGTACTCTATGGGTACGAAAAAAGTACGAAAAAAAATGTTTGTAATTCTCTTTGAAATGCGATGTGATATCGACCGAACGATAAATAAGGCACGCCGGCGCAAACGGAAAGAAAAACGGAGGCCGAGAATGGCCTTGTACAAGGAATCAAATATCACACGAGTTAGGTAGTCTATGGGTACGAAAAAAAGTACGAAAAAAAACGTTTGTAATTCTCTTTGAAATGCGATGTGATATCGACCGAACGATAAATAAGGCACGCCGGCGCAAACGGCAAGCAAAACGGAGGCCAGAATGGCCTTGTACAAGGAATCAAATATCACACTGTTAAGTACTCTATGGGTACGAAAAAAAGTACGAAAAAAACGTTTGTAATTCTCTTTGAAGTACTGATGTGATATCGACCAGAACGATAAATAAGGCACGCCGGCGCAAACGGCAAGCAAAACGGAGGCCAGAATGGCCTTGTACAAGGAATCAAATATCACATAGTTAAGTACTCTATGGGTACGAAAAAAAGTACGAAAAAAACGTTTGTAATTCTCTTTGAAAATGCGATGTGATATCGACCGAACGATAAATAAGGCACGCCGGCGCAAACGGCAAGCAAAACGGAGGCGAGAATGGCCTTGTACAAGGAATCAAAAATCACACGAGTTAAGTACTCTATGGGTACGAAAAAAAGTACGAAAAAAACGTTTGTAATTCTCTTTGAAATGCGATGTGATATCGACCGAACGATAAATAAGGCACGCCGGCGCAAACGGAAAGAAAAACGGAGGCAGAATGGCCTTGTACAAGGAATCAAATATCACACGGTTAAGTACTCTATGGGTACGAAAAAAAGTACGAAAAAAACGTTTGTAATTCTCTTTGAAGTGCGATGTGATATCGACCGAACGATAAATAAGGCACGCCGGTGCAAACGGCAAGCAAAACGGAGGCCGAGAATGGCCTTGTACAAGGAATCAAATATCACATAGTTAAGTACTCATGGGTACGAAAAAAAGTACGAAAAAAACGTTTGTAATTCTCTTTGAAATGCGATGTGATATCGACCGAACGATAAATAAGGCACGCCGGCGCAAACGGCAAGCAAAACGGAGGCGAGAATGGCCTTGTACAAGGAATCAAAAATCACACGGTTAAGTACTCTATGGGTACGAAAAAAAGTACGAAAAAAAACGTTTGTAATTCTCTTTGAAGTGCGATGTGATATCGACCGAACGATAAATAAGGCACGCCGGCGCAAACGGAAAGAAAAACGGAGGCGAGAATGGCCTTGTACAAGGAATCAAATATCACACGGTTAAGTAGTCTATGGGTACGAAAAAAAGTACGAAAAAAACGTTTGTAATTCTCTTTGAAGTGCGATGTGATATCGACCGAACGATAAATAAGGCACGCCGGCGCAAACGGCAAGCAAAACGGAGGCGAGAATGGCCTTGTACAAGGAATCAAATATCACACGAGTTAAGTACTCTATGGGTACGAAAAAAAGTACGAAAAAAAACGTTTGTAATTCTCTTTGAATGCGATGTGATATCGACCGAACGATAAATAAGGCACGCCGGCGCAAACGGCAAGCAAAACGGAGGCGAGAATGGCCTTGTACAAGGAATCAAAAATCACACGAGTTAAGTACTCTATGGGTACGAAAAAAAGTACGAAAAAAAACGTTTGTAATTCTCTTTGAAGTACGATGTGATATCGACCGAACGATAAATAAGGCACGCCGGCGCAAACGGAAAGCAAAACGGAGGCCGAGAATGGCCTTGTACAAGGAATCAAAAATCACACGGTTAAGTACTCTATGGGTACGAAAAAAAGTACGAAAAAAAATGTTTGTAATTCTCTTTGAAGTGCGATGTGATATCGACCGAACGATAAATAAGGCACGCCGGCGCAAACGGCAAGCAAAACGGAGGCCGGAATGGCCTTGTACAAGGAATCAAATATCACACAGTTAGGTAGTCTATGGGTACGAAAAAAAGTACGAAATAAAACGTTTGTAATTCTCTTTGAAATGCGATGTGATATCGACCGAACGATAAATAAGGCACGCCGGCGCAAACGGCAAGCAAAACGGAGGCGAGAATGGCCTTGTACAAGGAATCAAATATCACACGGTTAAGTACTCTATGGGTACGAAAAAAAGTACGAAAAAAAATGTTTGTAATTCTCTTTGAATTACGATGTGATATCGACCGAACGATAAATAAGGCACGCCGGCGCAAACGGCAAGCAAAACGGAGGAGAATGGCCTTGTACAAGGAATCAAAAATCACACGGTTAAGTACTCTATGGGTACGAAAAAAAGTACGAAAAAAAATGTTTGTAATTCTCTTTGAAATGCGATGTGATATCGACCGAACGATAAATAAGGCACGCCGGCGCAAACGGAAAGAAAAACGGAGGCGAGAATGGCCTTGTACAAGGAATCAAAAATCACACGGTTAAGTACTCTATGGGTACGAAAAAAAGTACGAAAAAAATGTTTGTAATTCTCTTTGAAATGCGATGTGATATCGACCGAACGATAAATAAGGCACGCCGGCGCAAACGGCAAGCAAAACGGAGGCGAGAATGGCCTTGTACAAGGAATCAAATATCACACGGTTAGGTAGTCTATGGGTACGAAAAAAAGTACGAAAAAAACGTTTGTAATTCTCTTTGAAATGCGATGTGATATCGACCGAACGATAAATAAGGCACGCCGGCGCAAACGGCAAGCAAAACGGAGCCGAGAATGGCCTTGTACAAGGAATCAAATATCACACGGTTAAGTACTCTATGGGTACGAAAAAAAGTACGAAAAAAAATGTTTGCAATTCTCTTTGAATTGCGATGTGATATCGACCGAACGATAAATAAGGCACGCCGGCGCAAACGGCAAGCAAAACGGAGGCCGAGAATGGCCTTGTACAAGGAATCAAAAATCACACGGTTAAGTACTCTATGGGTACGAAAAAAAGTACGAAAAAAAACGTTTGTAATTCTCTTTGAAATGCGATGTGATATCGACCGAACGATAAATAAGGCACGCCGGCGCAAACGGAAAGAAAAACGGAGGCCGAGAATGGCCTTGTACAAGGAATCAAAAATCACACGGTTAAGTACTCTATGGGTACGAAAAAAAGTACGAAAAAAAATGTTTGTAATTCTCTTTGAAATGCGATGTGATATCGACCGAACGATAAATAAGGCACGCCGGCGCAAACGGCAAGCAAAACGGAGGCGAGAATGGCCTTGTACAAGGAATCAAATATCACACGGTTAAGTAGTCTATGGGTACGAAAAAAAGTACGAAATAAAACGTTTGTAATTCTCTTTGAAGTACGATGTGATATCGACCGAACGATAAATAAGGCACGCCGGCGCAAACGGCAAGCAAAACGGAGGCGAGAATGGCCTTGTACAAGGAATCAAAAATCACACGGTTAAGTACTCTATGGGTACGAAAAAAAGTACGAAAAAAAATGTTTGTAATTCTCTTTGAAGTACGATGTGATATCGACCGAACGATAAATAAGGCACGCCGGCGCAAACGGCAAGCAAAACGGAGGACGAGAATGGCCTTGTACAAGGAATCAAATATCACACGAGTTAAGTAGTCTATGGGTACGAAAAAAAGTACGAAAAAAACGTTTGTAATTCTCTTTGAAGTGCGATGTGATATCGACCGAACGATAAATAAGGCACGCCGGCGCAAACGGCAAGCAAAACGGAGGCGAGAATGGCCTTGTACAAGGAATCAAATATCACACGAGTTAAGTACTCTATGGGTACGAAAAAAAGTACGAAAAAAAACGTTTGTAATTCTCTTTGAAATGCGATGTGATATCGACCGAACGATAAATAAGGCACGCCGGCGCAAACGGCAAGCAAAACGGAGGCGAGAATGGCCTTGTACAAGGAATCAAAAATCACACGGTTAAGTACTCTATGGGTACGAAAAAAAGTACGAAAAAAAACGTTTGTAATTCTCTTTGAAGTGCGATGTGATATCGACCGAACGATAAATAAGGCACGCCGGCGCAAACGGCAAGAAAAACGGAGGCCGAGAATGGCCTTGTACAAGGAATCAAAAATCACACGGTTAAGTACTCTATGGGTACGAAAAAAAGTACGAAAAAAAATGTTTGTAATTCTCTTTGAAATGCGTGTGATATCGACCGAACGATAAATAAGGCACGCCGGCGCAAACGGCAAGCAAAACGGAGGCCGAGAATGGCCTTGTACAAGGAATCAAATATCACACGAGTTAGGTAGTCTATGGGTACGAAAAAAAGTACGAAATAAAACGTTTGTAATTCTCTTTGAAATACGATGTGATATCGACCGAACGATAAATAAGGCACGCCGGCGCAAACGGCAAGCAAAACGGAAGCGAGAATGGCCTTGTACAAGGAATCAAATATCACACGAGTTAGGTAGTCTATGGGTACGAAAAAAAGTACGAAATAAAACGTTTGTAATTCTCTTTGAAGTGCGATGTGATATCGACCGAACGATAAATAAGGCACGCCGGCGCAAACGGCAAGCAAAACGGAGGCCGAGAATGGCCTTGTACAAGGAATCAAATATCACACGAGTTAAGTACTCTATGGGTACGAAAAAAAGTACGAAAAAAACGTTTGCAATTCTCTTTGAATTGCGATGTGATATCGACCGAACGATAAATAAGGCACGCCGGCGCAAACGGCAAGCAAAACGGAGGCCGAGAATGGCCTTGTACAAGGAATCAAAAATCACACGAGTTAAGTACTCTATGGGTACGAAAAAAAGTACGAAAAAAAATGTTTGTAATTCTCTTTGAAATGCGATGTGATATCGACCGAACGATAAATAAGGCACGCCGGCGCAAACGGCAAGAAAAACGGAGGCCGAGAATGGCCTTGTACAAGGAATCAAATATCACACGAGTTAGGTAGTCTATGGGTACGAAAAAAAGTACGAAATAAAACGTTTGTAATTCTCTTTGAAATGCGATGTGATATCGACCGAACGATAAATAAGGCACGCCGGCGCAAACGGCAAGCAAAACGGAGGCCGAGAATGGCCTTGTACAAGGAATCAAATATCACACGGTTAGGTACTCTATGGGTACGAAAAAAAGTACGAAAAAAACGTTTGTAATTCTCTTTGAAATGCGATGTGATATCGACCGAACGATAAATAAGGCACGCCGGCGCAAACGGCAAGCAAAACGGAGGAGAATGGCCTTGTACAAGGAATCAAATATCACACGGTTAAGTACTCTATGGGTACGAAAAAAAGTACGAAAAAAAACGTTTGTAATTCTCTTTGAAATGCGATGTGATATCGACCGAACGATAAATAAGGCACGCCGGCGCAAACGGCAAGCAAAACGGAGGCCGAGAATGGCCTTGTACAAGGAATCAAATATCACACGGTTAAGTACTCTATGGGTACGAAAAAAAGTACGAAAAAAAACGTTTGTAATTCTCTTTGAAATGCGATGTGATATCGACCGAACGATAAATAAGGCACGCCGGCGCAAACGGCAAGCAAAACGGAGCGAGAATGGCCTTGTACAAGGAATCAAAAATCACACGGTTAAGTACTCTATGGGTACGAAAAAAAGTACGAAAAAAATGTTTGTAATTCTCTTTGAAATGCGATGTGATATCGACCGAACGATAAATAAGGCACGCCGGCGCAAACGGAAAGAAAAACGGAGGCCGAGAATGGCCTTGTACAAGGAATCAAATATCACACGGTTAAGTAGTCTATGGGTACGAAAAAAAGTACGAAATAAAACGTTTGTAATTCTCTTTGAATGCGATGTGATATCGACCGAACGATAAATAAGGCACGCCGGCGCAAACGGCAAGCAAAACGGAGGCCGAGAATGGCCTTGTACAAGGAATCAAATATCACACGGTTAAGTACTCTATGGGTACGAAAAAAAGTACGAAAAAAAACGTTTGTAATTCTCTTTGAAATTGCGATGTGATATCGACCGAACGATAAATAAGGCACGCCGGCGCAAACGGCAAGCAAAACGGAGGCGAGAATGGCCTTGTACAAGGAATCAAAAATCACACGAGTTAAGTACTCTATGGGTACGAAAAAAAGTACGAAAAAAAACGTTTGTAATTCTCTTTGAAGTACGTGTGATATCGACCGAACGATAAATAAGGCACGCCGGCGCAAACGGCAAGCAAAACGGAGGCGAGAATGGCCTTGTACAAGGAATCAAAAATCACACGGTTAAGTACTCTATGGGTACGAAAAAAAGTACGAAAAAAAACGTTTGTAATTCTCTTTGAAGTGCGATGTGATATCGACCGAACGATAAATAAGGCACGCCGGCGCAAACGGCAAGCAAAACGGAGGCCGAGAATGGCCTTGTACAAGGAATCAAATATCACACGGTTAAGTACTCTATGGGTACGAAAAAAAGTACGAAAAAAATGTTTGTAATTCTCTTTGAAATGCGATGTGATATCGACCGAACGATAAATAAGGCACGCCGGCGCAAACGGCAAGCAAAACGGAGGCGAGAATGGCCTTGTACAAGGAATCAAATATCACACGAGTTAGGTAGTCTATGGGTACGAAAAAAAAGTACGAAATAAAACGTTTGTAATTCTCTTTGAAATGCGATGTGATATCGACCGAACGATAAATAAGGCACGCCGGCGCAAACGGCAAGCAAAACGGAGGCCAGAATGGCCTTGTACAAGGAATCAAATATCACACAATTAAGTACTCTATGGGTACGAAAAAAAGTACGAAAAAAACGTTTGCAATTCTCTTTGAATTACTGATGTGATATCGACCAGAACGATAAATAAGGCACGCCGGCACAAACGGCAAGCAAAACGGAGGCGAGAATGGCCTTGTACAAGGAATCAAAATCACACGGTTAAGTACTCTATGGGTACGAAAAAAAGTACGAAAAAAAATGTTTGTAATTCTCTTTGAAATGCGATGTGATATCGACCGAACGATAAATAAGGCACGCCGGCGCAAACGGCAAGAAAAACGGAGGCCGGAATGGCCTTGTACAAGGAATCAAATATCACACGAGTTAGGTAGTCTATGGGTACGAAAAAAAGTACGAAATAAAACGTTTGTAATTCTCTTTGAAATGCGATGTGATATCGACCGAACGATAAATAAGGCACGCCGGCGCAAACGGCAAGCAAAACGGAGGCGAGAATGGCCTTGTACAAGGAATCAAATATCACACGGTTAAGTACTCTATGGGTACGAAAAAAAGTACGAAAAAAAACGTTTGTAATTCTCTTTGAAGTGCGATGTGATATCGACCGAACGATAAATAAGGCACGCCGGCGCAAACGGCAAGCAAAACGGAGGCCGAGAATGGCCTTGTACAAGGAATCAAATATCACACGGTTAAGTACTCTATGGGTACGAAAAAAAGTACGAAAAAAAACGTTTGTAATTCTCTTTGAAATGCGATGTGATATCGACCGAACGATAAATAAGGCACGCCGGCGCAAACGGCAAGCAAAACGGAGGCCGGAATGGCCTTGTACAAGGAATCAAATATCACACGAGTTAAGTACTCTATGGGTACGAAAAAAAGTACGAAAAAAACGTTTGTAATTCTCTTTGAAATTGCGATGTGATATCGACCGAACGATAAATAAGGCACGCCGGCGCAAACGGCAAGCAAAACGGAGGCCGAGAATGGCCTTGTACAAGGAATCAAAAATCACACGGTTAAGTACTCTATGGGTACGAAAAAAAGTACGAAAAAAAACGTTTGTAATTCTCTTTGAAATGCGTGTGATATCGACCGAACGATAAATAAGGCACGCCGGCGCAAACGGAAAGAAAAACGGAGGCCGAGAATGGCCTTGTACAAGGAATCAAAAATCACACGGTTAAGTACTCTATGGGTACGAAAAAAAGTACGAAAAAAAATGTTTGTAATTCTCTTTGAAGTACGTGTGATATCGACCGAACGATAAATAAGGCACGCCGGCGCAAACGGCAAGCAAAACGGAGGCGAGAATGGCCTTGTACAAGGAATCAAATATCACACGGTTAAGTACTCTATGGGTACGAAAAAAAGTACGAAATAAAACGTTTGTAATTCTCTTTGAAATGCGATGTGATATCGACCGAACGATAAATAAGGCACGCCGGCGCAAACGGCAAGCAAAACGGAGGCGAGAATGGCCTTGTACAAGGAATCAAATATCACACGGTTAAGTACTCTATGGGTACGAAAAAAAGTACGAAAAAAACGTTTGTAATTCTCTTTGAAGTACGATGTGATATCGACCGAACGATAAATAAGGCACGCCGGCGCAAACGGCAAGCAAAACGGAGGCGAGAATGGCCTTGTACAAGGAATCAAATATCACACGGTTAAGTACTCTATGGGTACGAAAAAAAGTACGAAAAAAACGTTTGTAATTCTCTTTGAAATGCGATGTGATATCGACCGAACGATAAATAAGGCACGCCGGCGCAAACGGCAAGCAAAACGGAGGCGAGAATGGCCTTGTACAAGGAATCAAAATCACACGGTTAAGTACTCTATGGGTACGAAAAAAAGTACGAAAAAAACGTTTGTAATTCTCTTTGAAGTGCGATGTGATATCGACCGAACGATAAATAAGGCACGCCGGCGCAAACGGCAAGAAAAACGGAGGCGAGAATGGCCTTGTACAAGGAATCAAATATCACACGGTTAGGTAGTCTATGGGTACGAAAAAAAGTACGAAATAAAACGTTTGTAATTCTCTTTGAAGTGCGATGTGATATCGACCGAACGATAAATAAGGCACGCCGGCGCAAACGGCAAGCAAAACGGAGGCGAGAATGGCCTTGTACAAGGAATCAAAATCACACGAGTTAAGTACTCTATGGGTACGAAAAAAAGTACGAAAAAAAACGTTTGTAATTCTCTTTGAAATGCGATGTGATATCGACCGAACGATAAATAAGGCACGCCGGCGCAAACGGCAAGCAAAACGGAGGCAGAATGGCCTTGTACAAGGAATCAAAAATCACACGGTTAAGTACTCTATGGGTACGAAAAAAAGTACGAAAAAAAATGTTTGTAATTCTCTTTGAAATGCGATGTGATATCGACCGAACGATAAATAAGGCACGCCGGCGCAAACGGCAAGCAAAACGGAGGCCCGAGAATGGCCTTGTACAAGGAATCAAATATCACACGGTTAGGTAGTCTATGGGTACGAAAAAAAGTACGAAATAAAACGTTTGTAATTCTCTTTGAAGTGCGATGTGATATCGACCGAACGATAAATAAGGCACGCCGGCGCAAACGGCAAGCAAAACGGAGGCCGAGAATGGCCTTGTACAAGGAATCAAATATCACACGGTTAGGTACTCTATGGGTACGAAAAAAAGTACGAAAAAAACGTTTGTAATTCTCTTTGAAATGCGATGTGATATCGACCGAACGATAAATAAGGCACGCCGGCGCAAACGGCAAGCAAAACGGTGGCGGAATGGCCTTGTACAAGGAATCAAATATCACACGGTTAAGTACTCTATGGGTACGAAAAAAAGTACGAAAAAAACGTTTGTAATTCTCTTTGAATTGCGATGTGATATCGACCGAACGATAAATAAGGCACGCCGGCACAAACGGCAAGCAAAACGGAGGCGAGAATGGCCTTGTACAAGGAATCAAAATCACACGGTTAAGTACTCTATGGGTACGAAAAAAAGTACGAAAAAAAATGTTTGTAATTCTCTTTGAAATGCGATGTGATATCGACCGAACGATAAATAAGGCACGCCGGCGCAAACGGCAAGAAAAACGGAGGAGAATGGCCTTGTACAAGGAATCAAATATCACACGGTTAGGTAGTCTATGGGTACGAAAAAAAAGTACGAAATAAAACGTTTGTAATTCTCTTTGAAGTACTGATGTGATATCGACCAGAACGATAAATAAGGCACGCCGGCGCAAACGGCAAACAAAACGGAGGCCGAGAATGGCCTTGTACAAGGAATCAAATATCACACGGTTAGGTAGTCTATGGGTACGAAAAAAAGTACGAAATAAAACGTTTGTAATTCTCTTTGAAGTGCGATGTGATATCGACCGAACGATAAATAAGGCACGCCGGCGCAAACGGCAAGCAAAACGGAGGCGAGAATGGCCTTGTACAAGGAATCAAATATCACACGGTTAAGTACTCTATGGGTACGAAAAAAAGTACGAAAAAAACGTTTGTAATTCTCTTTGAAATGCGATGTGATATCGACCGAACGATAAATAAGGCACGCCGGCGCAAACGGCAAGCAAAACGGAGGCGAGAATGGCCTTGTACAAGGAATCAAATATCACACAGTTAAGTACTCTATGGGTACGAAAAAAAGTACGAAAAAAAAACGTTTGAAATTCTCTTTGAATTACTGGTGTGATATCGACCAAAACGATAAATAAGGCACGCCGGCACAAACGGCAAGCAAAACGGAGGCCAGAATGGCCTTGTACAAGGAATCAAAAATCACACAGTTAAGTACTCTATGGGTACGAAAAAAAGTATGAAAAAAATGTTTGTAATTCTCTTTGAAGTACTGATGTGATATCGACCAGAACGATAAATAAGGCACGCCGGTGCAAATGGAAAGAAAAACGGAGGCCAGAATGGCCTTGTACAAGGAATCAAATATCACACAGTTAGGTAGTCTATGGGTACGAAAAAAAGTACGAAATAAAACGTTTGTAATTCTCTTTGAAATGCGATGTGATATCGACCGAACGATAAATAAGGCACGCCGGCGCAAACGGCAAGCAAAACGGAGGCCAGAATGGCCTTGTACAAGGAAGCAAATATCACACAGTTAAGTACTCTATGGGTACGAAAAAAAGTACGAAAAAAAACGTTTGCAATTCTCTTTGAATTGCTGTGATATCGACCAAAACGATAAATAAGGCACGCCGGCGCAAACGGCAAGCAAAACGGAGGCCAGAATGGCCTTGTACAAGGAATCAAAAATCACACAGTTAAGTACTCTATGGGTACGATAATAAGTACGAAAAAAAACATTTGTAATTCTCTTTGAAGTACTGATGTGATATCGACCAGAACGATAAATAAGGCACGCCGGTGCAAACGGAAAGAAAAACGGAGGCCAGAATTGTCTTGTACAAGGAATCAAAAATCACACAGTTAAGTACTCTATGAGTACGAAAAAAAGTACGAAAAAAAATGTTTGTAATTCTCTTTGAAGTGCGATGTGATATCGACCGAACGATAAATAAGGCACGCCGGCGCAAACGGCAAGCAAAACGGAGGCGAGAATGGCCTTGTACAAGGAATCAAATATCACACGGTTAGGTAGTCTATGGGTACGAAAAAAAGTACGAAATAAAACATTTGTAATTCTCTTTGAAGTTACGATGTGATATCGACCGAACGATAAATAAGGCACGCCGGCGCAAACGGCAAGCAAAACGGAAGCGAGAATGGCCTTGTACAAGGAATCAAATATCACGGTTAGGTAGTCTATGGGTACGAAAAAAAGTACGAAATAAAACGTTTGTAATTCTCTTTGAAGTGCGATGTGATATCGACCGAATGATAAATAAGGCACGCCGGCGCAAACGGCAAGCAAAACGGTGGCGAGAATGGCCTTGTACAAGGAATCAAATATCACACGGTTAAGTACTCTATGGGTACGAAAAAAAGTATGAAAAAAACGTTTGCAATTCTCTTTGAATTGCGATGTGATATCGACCGAACGATAAATAAGGCACGCCGGCACAAACGGCAAGCAAAACGGAGGCGAGAATGGCCTTGTACAAGGAATCAAAATCACACGATTACGTACTCATGGGTACGAAAAAAAGTACAAAAAAAAATGTTTGTAATTCTCTTTGAAGTACTGATGTGATATCGACCAGAACTAAATAAGGCACGCCGGCGCAAACGGTAAGAAAAACGGAGGCCAGAATGGCCTTGTACAAGGAATCAAATATCACACAGTTAGGTAGTCTATGGGTACGAAAAAAAAGTACGAAATAAAACGTTTGTAATTCTCTTTGAAGTACTGATGTGATATCGACCGAACGATACATAAGGCACGCCGGCGCAAACGGCAAGCAAAACGGAGGCCGAGAATGGCCTTGTACAAGGAATCAAAAATCACACGGTTAAGTACTCTATGGGTACGAAAAAAAGTACGAAAAAAAACATTTGTAATTCTCTTTGAAGTGCGATGTGATATCGACCGAACGATAATTATAAGGCACGCCGGCGCAAACGGCAAGCAAAACGGAGGCGAGAATGGCCTTGAACAAGGAATCAAAAATCACACGGTTAAGTACTCTATGGGTACGAAAAAAAGTACGAAAAAAAATGTTTGTAATTCTCTTTGAAATGCGATGTGATATCGACCGAACGATAAATAAGGCACGCCGGCGCAAACGGCAAGCAAAACGGAGGCAGAATGGCCTTGTACAAGGAATCAAATATCACACGAGTTTGGTAGTCTATGGGTACGAAAAAAAGTACGAAATAAAACGTTTGTAATTCTCTTTGAAGTGCGATGTGATATCGACCGAACGATAAATAAGGCACGCCGGCGCAAACGACAAGCAAAACGGAGGCGAGAATGGCCTTGTACAAGGAATCAAATATCACACGGTTAAGTACTCTATGGGTACGAAAAAAAGTACGAAAAAAAACGTTTGCAATTCTCTTTGAATTGCGATGTGATATCGACCGAACGATAAATAAGGCACGCCGGCACAAACGGCAATCAAAACGGAGGCGAGAATGGCCTTGTACAAGGAATCAAAAATCACACAGTTAAGTACTGTATGGGTACGAAAAAAGTACGAAAAAAAATGTTTGTAATTCTCTTTGAAGTACTTATGTGATATCGACCAGAACGATAAATAAGGCACGCCGGCGCAAACGGAAAGAAAAACGGAGGCCAGAATGGCCTTGTACAAGGAATCAAATATCACACAGTTAGGTAGTCTATGGGTACGAAAAAAAGTACGAAATAAAACGTTTGTAATTCTCTTTGAAGTGCGATGTGATATCGACCGAACGATAAATAAGGCACGCCGGCGCAAACGGCAAGCAAAACGGAGGCCAGAATGGCCTTGTACAAGGAATCAAAAATCACACGGTTAAGTACTCTATGGGTACGAAAAAAAAGTACGAAAAAAATGTTTGTAATTCTCTTTGAAATGCGATGTGATATCGACCGAACGATAAATAAGGCACGCCGGCGCAAACGGCAAGCAAAAAGGAGGCGAGAATGGCCTTGTACAAGGAATCAAATATCACACGAGTTAGGTAGTCTATGGGTACGAAAAAAAGTACGAAATAAAACGTTTGTAATTCTCTTTGAAGTGCTGATGTGATATCGACCAAAACGATAAATAAGGCACGCCGGCGCAAACGGCAAGCAAAACGGAGGCCAGAATGGCCTTGTACAAGGAATCAAATATCACACAGTTAAGTACTCTATGGGTACGAAAAAAAGTACGAAAAAAAACGTTTGCAATTCTCTTTGAATTGCGATGTGATATCGACCGAACGATAAATAAGGCACGCCGGCCCAAACGGCAAGCAAAACGGAGGCGAGAATGGCCTTGTACAAGGAATCAAAAATCACACGGTTAAGTACTCTATGGGTACGAAAAAAAGTACGAAAAAAAATGTTTGTAATTCTCTTTGAAGTGCGATGTGATATCGACCGAACGATAAATAAGGCACGCCGGCGCAAACGGAAAGAAAAACGGAGGCCAGAATGGCCTTGTACAAGGAATCAAATATCACACAGTTAGGTAGTCTATGGGTACGAAATAAAACGTTTGTAATTCTCTTTGAAATGCGATGTTATATCGACCGAACGATAAATAAGGCACGCCGGCGCAAACGGCAAGCAAAACGGAGGCCAGAATGGCCTTGTACAAGGAATCAAAAATCACACAGTTAAGTACTCTATGGGTACGAAAAAAAGTATGAAAATTTTTTTTTGTAATTCTCTTTGAAGTACTGATGTGATATCGACCAGAACGATAAATAAGGCACGCCGGCGCAAACGGCAAGCAAAACGGAGGCCAGAACGGCCATGTACAAGGAATCAAATATCACACGATTACGTAGTACGTGGGTACGAAAAAAAGTACGAAATATAACGTTTGTAATTCTCTTTGAAGTACGGATGTCATATCGACCGAACGATAAATAAGGCACGCCGGCGCAAACGGCAAGCAAAACGGAGGCCATAATGGCCTTGTACAAGGAATCAAATATCACACGAGTTAAGTACTCTATGGGTACGAAAAAAAGTACGAAAAAAAATGTTTGCAATTCTCTTTGAATTGCGATGTGATATCAACCGAACGATAAATAAGGCACGCCGGCACAAACGGCAAGCAAAACGGAGGCCAGAATGGCCTTGTACAAGGAATCAAAAATCACACGGTTAAGTACTCTATGGGTACGAAAAAAAGTACGAAAAAAAATGTTTGCAATTCTCTTTGAATTACGATGTGATATCGACCAGAACGATAAATAAGGCACGCCGGCACAAACGGCAAGCAAAACGGAGGCGAGAATGACCTTGTACAAGGAATCAAAAATCACACTGTTAAGTACTCTATGGGTACGAAAAAAAGTACGAAAAAAAATGTTTGTAATTCTCTTTGAAATGCGATGTGATATTGACCGAACGATAAATAAGGCACGCCGGTGCAAACGGAAAGAAAAACGAGAGGCTAGAATGGCCTTGTACAAGGAATCAAAAATCACACGAGTTAAGTACTCTATGGGTACGAAAATAAGTACGAAATAAAATGTTTGTAATTCTCTTTGAAGTACGATGTGATATCGACCGAACGATAAATAAGGCACGCCGGTGCAAACGGAAAGAAAAACGGAGGCCGAGAATGGCCTTGTACAAGGAATCAAAAATCACACGGTTATGTACTCTATGGGTACGAAAAAGTACGAAAAAAAACATTTGTAATTCTCTTTGAAGTGCGATGTGATATCGACCGAACGATAAATAAGGCACGCCGGTGCAAACGGAAAGAAAAACGGGGGCCAGAATGGCCTTGTACAAGGAATCAAAAATCACACAGTTAAGTACCTATGGGTACGAAAAAAAGTACGAAAAAAATGTTTGTAATTCTCTTTGAAATGCGATGTAATATCGACCGAACGATAAATAAGGCACGCCGGCGCAAACGGCAAGCAAAACGGAGTCCGAGAATGGCCTTGTACAAGGAATCAAATATCACACGGTTAGGTAGTCTATGGGTACGAAATAAAAAGTTTGTAATTCTCTATGAAGTACGATGTGATATCGACCGAACGATAAATAAGGCACGCCGGCGCAAACGGCAAGCAAAACGGAGGCCGAGAATGGCCTTGTACAAGGAATCAAAAATCACACGGTTAAGTACTCTATGGGTACGAAAAAAAGTACGAAAAAAAACATTTGTAATTCTCTTTGAAGTGCGATGTGATATCGACCGAACGATAAATAAGGCACGCCGGTGCAAACGGAAAGAAAAACGAGAGGCGAGAATGGCCTTGTACAAGGAATAAAAAATCACACGGTTAAGTACTCTATGGGTACGAAAAAAAGTACGAAAAAAAATGTTTGTAATTATCTTTGAAGTACGATGTGATATTGACCGAACGATAAATAAGGCACGCCAGTGCAAACGGCAAGCAAAACGGAGTCTAGAATGGCCTTGTACAAGGAATCAAATATCACACAGTTAGGTAGTCTATGGGTACGAAATAAAACGTTTGTAATTCTCTTTGAAATACTGATGTGATATCGACCAGAACGATAAATAAGGCACGCCGGCGCAAACGGCAAGCAAAACGGAGGCCAGAATGGCCTTGTACAAGGAATCAAAAATCACACGGTTAAGTACTCTATGGGTACGAAAAAATGTACGAAAAAAAACATTTGTAATTCTATTTGAAATGCGATGTGATATCGACCGAACGATAAATAAGGCACGCCGGTGCAAACGGAAAGAAAAACGAGAGGCCGAGAATGGCCTTGTACAAGGAATCAAAAATCACACGGTTAAGTACTCTATGGGTACGAAAAAAAGTACGAAAAAAAATGTTTGTAATTCTCTTTGAAGTGCGATGTAATATCGACCGAACGATAAATAAGGCACGCCGACGCATACGGCAAGCAAAACGGAGTCCGAGAATGGCCTTGTACAAGTAATCAAATATCACACGGTTAGGTAGTCTATGGGTACGAAAAAAAACATTTGTAATTCTCTGTGAAATGCGATGTGATATCGACCGAACGATAAATAAGGCACGCCGGCGCAAACGGCAAGCAAAACGGAGGCCGAATGGCCTTGTACAAGGAATCAAAAATCACACGTTAAGTACTCTATGGGTACGAAAAAAAGTACGAAAAAAAACATTTGTAATTCTCTTTGAAGTACGATGTGATATCGACCGAACGATAAATAAGGCACGCCGGTGCAAACGGAAAGAAAAACGAGAGGCTAGAATGGCCTTGTACAAGGAATCAAAAATCACACGAGTTAAGTACTCTATGGGTACGAAAAAAAGTACGAAATAAAATGTTTGTAATTCTCTTTGAAGTCGATGTGATATCGACCGAACGATAAATAAGGCACGCCGGTGCAAACGGAAAGAAAAACGGAGGCCGGAATGGCCATGTACAAGGAATCAAAAATCACACGGTTAAGTACTCTATGGGTACGAAAAAAAGTACGAAAAAAAATGTTTGTAATTCTCTTTGAAATGCGATGTGATATCGACCGAACGATAAATAAGGCACACCGGCGCAAACGGAAAGAAAAACGGACGCCAGAATGGCTTTGTACAAGGAATCAAATATCACACAGTTAGGTAGTCTATGGGTACGAAAAAAAGTACGAAACAAAACGTTTGTAATTATCTTTGAAGTACAGATGTGATATCAACCAGAACGATAAATAAGGCACGCCGGCGCAAACGGCAAGCAAAATGGAGGGCGAATGGCCTTGTAAAAGGAATCAAAAATCACACGGTTAAGTACTCTATTGGTACGAAAAAAAGTACGAAAAAAAACATTTGTAATTCTCTTTGAAATGCGATGTGATATCGACCGAACGATAAATAAGGCACGCCGGTGCAAACGGAAAAGAAAAACGAGAGGCGAGAATGGCCTTGTACAAGGAATCAAAAATCACACAGTTAAGTACTCTATGGGTACGAAAAAAAGTACGAAAAAAAATGTTTGTAATTCTCTTTGAAGTACGGATGTGATATCGACCAGAACGATAAATAAGGCACGCCGGTGCAAAGGGCAAGCAAAACGGAGTCCAGAATGGCCTTGTACAAGAAATCAAATATCACACAGTTAGGTAGTCTATGGGTACGAAATAAAACGTTTGTAATTCTCTTGAAGTACTAATGTGATATCGACCGAACGATAAATAAGGCACGCCGGCGCAAACGGCAAGCAAAACGGAGGCCGAATGGCCTTGTACAAGGAATCAAAAATCACACGGTTAAGTACTCTATGGGTACGAAAAAAAAGTACGAAAAAAAACATTTGTAATTCTCTTTGAAGTGCGATGTGATATCGACCGAACGATAAATAAGGCACGCCGGTGCAAACGGAAAGAAAAACGGAGGGCGAATGGCCTTGTACAAGGAATCAAAAATCACACGAGTTAAGTACTCTACGGGTACGAAAAAAAGTACGAAAAAAAATGTTTGTAATTCTCTTTGAAGTGCGATGTGATATCGACCGAACGATAAATAAGGCACGCCGGTGCAAACGGAAAGAAAAACGGAGGCCGAGAATGGCCTTGTACAAGGAATCAAAAATCACACAGTTAAGTACTCTATGGGTACGAAAAAAAGTACGAAAAAAAATGTTTGTAATTCTCTTTGAAGTACTGATGTGATATCGACCAGAATGATAAATAAGGCACACCGGCGCAAACGGAAAGAAAAACGGAGGCCAAAATGGCCTTGTACAAGGAATCAAATATCACACAGTTAGGTAGTCTATGGGTACGAAAAAAAGTACGAAACAAAACGTTTGTAATTATCTTTGAAGTGCGATGTGATATCAACCGAACGATAAATAAGGCATGCCGGCGCAAACGGCAAGCAAAACGGAGGCCGAGAATAGCCTTGTACAAGGAATCAAAAATCACACGGTTAAGTACTCTATGGGTACGAAAAAAAGTACGAAAAAAAACATTTGTAATTCTCTTTGAAGTACTGATGTGATATCGACCAGAACGATAAATAAGGCACGCCGGTACAAACGGAAAGAAAAACGGAGGCCATAATGGCCTTGTACAAGGAATCAAAAATCACACAGTAAAGTACTCTATGGGTACGAAAAAAAAGTACGAAAAAAAATGTTTGTAATTCTCTTTGAAGTACTGATGTGATATCGACCAGAACGATAAATAAGGCACGACATCGCAAAAGGCAAGCAAAACGAGAGGCCGAATGGCCTTGTACAAGGAATCAAATATCACACGGTTAGGTAGTCTATGGGTACGAAAAAAAGTACGAAATAAAACGTTTGTAATTCTCTTTGAAGTGCGATGTGATATCGACCGAATGATAAATAAGGCACACCGGCGCAAACGTCAAGCAAAACGGAGGCTAGAATGGCCTTGTACAAGGAATCAAATATCACACAGTTAAGTACTCTATGGGTACGAAAAAAAGTACGAAAGAAAACGTTTGCAAATCTCTTTGAATTACTGATGTGATATCGACCAGAACGATAAATAAGGCACGCCGGCACAAATGGCAAGCAAAACGGAGGCCAGAATGGCCTTGTACAAGGAATCAAAAATCACATAGTTAAGTACTCTATAGGTACGAAAAAAAGTACGAAAAAAAATGTTTGTAATTCTCTTTGAAGTACTGATGTGATATCGACCGAACGATAAATAATGCACGCCGGCGCAAACGGAAAGAAAAACGGAGGCGGAATGGCCTTGTACAAGGAATCAAATATCACACGGTTAGGTAGTCTATGGGTACGAAAAAAAAGTACGAAATAAAACGTTTGTAATTCTCTTTGAAGTGCGATGTGATATCGACCGAACGATAAATAAGGCACGCCGGCGCAAACGGAAAGCAAAACGGAGGCCGAGAATGGACTTGTACAAGGAATCAAAAATCACACGATTAAGTACTCTATGGGTACGAAAAAAAGTATGAAAAAAAATGTTTGTAATTCTCTTTGAAGTATGCGATGTGATATCGACCGAACGATAAATATGGCACGCCGGCGCAAACGGCAAGCAAAACGGAGGCCAGAATGGCCTGGTACAAGGAATCAAATATCACACAGTTAGGTAGTCTATGGGTAAGAAAAAAAGTACTAAATAAAACGTTTGTAATTCTCTTTGAAATGCGATGTGATATCGACCGAACGATAAATAAGGTACTCCGGCGCAAACGGCAAGCAAAACGGAGGCCGAATGGCCTTGTACAAGGAATCAAAAATCACACGAGTTAAGTACTCTATGGGTACGAAAAAAAGTACGAAAAAAAAACATTTGTAATTCTCTTAGAATGCGATGTGATATCGACCGAACGATAAATAAGGCACGCCGGTGCAAACGGAAAGAAAAACGGAGGCCAGAATGGCCTTGTACAAGGAATCAAATATCACACAGTTAGGTAGTCTATGGGTACGAAAAATAGTACGAAATAAAACGTTTGTAATTATCTTTGAAGTACTTATGTGATATCGACCAGAACGATAAATAAGGCACGCCGGCGCAAACGGCAAGCAAAACGGAGGCCAGAATGGCCTTGTACAAGGAATCAAAAATCACACAGTTAAGTACTCTATGGGTACGAAAAAAGTACGAAAAAAAACATTTGTAATTCTCTTTGAAGTATGCGATGTGATATCGACCAGAACGATAAATAAGGTACGCCGGTGCAAACGGAAAAAAAACGGAGGCCAGAATGGCCTTGTACAAGGAATCAAATATCACACAGTTAGGTAGTCTATGGGTACGAAAAAAAGTACGAAATAAAACGTTTGTAATTCTCTTTGAAGCACTGATGTGATATCGACCAGAACGATAAATAAGGCACGCCGGCGCAAACGGAAAGAAAAACGGAGGCCAGAATGGCCTTGTACAAGGAATCAAATATCACACAGTTAGGTAGTCTATGGGTACGAAAAAAAGTACGAAATAAAACGTTTGTAATTATCTTTGAAGTGCGATGTAATATCGACCGAACGATAAATAAGGCACGCCGGCGCAAACGGCAAGCAAAACGGAGGCCGAGAATGGGCTTGTACAAGGAATCAAAAATCACACGGTTAAGTACTCTATGGGTACGAAAAAAAAGTCCCAAAAAAAACATTTGTAATTCTCTTTGAAGTACTGATGTGATATCGACCAGAATGATAAATAAGGCACGCCGGTGCAAACGGAAAGAAAAACGGAGGCCAGAATGGCCTTGTACAAGGAATCAAATATCACACAGTTAGGTAGTCTATGGGTACGAAAAAAAGTACGAAATAAAACGTTTGTAATTCTCTTTGAAGTGCGATGTGATATCGACCGAATGATAAATAAGGCACGCCGGCGCAAACGGCAAGCAAAACGGAGGCGAGAATGGCCTTGTACAAGGAATCAAAAATCACACGGTTAAGTACTCTATGGGTACGAAAAAAAGTACGAAAAAAAATGTTTGTAATTCTCTTTGAAATGCGATGTGATATCGACCGAACGATAAATAGGGCACGCCGGCGCAAACGGCAAGCAAAACGGAGGCCGAAGGGCCTTGTACAAGGAATCAAATATCACACGGTTAGGTAGTCTATGGGTACGAAAAAAAGTACGAAAAAAAACGTTTGCAATTCTCTTTGAATTGCGATGTGATATCGACCGAACGATAAATAAGGCACGCCGGCACAAACGGCAAGCAAAACGGAGGCGAGAATGGCCTTGTACAAGGAATCAAAAATCACACGGTTAAGTACTCTATGGGTACGAAAAAAAGTACGAAAAAAAATATTTGTAATTCTCTTTGAAATGCGATGTGATATCGACCGAACGATAAATAAAGCACGCCGGCACAAACGGAAAGAAAAACGGAGGCCAGAATGGCCTTGTACAAGGAATCAAATATCACACGTTAAGTACTCTATGGGTACGAAAAAAAGTACGAAAAAAAACATTTGTAATTCTCTTTGAAATGCGATGTGATATCGACCGAACGATAAATAAGGCACGCCGGTGCAAACGGAAAGAAAAACGGAGGCCAGAATGGCCTTGTACAAGGAATCAAAAATCACACAGTTAAGTACTCTATGGGTACGAAAAAAAGTACGAAAAAAATGTTTGTAATTCTCTTTGAAGTGCGATGTGATATCGACCGAACGATAAATAAGGCACGCCGGCGCAAACGGCAAGCAAAACGGAGCCCGAGAATGGCCTTGTACAAGGAATCAAATATCACACGGTTAGGTAGTCTATGGGTACAAAAAAAGTACGAAATAAAACGTTTGTAATTCTCTTTGAATGCGATGTGATATCGACCGAACGATAAATAAGGCACGCCGGCGCAAACGGCAAGCAAAACGGAGGCCGAATGGCCTTGTACAAGGAATCAAAAATCACACGGTTAAGTACTCTATGGGTACGAAAAAAAGTACGAAAAAAAACATTTGTAATTCTCTTAGAAATGCGATGTGATATCGACCGAACGATAAATAAGGCACGCCGGTGCAAACGGAAAGAAAAACGGAGGCCGAATGGCCTTGTACAAGGAATCAAAAATCACACGTTAAGTACTCTATGGGTACGAAAAAAAGTACGAAAAAAAATGTTTGTAATTCTCTTTGAAGTACGATGTGATATCGACCGAACGATAAATAAGGCACGCCGGTGCAAACGGAAAGAAAAAGCGAGGCGAGAATGGCCTTGTACAAGGAATCAAAAATCACACGGTTAAGTACTCTATTGGTACGAAAAAAAGTACGAAAAAAAATGTTTGTAAGTCTCTTTGAAATGCGATGTGATATCGAGCGAACGATAAATAAGGCACGCCGGCGCAAACGGCAAGCAAAACGGAGGCCGAATGGCCTTGTACAAGGAATCAAATATCACACGAGTTAGGTAGTCTATGGGTACGAAAAAAAGTACGAAAAAAAATGTTTGTAATTCTCTTTGAAGTGCGATGTGATATCGACCGAACGATAAATAAGGCACGCCGGTGCAAACGGAAAGAAAAGCGAGGCCGAATGGCCTTGTACAAGGAATCAAAAATCACACGAGTTAAGTACTCTATGGGTACGAAAAAAAGTACGAAAAAAAATGTTTGTAAGTCTCTTTGAAATGCGATGTGATGTCGACCGATACGATAAATAAGGCACGCCGGCGCAAACGGCAAGCAAAACGGAGGCCGAATGGCCTTGTACAAGGAATCAAATATCACACGGTTAAGTACTCTATGGGTACGAAAAAAAGTTCGAAAAAAAACATTTGCAATTCTCTTTGAATTGCGATGTGATATCGACCGAACGATAAATAAGGCACGCCGGCACAAACGGCAAGCAAAACGGAGGCCGAGAATGGCCTTGTACAAGGAATCAAAAATCACACGATTACGTACTCCATGGGTACGAAAAAAAAAGTACGAAAAAAAATGTTTGTAATTCTCTTTGAAGTACGATGTGATATCGACCGATACGATAAATAAGGCACGCCGGCGCAAACGGCTAGCAAAACGGAGGCGAGAATGGCCTTGTACAAGGAATCAAATATCACACGAGTTAGGTAGTCTATGGGTACGAAAAAAAGTACGAAATAAAACGTTTGTAATTCTCTTTGAAGTGCGATGTGATATCGACCGAACGATAAATAAGGCACGCCGGCGCAAACGGCAAGCAAAACGGAGGCCAGAATGGCCTTGTACAAGGAATCAAATATCACACAGTTAAGTACTCTATGGGTACGAAAAAAAGTACGAAAAAAAACGTTTGCAATTCTCTTTGAAATGCGATGTGATATCGACCGAACGATAAATGAGGCACGCCGGCGCAAACGGCATGCAAAACGGAGGCCGAATGGCCTTGTACAAGGAATCAAAAATCACACGAGTTAAGTACTCTATGGGTACGAAAAAAAGTACGAAAAAAAACATTTGTAATTCTCTTAGAAATGCGATGTGATATCGACCGAACGATAAATAAGGCACGCCGGTGCAAACGGAAAGAAAAACGGAGGCCGAATGGCCTTGTACAAGGAATCAAAAATCACACGAGTTAAGTACTCTATGGGTACGAAAAAAAGTACGAAAAAAAATGTTTGTAATTCTCTTTGAAGTATGCGATGTGATATCGACCGAACGATAAATAAGGCACGCCGGCGCAAACGGCATGCAAAACGGAGGCCGAGAATGGCCTTGTACAAGGAATCAAAAATCACACGGTTAAGTACTCGTGGGTACGAAAAAAAGTACGAAAAAAAACATTTGTAATTCTCTTTGAAGTACTGATGTGATATCGACCAGAACAATAAATAAGGCACGCCGGTGCAAACGGAAAGAAAAACGGAGGCCAGAATGGCCTTGTACAAGGAATCAAAAATCACACGAGTAAAGTACTCGTGGGTACGAAAAAAAGTACGAAAAAAAACATTTGTAATTCTCTTTGAAGTGCGATGTGATATCGACCAGAACAATAAATAAGGCACGCCGGTGCAAACGGAAAGAAAAACGGAGGCCGAATGGCCTTGTACAAGGAATCAAAAATCACACGGTAAAGTACTCTATGGGTACGAAAAAAAGTACGAAAAAAAATGTTTGTACTTCTCTTTGAAGTGCGATGTGATATCGACCAGAACGATAAATAAGGCACGCCGGCGCAAACGGCAAGCAAAACGGAGGCCATAATGGCCTTGTACAATGAATCAAATATCACAATGTTAGGTAGTCTATGGGTACGAAAAAAAGTACGAAATAAAATGTTTGTAATTCTCTTTGAAGTACTGATGTGATATCGACCAGAACGATAAATAAGGCACACCGGTGCAAACGTCAAGCAAAACGGAGGCCGAATGGCCTTGTACAAGGAATCAAATATCACACGATTAAGTACTCTATGGGTACGAAAAAAAGTACGAAAAAAAACATTTGTAATTCTCTTTGAAGTGCGATGTGATATCGACCGAACGATAAATAAGGCACGCCGGTGCAAACGGAAAGAAAAACGGAGGCGAGAATGGCCTTGTACAAGGAATCAAAAATCACACGGTAAAGTACTCTATGGGTACGAAAAAAAAGTACGAAAAAAAATGTTTGTACTTCTCATGAAATGCGATGTGATATCGACCGAACGATAAATAAGGCACGCCGGCGCAAACGGCAAGCAAAACGGAGGCCGAATGGCCTTGTACAAGGAATCAAATATCACAATGTTAGGTAGTCTATGGGTACGAAAAAAAGTACGAAATAAAAGTTTTGTAATTCTCTTTGAAATGCGACGTGATATCGACCGAACGATAAATAAGGCACCCCGGCGCAAACGTCAAGCAAAACGGAGGCGAGAATGGCCTTGTACAAGGAATCAAATATCACACGAGTTAAGTACTCTATGGGTACGAAAAAAAGTACGAAAAAAAAACGTTTGCAATTCTCTTTGAATTACGATGTGATATCGACCGAACGATAAATAAGGCACGCCGGCAAAAACGGCAAGCAAAACGGAGACCGAGAATGGCCTTGTACAAGGAATCAAAAATCACACGGATTAAGTACTCTATGGGTACGAAAAAAAGTACAAAAAAAATGTTTGTAATTCTCTTTGAAGTGCGATGTGATATCGACCGAACGATAAATAAGGCACGCCGGCGCAAACGGAAAGAAAAACGGAGGCCGAATGGCCTTGTACAAGGAATCAAATATCACACGGTTAGGTAGTCTATGGGTACGAAAAAAAGTACGAAATAAAACGTTTGTAATTCTCTTTGAAATGCGATGTGATATCGATCGAGAACGATAAATAAGGCACGCCGGCGGAAACGGCAAGCAAAACGGAGGCCGAATGGCCTTGTACAAGGAATCAAAAATCACACGTTAAGTACTCTATGGGTATGAAAAAAAGTACGAAAAAAAATGTTTGTAATTCTCTTTGAAGTGCGATGTGATATCGACCGAACGATAAATAAGGCACGCCGGCGCAAACGGTGAGCAAAACGGAGGCCAGAATGGCCTTGTACAAGGAATCAAATATCAAACAGTTAGGTAGTCTATGGGTACGAAAAAAAGTACGAAAAAAAATGTTTGTAATTCTCTTTGAAGTACTGATGTGATATCGACCAGAACGATAAATAAGGCACGCCGGCGCAAACGGTGAGCAAAACGGAGGGCGAGAATGGCCTTGTACAAGGAATCAAATATCAAACAGTTAGGTAGTCTATGGGTACGAAAAAAAGTACGAAAAAAAACATTTGTAATTCTCTTAGAAGTACTGATGTGATATCGACCAGAATGATAAATAAGGTACGCCGGTGCAAACGGAAAGAAAAACGGAGGCCGAATGGCCTACAAGGAATCAAATATCACACGAGTTAGGTAGTCTATGGGTACGAAAAAAAGTACGAAATAAAATGTTTGTAATTATCTTTGAAGTATTGATGTGATATCGACCAGAACGATAAATAAGGCACGCCGGCGCAAACGGCAAGCAAAACGGAGGCTAGAATGGCCTTGTACAAGGAATCAAAAATCACACAGTTAAGTACTCTATGGGTACGAAAAAAGTACGAAAAAAAACATTTGTAATTCTCTTTGAAGTACTGATGTGATATCGACCAGAACGATAAATAAGGCACGCCGGTGCAAACGGAAAGAAAAACGGAGGCCAGAATGGCCTTGTACAAGGAATCAAATATCACACAGTTAGGTAGTCTATGGGTACGAAAAAAAATACGAAATAAAACGTTTGTAATTCTCTTTGAAGTACTGATGTGATATCGACCAGAACGATAAATAAGGCACGCCGGCGCAAACGGCAAGCAAAACGGAGGCCATAATGGCCTTGTACAAGGAATCAAAAATCACACGTTAAGTACTCTATGAGTACGAAAAAAAGTACGAAAAAAAATGTTTGTAATTCTCTTTGAAGTACTGATGTGATATCGACCAGAACGATAAATAAGGCACGCCGGCGCAAACGGCAAGCAAAACGTAGGCCGGAATGGCCTTGTACAAGGAATCAAATATCACACGGTTAGGTAGTCTATGGGTACGAAAAAAAGTACGAAATAAAACGTTTGTAATTATCTTTGAAATGCGATGTGATATCGACCGAACGATAAATAAGGCACGCCGGCGCAAACGGCAAGCAAAACGGAGTCCGAGAATGGCCTTGTACAAGGAATCAAAAATCACACGTTAAGTACTCTATGGGTACGAAAAAAAGTACGAAAAAAAAAACATTAGTAATTCTATTTGAACTACATATGTGATATCGACCAGAACGATAAATAAGGCACGCCGGTGCAAACGGAAAGAAAAACGGAGGCCAGAATGGCCTTGTACAAGGAATTAAATATCACACGGTTAGGTAGTCTATGGGTACGAAAAAAAGTACGAAATAAAACGTTTTTAATTCTCTTTGAAGTGCGATGTGATATCGACCGAACGATAAATAAGGCACGCCGGCGCAAACGGCAAGCAAAACGGAGGCCGAATGGCATTGTACAAGGAATCAAAAATCACACGGTTAAGTACTCTATGGGTACGAAAAAAAGTACGAAAAAATGTTTGTAATTCTCTTTGAAGTGCGATGTGATATCGACCGAACGATAAATAAGGCACGCCGGCGCAAACGGCAAGCAAAACGGAGGCCGAGAATGGCCTTGTACAAGGAATCAAATATCACACAGTTAGGTAGTCTATGGGTACGAAAAAAATACGAAATAAAACGTTTGTAATTCTCTTTGAAGTACTGATGTGATATTGACCAGAACGATAAATAAGGCACGCCGGCGCAAACGGCAAGCAAAACGGAGGCGGAATGGCCTTGTACAAGGAATCAAAAATCACACGGTTAAGTACTCTATGGGTACGAAAAAAAGTACGAAAAAAAATGTTTGTAATTCTCTTTGAAGTACGATGTGATATCGACCGAACGATAAATAAGGCACGCCGGCGCAAACGGCAAGCAAAACGGAGACCGAATGGCCTTGTAGAAGGAATCAAATATCACACGAGTTAGGTAGTCTATGGGTACGAAAAAAAGTACGAAATAAAACGTTTGTAATTCTCTTTGAAGTACCGATGTGATATCGACCGAACGATAAATAAGGCACGCCGGCGCAAACGGCAAGCAAAACGGAGGCCAGAATGGCCTTGTACAAGGAATCAAAAATCACACAGTTAAGTACTCTATGGGTACGAAAAAAAGTATGAAAAAAAGTATGAAAAAAATATTTGTAATTCTCTTAGAAGTACTGATGTGATATCGACCATAACGATAAATAAGGCACGCCGGTGCAAACGGAAAGAAAAATGGATGCCAGAATGGCCTTGTACAAGGAATCAAATATCACACAGTTAGGTAGTCTATGGGTACGAAAAAAAGTACGAAATAAAACGTTTGTAATTCTCTTTGAAATGCGATGTGATATCGACCAGAACGATAAATAAGGCACGCCGGCGCAAACGGCAAGCAAAACGGAGGCCAGAATGGCCTTGTACAAGGAATCAAAAATCACACAGTTAAGTACTCTATGGGTACGAAAAAAAACATTTGTAATTCTCTTTGAAGTACTTATGTGATATCGACCAGAACGATAAATAAGGCACACCGGTGCAAACGGGAAGAAAAACGGAGGCCGAATGGCCTCGTACAAGGAATCAAATATCACTCGGTTAGGTAGTCTATGGGTACGAATAAAAGTATGAAATAAAACGTTTGTAATTCTCTTTGAAGTGCGATGTGATATCGACCGAACGATAAATAAGGCACGCCGGCGCAAACGGCAAGCAAAACGGAGGCCGAATGGCCTTGTACAAGGAATCAAAAATCACACAGTTAAGTACTCTATGGGTATGAAAAAAAGTATGAAAAAAAATGTTTGTAATTCTCTTTGAAGTACTGATGTGATATCGACCAGAACGATAAATAAGGCACGCCGGCGCAAACGGCAAGCAAAACGGAGGCCAGAATGGCCTTGTACAAGGAATCAAATATCACACAGTTAGGTAGTCTATGGGTACGAAAAAAAGTACGAAATAAAACGTTTGTAATTCTCTTTGAAGTGCTGATGTGATATCGACCAGAACGATAAATAAGGCACGCCGGCGCAAACGGCAAGCAAAACGGAGGCCAGAATGGCCTTGTACAAGGAATCAAAAATCACACAGTTAAGTACTCTATGGGTACGAAAAAAAGTACGAAAAAAAACATTTGTAATTCTCTTAGAAGTGCGATGTGATATCGACCGAACGATAAATAAGGCACGCCGGTGCAAACGGAAAGAAAAACGGAGGCCAGAATGGCCTTGTACAAGGAATCAAAAATCACACAAGTTAAGTACTCTATGGGTACGAAAAAAAGTACGAAAAAAAATGTTTGTAATTCTCTTTGAAGTACTGATGTGATATCGACCGAACGATAAATAAGGCACGCCGGTGCAAACGGAAAGAAAAACGGAGGCCAGAATGGCCTTGTACAAGGAATCAAAAATCACACAGTTAAGTACTCTATGGGTACGAAAAAAAAGTACGAAAAAAAATGTTTGTAATTCTCTTTGAAGTACTGATGTGATATCGACCAGAACGATAAATAAGGCATGCCGGCGCAAACGGCAAGCAAAACGGAGGCCAGAATGGCCTTGTACAAGGAATCAAATATCACACAGTTAGGTAGTCTGTGGGTACGAAAAAAAGTACGAAAAAAAATGTTTGTAATTCTCTTTGAAGTACCGATGTGATATCGACCGAACGATAAATAGGCCACGCCGGTGCAAACAGAAAGAAAAACTGAGGCCAATGGCCTTGTACAAGGAATCAAAAATCACACAGTTAAGTACTCTATTGGTACGAAAAAAAGTACGAAAAAAAATGTTTGTAAGTCTCTTTGAAGTACGATGTGATATCGACCGAACGATAAATAAGGCACGCCGGCGCAAACGGCAAGCAAAACGGAGACCGAGAATGGCCTTGTACAAGGAATCAAAAATCACACGAGTTAAGTACTCTATGGGTACGAAAAAAAGTACAAAAAAAATGTTTGTAATTCTCTTTGAAGTACTGATGTGATATCGACCAGAATGATAAATAAGGCACGCCGGCGCAAACGGAAAGAAAAACGGAGGCCAGAATGGCCTTGTACAAGGAATCAAATATCACACAGTTAAGTACTCTATGGGTACGAAAAAAAAGTACGAAAAAAAACGTTTGCAATTCTCTTTGAATTGCGATGTGATATCGACCGAACGATAAATAAGGCACGCCGGCAAAAACGGCAAGCAAAACGGGGACCAGAATGGCCTTGTACAAGGAATCAAAAATCACACAATTAAGTACTCTATGGGTACGAAAAAAAGTACAAAAAAAATGTTTGTAATTCTCTTTGAAGTACTGATGTGATATCGACCAGAACGATAAATAAGGCACGCCGGCGCAAACGGAAAGAAAAACGGAGGCCAGAATGGCCTTGTACAAGGAATCAAATATCACACAGTTAGGTAGTCTATGGGTACGAAAAAAAGTATGAAATAAAACGTTTGTAATTCTCTTTGAAGTACTGATGTGATATCGACCAGAACGATAAATAAGGCACGCCGGCGCAAACGGCAAGCAAAACGGAGGCCAGAATGGCCTTGTTCAAGGAATCAAAAATCACACGGTTAAGTACTCTATGGGTATGAAAAAAAGTACGAAAAAAAATGTTTGTAATTCTCTTTGAAGTGCGATGTGATATCGACCGAACGATAAATAAGGCACGCCGGCGCAAACGGTGAGCAAAACGGAGGCCGAATGGCCTTGTACAAGGAATCAAATATCACACAGTTAGGTAGTCTATGGGTACGAAAAAAAGTACGAAATAAAACGTTTGTAATTCTCTTTGAAGTACTGATGTGATATCGACCAGAACGATAAATAAGGCACGCCGGCGCAAACGGCAAGCAAAACGGAGGCCATAATGGCCTTGTACAAGGAATCAAAAATCACACAGTTAAGTACTCTATGTGTACGAAAAAAAGTACGAAAAAAAACATTTGTAATTCTCTTTGAAGTACGGATGTGATATCGACCGAATGATAAATAAGGTACGCCGGTGCAAACGGAAAGAAAAACGGAGGCCGAATGGCCTTCACAAGGAATCAAATATCACACGATTAGGTAGTCTATGGGTACGAAAAAAAGTACGAAATAAAACGTTTGTAATTATCTTTGAAGTGCGATGTGATATCGACCGGAACGATAAATAAGGCACGCCGGCGCAAACGGCAAGCAAAACGGAGGCCGAATGGCCTTGTACAAGGAATCAAAAATCACACGAGTTAAGTACTCTATGGGTACGAAAAAAAGTACGAAAAAAAAACATTTGTAATTCTCTTTGAAGTACTGATGTGATATCGACCAGAACGATAAATAAGGCACGCCGGTGCAAACGGAAAGAAAAACGGAGGCCAGAATGGCCTTGTACAAGGAATCAAATATCACACGGTTTAGGTAGTCTATGGGTACGAAAAAAAGTACAAAATAAAACGTTTGAAATTCTCTTTGAAGTACCGATGTGATATCGACCAGAACGATAAATAAGGCACGCCGGCGCAAACGGCAAGCAAAACGGAGGCCATAATGGCCTTGTACAAGGAATCAAAAATCACACAGTTAAGTACTCTATGAGTACGAAAAAAAGTACGAAAAAAAATGTTTGTAATTCTCTTTGAAGTACTGATGTGATATCGACCAGAACGATAAATAAGGCACGCCGGCGCAAACGGCAAGCAAAACGTAGGCCAGAATGGCCTTGTACAAGGAATCAAATATCACACGGATAGGTAGTCTATGGGTACGAAAAAAAGTACGAAATAAAACGTTTGTAATTATCTTTGAAGTGCGATGTGATATCGACCGAACGATAAATAAGGCACGCCGGCGCAAACGGCAAGCAAAACGGAGTCCAGAATGGCCTTGTACAAGGAATCAAAAATCACACAGTTAAGTACTCTATGGGTACGAAAAAAAGTACGAAAAAAAAACATTTGTAATTCTCTTTGAACTACTTATGTGATATCGACCAGAACGATAAATAAGGCACGCCGGTGCAAACGGAAAGAAAAACGGAGGCCGAATGGCCTTGTACAAGGAATTAAATATCACACGAGTTAGGTAGTCTATGGGTACGAAAAAAAGTACGAAATAAAACGTTTGTAATTCTCTTTGAAGTACCGATGTGATATCGACCGAACGATAAATAAGGCACGCCGGCGCAAACGGCAAGCAAAACGGAGGCCGAATGGCCTTGTACAAGGAATCAAATATCACACAGTTAGGTAGTCTATGGGTACGAAAAAAATACGAAATAAAACGTTTGTAATTCTCTTTGAAGTACTGATGTGATATCGACCAGAACGATAAATAAGGCACGCCGGCGCAAACGGCAAGCAAAACGGAGGCCAGAAATGCCTTGTACAAGGAATCAAAAATCACACAAGTTAAGTACTCTATGGGTACGAAAAAAAATGTTTGTAATTCTCTTTGAAGTACTGATGTGATATCGACCAGAACGATAAATAAGGCACGCCGGCGCAAACGGCAAGCAAAACGGAGGCCGGAATGGCCTTGTAGAAGGAATCAAATATCACACAGTTAGGTAGTCTATGGGTACGAAAAAAACTACGAAATAAAACGTTTGTAATTCTCTTTGAAGTACTGATGTGATATCGACCAGAACGATAAATAAGGCACGCCGGCGCAAACGGCAAGCAAAACGGAGGCCAGAATGGCCTTGTACAAGGAATCAAAAATCACACAGTTAAGTACTCTATGGGTACGAAAAAAAGTATGAAAAAAAGTATGAAAAAAAATATTTGTAATTCTCTTAGAAGTACTGATGTGATATCGACCAGAACGATAAATAAGGCACGCCGGTGCAAACGGAAAGAAAAACGGATGCCAGAATGGCCTTGTACAAGGAATCAAATATCACACAGTTAGGTAGTCTATGGGTACGAAAAAAAGTACGAAATAAAACGTTTGTAATTCTCTTTGAAGTACTGATGTGATATCGACCAGAACGATAAATAAGGCACGCCGGCGCAAACGGCAAGCAAAACGGAGGCCAGAATGGCCTTGTACAAGGAATCAAAAATCACACAATTAAGTACTCTATGGGTACGAAAAAAAACATTTGTAATTCTCTTTGAAGTACTGATGTGATATCGACCAGAACGATAAATAAGGCACACCGGTGCAAACGGGAAGAAAAACGGAGGCCAGAATGGCCTTGTACAGGAATCAAATATCACTCGGTTAGGTAGTCTATGGGTACGAAAAAAAGTACGAAATAAAACGTTTGTAATTCTCTTTGAAGTACCGATGTGATATCGACCGAACGATAAATAAGGCACGCCGGCGCAAACGGCAAGCAAAACGGAGGCCGAATGGCCTTGTACAAGGAATCAAAAATCACACGGTTAAGTACTCTATGGGTACGAAAAAAAGTATGAAAAAAAATGTTTGTAATTCTCTTTGAAGTACTGATGTGATATCGACCGAACGATAAATAAGGCACGCCGGCGCAAACGGCAAGCAAAACGGAGGCCGAATGGCCTTGTACAAGGAATCAAATATCACACGAGTTAGGTAGTCTATGGGTACGAAAAAAAGTACGAAATAAAACGTTTGTAATTCTCTTTGAAGTACCGATGTGATATCGACCGAACGATAAATAAGGCACGCCGGCGCAAACGGCAAGCAAAACGGAGGCGAGAATGGCCTTGTACAAGGAATCAAAAATCACACGATTAAGTACTCTATGGGTACGAAAAAAAGTACGAAAAAAAACATTTGTAATTCTCTTAGAAGTACTGATGTGATATCGACCAGAACGATAAATAAGGCACGCCGGTGCAAACGGAAAGAAAAACGGAGGCCAGAATGGCCTGGTACAAGGAATCAAAAATCACACGTTAAGTACTCTATGGGTACGAAAAAAAGTACGAAAAAAATGTTTGTAATTCTCTTTGAAGTACTGATGTGATATCGACCAGAACGATAAATAAGGCACGCCGGTGCAAACGGAAAGAAAAACGGAGGCCAGAATGGCCTTGTACAAGGAATCAAAAATCACACGAGTTAAGTACTCTATGGGCACGAAAAAAAGTACGAAAAAAAATGTTTGTAATTCTCTTTGAAGTGCGATGTGATATCGACCGAACGATAAATAAGGCATGCCGGCGCAAACGGCAAGCAAAACGGAGGCCAGAATGGCCTTGTACAAGGAATCAAATATCACACAGTTAGGTAGTCTATGGGTACGAAAAAAAGTACGAAAAAAAATGTTTGTAATTCTCTTTGAAGTACTGATGTGATATCGACCGAACGATAAATAAGGCACGCCGGTGCAAACGGAAAGAAAAGCGAGGCCGAATGGCCTTGTACAAGGAATCAAAAATCACACAGTTAAGTACTCTATTGGTACGAAAAAAAGTACGAAAAAAAATGTTTGTAAGTCTCTTTGAAGTACTAATGTGATATCGACCAGAACGATAAATAAGGCACGCCGGCGCAAACGGCAAGCAAAACGGAGGCCAGAATGGCCTTGTACAAGGAATCAAATATCACACAGTTAGGTAGTCTATGGGTACGAAAAAAAGTACGAAAAAAATGTTTGTAATTCTCTTTGAAGTACTGATGTGATATCGACCAGAACGATAAATAAGGCACGCCGGTGCAAACGGAAAGAAAACGAGGCCGAATGGCCTTGTACAAGGAATCAAAAATCACACGTTAAGTACTCTATGGTACGAGTACGAAAAAAAAAATGTTTGTAAGTCTCTTTGAAGTACCGATGTGATATCGACCGTACGATAAATAAGGCACGCCGGCGCAAACGGCAAGCAAAACGGAGGCCAGAATGGCCTTGTACAAGGAATCAAATATCACACAGTTAAGTACTCTATGGGTACGAAAAAAAGTTCGAAAAAAAACGTTTGCAATTCTCTTTGAATTACTGATGTGATATCGACCAAAACGATAAATAAGGCACGCCGGCACAAACGGCAAGCAAAACGGAGGCCAGAATGGCCTTGTACAAGGAATCAAAAATCACACAGTTACGTACTCTATGGGTACGAAAAAAAAGTACGAAAAAAATGTTTGTAATTCTCTATGAAGTACTAATGTGATATCGACCAGTACGATAAATAAGCCACGCCGGCGCAAACGGGAAGCAAAACGGAGGCCAGAATGGCCTTGTACAAGGAATCAAATATCACACAGTTAGGTAGTCTATGGGTACGAAAAAAAGTACGAAATAAAACGTTTGTAATTCTCTTTGAAGTACTGATGTGATATCGACCAGAACGATAAATAAGGCACGCCGGCGCAAACGGCAAGCAAAACGGAGGCCAGAATGGCCTTGTACAAGGAATCAAATATCACACAGTTAAGTACTCTATGGGTACGAAAAAAAGTACGAAAAAAAACGTTTGCAATTCTCTTTGAAGTACTTTTGTGATATCGAACAGAACGATAAATAAGGCACGCCGGTGCAAACGGCATGCAAAACGGAGGCCAGAATGGCCTTGTACAAGGAATCAAAAATCACACGTTAAGTACTCTATGGGTACGAAAAAAAGTACGAAAAAAAACATTTGTAATTCTCTTTGAAGTACCGATGTGATATCGACCGAACGATAAATAAGGCACGCCGGTGCAAACGGAAAGAAAAACGGAGGCCAGAATGGCCTTGTACAAGGAATCAAAAATCACACAGTAAAGTACTCTATGGGTACGAAAAAAAGTACGAAAAAAAATGTTTGTACTTCTCTTTGAAGTACTGATGTGATATCGACCAGAACGATAAATAAGGCACGCCGGCGCAAACGGCAAGCAAAACGGAGGCCAGAATGGCCTTGTACAAGGAATCAAATATCACAATGTTAGGTAGTCTATGGGTACGAAAAAAAGTACGAAATAAAATGTTTGTAATTCTCTTTGAAGTACTGATGTGATATCGACCAGAACGATAAATAAGGCACACCGGCGCAAACGTCAAGCAAAACGGAGGCCAGAATGGCCTTGTACAAGGAATCAAACATCACACAGTTAAGTACTCTATGGGTACGAAAAAAAGTACGAAAAAAAACATTTGTAATTCTCTTTGAAGTACTAATGTGATATCGACCAGAACGATAAATAAGGCACGCCGGTGCAAACGGAAAGAAAAACGGAGGCCAGAATGGCCTTGTACAAGGAATCAAAAATCACACAGTAAAGTACTCTATGGGTACGAAAAAAAGTACGAAAAAAAATGTTTGTACTTCTCTATGAAGTACTGATGTGATATCGACCAGAACGATAAATAAGGCACGCCGGCGCAAACGGCAAGCAAAACGGAGGCCAGAATGGCCTTGTACAAGGAATCAAATATCACAATGTTAGGTAGTCTATGGGTACGAAAAAAAGTACGAAATAAAATGTTTGTAATTCTCTTTGAAGTACTGATGTGATATCGACCAGAACGATAAATAAGGCACACCGGCGCAAACGTCAAGCAAAACGGAGGCCAGAATGGCCTTGTACAAGGAATCAAATATCACACAGTTAAGTACTCTATGGGTACGAAAAAAGTACGAAAAAAAACGTTTGCAATTCTCTTTGAATTACTGATGTGATATCGACCAGAACGATAAATAAGGCACGCCGGCAAAAACGGCAAGCAAAACGGAGACCAGAATGGCCTTGTACAAGGAATCAAAAATCACACAGTTAAGTACTCTATGAGTACGAAAAAAAGTACAAAAAAATGTTTGTAATTCTCTTTGAAGTACTGATGTGATATCGACCAGAACGATAAATAAGGCACGCCGGCGCAAACGGAAAGAAAAACGGAGGCCAGAATGGCCTTGTACAAGGAATCAAATATCACACGTTAGGTAGTCTATGGGTACGAAAAAAAGTACGAAATAAAACGTTTGTAATTCTCTTTGAAGTGCGATGTGATATCGACCGAACGATAAATAAGGCACGCCGGCGCAAACGGCAAGCAAAACGGAGGCCGAATGGCCTTGTACAAGGAGTCAAAAATCACACAGTTAAGTACTCTATGGGTACGAAAAAAAGTACGAAAAAAACATTTGTAATTCTCTTAGAAGTACTGATGTGATATCGACCAGAACGATAAATAAGGCACCCCGGTGCTAACGGAAAGAAAAACGGAGGCCAGAATGGCCTTGTACAAGGAATCAAAAATCACACAGTTAAGTACTCTATGGGTACGAAAAAAAAGTACGAAAAAAAATGTTTGTAATTCTCTTTGAAGTACTGATGTGATATCGACCAGAACGATAAATAAGGCATGCCGGCGCAAACGGCAAGCAAAACGGAGGCCAGAATGGCCTTGTACAATGAATCAAATATCACACAGTTAGGTAGTCTATGGGTACGAAAAAAAGTACGAAATAAAACGTTTGTAATTCTCTTTGAAGTACTGATGTGATATCGACCAGAACAATAAATAAGGCACGCCGGCGCAAACGCCAAGCAAAACGGAGGCCAGAATGGCCTTGTACAAGGAATCAAATATCACACAGTTAAGTACTCTATGGGTACGAAATAAAGTACGAAACAAAATGTTTGCAATTCTCTTTGAATTACTGATGTGATATCGACCAGAACGATAAATAAGGCACGCCGGCACAAACGGCAAGCAAAACGGAGGCCAGAATGGCCTTGTACAAGGAATCAAAAATCACACAGTTACGTACTCTATGGTTACGAAAAAAAAGTACGAAAAAAAATGTTTGTAATTATGTTTGAAGTACTGATGTGATATCGACCAGTACGATAAATAAGGCACGCCGGCGCAAACGGCAAGCAAAACGGAGGCCAGAATGGCCTTGTACAAGGAATCAAATATCACACAGTTAGGTAGTCTATGGGTACGGAAAAAAGTACGAAATAAAACGTTTGTAATTCTCTTTGAAGTGCGATGTGATATCGACCGAACGATAAATAAGGCACGCCGGCGCAAACGGCAAGCAAAACGGAGGCCGAATGGCCTTGTACAAGGAATCAAAAATCACACGAGTTAAGTACTCTATGGGTACGAAAAAAAGTACGAAAAAAACATTTGTAATTCTCTTAGAAGTACTGATGTGATATCGACCAGAACGATAAATAAGTCACGCCGGTGCAAACGGAAAGAAAAACGGAGGCCAGAATGGCCTTGTACAAGGAATCAAAAATCACACAGTTAAGTACTCTATGGGTACGAAAAAAAGGACGAAAAAAAATGTTTGTAATTCTCATTGAAGTACTGATGTGATATCGACCAGAACGATAAATAAGGCACGCCGGCGCAAACGGAAAGAAAAACGGAGGCCAGAATGGCCTTGTACAAGGAATCAAATATCACACAGTTAGGTAGTCTATGGGTACGAAAAAAAGTACGAAATAAAACGTTTGTAATTCTCTTTGAAGCACTGATGTGATATCGACCAGAACGATAAATAAGGCTCGCCGGCGCAAACGGCAAGCAAAACGGAGGCGAGAATGGCCTTGTACAAGGAATCAAAAATCACACGGTTAAGTATCGTATGGGTACGAAAAAAAATACGAAAAAAAATGTTTGTAATTCTCTTTGAAGTACCGATGTGATATCGACCGAACGATAAATAAGGCACGCCGGCGCAAACGGCAAGCAAAACGGAGGCCAGAATGGCCTTGTACAAGGAATCAAATATTACACAGTTAGGTAGTCTATGGGTACGAAAAAAAGTTCGAAATAAAACGTTTGTAATTCTCTTTGAAGTACTGATGTGATATCGACCAGAACGATAAATAAGGCACGCCGGCGCAAACGGCAAGCAAAACGGAGGCCGAATGGCCTTGTACAAGGAATCAAAAATCACACGCGAGTTAAGTACTCTATGGGTACGAAAAAAAGTACGAAAAAAAACATTAGTAATTCTCTTAGAAGTACTGATGTGATATCGACCAGAACGATAAATAAGGTACGCCGGTGCAAACGGAAAGAAAAACGGAGGCCAGAATGGCCTTGTACAAGGAATCAAATATCACACAGTTAGGTAGTCTATGGGTATGAAAAAAAGTACGAAATAAAACGTTTGTAATTATCTTTGAAGTACTAATGTGATATCGACCAGAACGATAAATAAGGCACGCCGGCGCAAACGGCAAGCAAAACGGAGGCCAGAATGGCCTTGTACAAGGAATCAAAAATCACACAGTTAAGTACTCTATGGGTACGAAAAAAAGTACGAAAAAAAACATTTGTAATTCTCTTTGAAGTACTGATGTGATATCGACCAGAAAGATAAATAAGGCACGCCGGTGCAAACGGAAAGAAAAACGGAGGCCAGAATGGCCTTGTACAAGGAATCAAATATCACACAGTTAGGTAGTCTATGGGTACGAAAAAAAGTACGAAATAAAACGTTTGTAATTCTCTTTGAAGTACCGATGTGATATCGACCGAACGATAAATAAGGCACGCCGGCGCAAACGGCAAGCAAAACGGAGGCCAGAATGGCCTTGCACAAGGAATCAAAAATCACACAGTTAAGTACTCTATGAGTACGAAAAAAAATGTTTGTAATTCTCTTTGAAGTACTGATGTGATATCGACCAGAACGATAAATAAGTCACGCCGGCGCAAACGGCAAGCAAAACGTAGGCCAGAATGGCCTTGTACAAGGAATCAAATATCACACAGTTAGGTAGTCTATGGGTACGAAAAAAAGTACGAAATAAAACGTTTGTAATTATCTTTGAAGTACCGATGTGATATCGACCAGAACGATAAATAAGGCACGCCGGCGCAAACGGCAAGCAAAACGGAGGCCAGAATGGCCTTGTACAATGAATCAAAAATCACACAGTTAAGTACTCTATGGGTACGAAAAAAAAGTACGAAAAAAAAACATTTGTAATTCTCTTTGAAGTACTGATGTGATATCGACCAGAACGATAAATAAGGCACGCCGGTGCAAACGGAAAGAAAAACGGAGGCCAGAATGGCCTTGTACAAGGAATCAAATATCACACAGTTAGGTAGTCTATGGGTACGAAAAAAAGTACGAAATAAAACGTTTGTAATTCTCTTTGAAGTACTGATGTGATATCGACCAGAACGATAAATAAGGCACGCCGGCGCAAACGGCTAGCAAAACGGAGGCCAGAATGGCCTTGTACAAGGAATCAAATATCACACGATTAGGTAGTCTATGGGTACGAAAAAAATGACGAAATAAAACGTTTGTAATTCTCTTTGAAGTGCGATGTGATATCGACCGAACGATAAATAAGGCACGCCGGCGCAAACGGCAAGCAAAACGGAGGCCAAATGGCCTTGTACAAGGAATCAAAAATCACACAAGTTAAGTACTCTATGGGTACGAAAAAAAGTACGAAAAAAAATGTTTGTAATTCTCTTTGAAGTACTGATGTGATATCGACCAGAACGATAAATAAGGCACGCCGGCGCAAACGGCAAGCAAAACGGAGGCCAGAATGGCCTTGTACAAGGAATCAAATATCACACAGTTAGGTAGTCTATGGGTACGAAAAAAAGTACGAAATAAAACGTTTGTAATTCTCTTTGAAGTACTGATGTGATATCGACCAGAACGATAAATAAGGCACGCCGGCGCAAACGGCAAGCAAAACGGAGGCCAGAATGGCCTTGTACAAGGAATCAAAAATCACACAGTTAAGTACTCTATGGGTACGAAAAAAAAGTATGAAAAAAAATATTTGTAATTCTCTTGAAGTACTGATGTGATATCGACCAGAACGATAAATAAGGCACGCCGGCGCAAACGGCAAAAAAACGAAGGCCAGAATGGCCTTGTACAAGGAATCAAATATCACACAGTTAGGTAGTCTATGGGTACGAAAAAAAGTACGAAATAAAACGTTTGTAATTATCTTTGAAGTACTGATGTGATATCGACCAGAACGATAAAAAAGGCACGCCGGCGCAAACGGCAAGCAAAACGGAGGCCAGAATGGCCTTGTACAAGGAATCAAAAATCACACAGTTAAGTACTCTATGGGTACGAAAAAAAGTACGGAAAAAAAACATTTGTAATTCTCTTTGAAGTACTTATGTGATATCGACCAGAACGATAAATAAGGCACGCCGGTGCAAACGGAAAGAGAAACGGAGGCCAGAATGGTCTTGTACAAGGAATCAAATATCACTCAGTTAGGTAGTCTATGGGTACGAAAAAAAGTACGAAATAAAACGTTTGTAATTCTCTTTGAAGTACTGATGTGATATCGACCAGAATGATAAATAAGGCACGCCGGCGCAAACGGCAAGCAAAACGGAGGCCGAATGGCCTTGTACAAGGAATCAAAAATCACACAATTAAGTACTCTATGGGTACGAAAAAAAGTACGAAAAAAAACATTTGTAATTCTCTTTGAAGTACTTATGTGATATCGACCAGAACGATAAATAAGGCACGCCGGTGCAAACGGAAAGAAAAACGGAGGCCAGAATGGCCTTGTACAAGGAATCAAATATCACACAGTTAGGTAGTCTATGGGTACGAAAAAAAGTACGAAATAAAACGTTTGTAATTCTCTTTGAAGTACTGATGTGATATCGACCGAACGATAAATAAGGCACGCCGGCGCAAACGGTAAGCAAAACGGAGGCCGAGAATGGCCTTGTACAAGGAATCAAAAATCACACGAGTTAAGTACTCTATGGGTACGAAAAAAAGTATGAAAAAAAATGTTTGTAATTCTCTTTGAAGTACCGATGTGATATCGACCGTAACGATAAATAAGGCACGCCGGCGCAAACGGCAAGCAAAACGGAGGCCGAATGGCCTTGTACAAGGAATCAAATATCATACAAGTTAGGTAGTCTATGGGTACGAAAAAAAGTACGAAATAAAACGTTTGTAATTCTCTTTGAAGTACTGATGTGATATCGACCAGAATGATAAATAAGGCACGCAGGCGCAAACGGCAAGCAAAACGGAGGCTAGAATGGCCTTGTACAAGGAATCAAAAATCACACAGTTAAGTACTCTATGGGTACGAAAAAAAATGTTTGTAACTCTCTTTGAAGTACAGATGTGATATCGACCAGAACGATAAATAAGGCACGCCGGCGCAAACGGCAAGCAAAACGGAGGCCAGAATGGCCTTGTACAAGGAATCAAATATCATACAGTTAGGTAGTCTATGGGTACGAAAAAAAGTACGAAATAAAACGTTTGTAATTCTCTTTGAAGTGCGATGTGATATCGACCGTAACGATAAATAAGGCACGCCGGCGCAAACGGCAAGCAAAACGGAGGCCGAATGGCCTTGTACAAGGAATCAAAAATCACACGTTAAGTACTCTATGGGTACGAAAAAAAGTACGAAATAAAACGTTTGTAATTATCTTTGTAGTACCGATGTGATATCGACCGAACGATAAATAAGGCACGCCGGCGCAAACGGCAAGCAAAACGGAGGCCAGAATGGCCTTGTACAAGGAATCAAAAATCACACAGTTAAGTACTCTATGGGTACGAAAAAAAGTATGAAAAAAAATATTTGTAATTCTCTTAGAAGTACTGATGTGATATCGACCAGAACGATAAATAAGGCACGCCGGTGCAAACGGAAAGAAAAACGGAGGCCAGAATGGCCTTGTACAAGGAATCAAATATCACACAGTTAGGTAGTCTATGGGTACGAAAAAAGTACGAAATAAAACGTTTGTAATTCTCTTTGAAGTACTGATGTGATATCGACCAGAACGATAAATAAGGCACGCCGGCGCAAACGGCAAGCAAAACGGAGGCCAGAATGGCCTTGTACAAGGAATCAAAAATCACACGATTAAGTACTCTATGGGTACGAAAAAAAATGTTTGTAATTCTCTTGAAGTACTGATGTGACATCGACCTGAACGATAAATAAGGCACGCCGGCGCAAACGGCAAGCAAAACGTAGGCCAGAATGGCCTTGTAAAGGAATCAAATATCACACAGTTAGGTAGTACATGGGTACGAAAAAAAGTACGAAATAATACGTTTGTAATTATCTTTGAAGTACTGATGTGATATCGACCAGAACGATAAATAAGGCACGCCGGCGCAAACGGCAAGCAAAACGGGAGGACGAATGGCCTTGTACAAGGAATCAAAAATCACACAGTTAAGTACTCTATGGGTACGAAAAAAAGTACGAAAAAAAACATTTGTAATTCTTTTTGAAGTACTTATGTGATATCGACCAGAACGATAAATAAGGCACGCCGGTGCAAACGGAAAGAAAAACGGAGGCCAGAATGGCCTTGTACAAGGAATCAAATATCACTCAGTTAGGTAGTCTATGGGTACGAAAAAAAGTACGAAATAAAACGTTTGTAATTCTCTTTGAAGTACTGATGTGATATCGACCAGAATGATAAATAAGGCACGCGGCGCAAACGGCAAGCAAAACGGAGGCTAGAATGGCCTTGTACAAGGAATCAAAAATCACACCAGTTAAGTACTCTATGGGTACGAAAAAAAGTACGAAAAAAATGTTTGTAATTCTCTTTGAAGTACTGATGTGATATCGACCAGAACGATAAATAAGGCACGCCGGCGCAATCGGCAAGCAAAACGGAGGCCAGAATGGCCTTGTACAAGGAATCAAATATCACACAGTTAGGTAGTCTATGGGTACGAAAAAAAAGTACGAAAAAAACATTTGTAATTCTCTTTGAAGTACTTATGTGATATCGACCAGAACGATAAATAAGGCACGCCGGTGCAAACGGAAAGAAAAACGGAGGCCAGAATGGCCTTGTACAAGGAATCAAATATCACTCAGTTAGGTAGTCTATGGGTACGAAAAAAAGTACGAAATAAAACGTTTGTAATTCTCTTTGAAGTGCGATGTGATATCGACCGAACGATAAATAAGGCACGCCGGCGCAAACGGCAAGCAAAACGGAGGCGAGAATGGCCTTGTACAAGGAATCAAATATCATACGTTAGGTAGTCTATGGGTACGAAAAAATAGTACGAAATAAAACGTTTGTAATTCTCTTTGAAGTGCGATGTGATATCGACCGAACGATAAATAAGGCACGCCGGCGCAAACGGCAAGCAAAACGGAGGCCGAATGGCCTTGTACAAGGAATCAAAAATCACACAGTTAAGTACTCTATGGGTACGAAAAAAAGTATGAAAAAAAATGTTTGTAATTCTCTTTGAAGTACTGATGTGATATCGACCAGAACGATAAATAAGGCACGCCGGCGCAAACGGCAAGCAAAACGGAGGCCAGAATGGCCTTGAACAAGGAATCAAATATCACACAGTTAGGTAGTCTATGGGTACGAAAAAAAGTACGAAATAAAACGTTTGTAATTCTCTTTGAAGTACTGATGTGATATCGACCAGAATGATAAATAAGGCACGCAAGCGCAAACGGCAAGCAAAACGGAGGCTAGAATGGCCTTGTACAAGGAATCAAAAATCACACGAGTTAAGTACTCTATGGGTACGAAAAAAAGTACGAAAAAAAATGTTTGTAATTCTCTTTGATGTACGATGTGATATCGACCAGAACGATAAATAAGGCACGCCGGCGCAAACGGCAAGCAAAACGGAGGCCAGAATGGCCTTGTACAAGGAATCAAATATCATACAGTTAGGTAGTCTATGGGTACGAAAAAAAGTACGAAATAAAACGTTTGTAATTCTCTTTGAAGTACTGATGTGATATCGACCAGAACGATAAATAAGGCACGCCGGCGCAAACGGCAAGCAAAACGGAGGCCAGAATGGCCTTGTACAAGGAATCAAAAATCACACAGTTAAGTACTCTATGGGTACGAAAAAAAGTACGAAAAAAATGTTTGTAATTCTCTTTGAAGTGCGATGTGATATCGACCAGAACGATAAATAAGACACGCCGGCGCAAACGGAAAGCAAAACGGAGGCCAGAATGGCCTTGTACAAGGAATCAAATATCATACAGTTAGGTAGTCTATGGGTACGAAAAAAAGTATGAAAAAAAATATTTGTAATTCTCTTAGAAGTGCCGATGTGATATCGACCAGAACGATAAATAAGGCACGCCGGTGCAAACGGAAAGAAAAACGGAGGCCAGAATGGCCTTGTACAAGGAATCAAATATCACACAGTTAGGTAGTCTATGGGTACGAAAAAAAGTACGAAATAAAACGTTTTTAATTCTCTTTGAAGTACTGATGTGATATCGACGAACGATAAATAAGGCACGCCGGCGCAAACGGCAAGCAAAACGGAGGCCAGAATGGCCTTGTACAAGGAATCAAAAATCACACAGTTAAGTACTCTATGGGTACGAAAAAAAGTACGAAAAAAAAACATTTGTAATTCTCTTTGAAGTACTGATGTGATATCGACCAGAACGATAAATAAGGCACGCCGGTGCAAACGGAAAGAAAAACGGAGGCCAGAATGGCCTTGTACAAGGAATTAAATATCACACAGTTAGGTAGTCTATGGGTACGAAAAAAAGTACGAAATAAAACGTTTGTAATTCTCTTTGAAGTACTGATGTGATATCGACCAGAACGATAAATAAGGCACGCCGGCGCAAACGGCAAGCAAAACGGAGGCCGAATGGCCTTGTACAAGGAATCAAATATCACACGGTTAGGTAGTCTATGGGTACGAAAAAAATACGAAATAAAACGTTTGTAATTCTCTTTGAAGTGCGATGTGATATCGACCGAACGATAAATAAGGCACGCCGGCGCAAACGGCAAGCAAAACGGAGGCCGAAATGCCTTGTACAAGGAATCAAAAATCACACGATTAAGTACTCTATGGGTACGAAAAAAAATGTTTGTAATTCTCTTTGAAGTGCGATGTGATATCGACCGAACGATAAATAAGGCACGCCGGCGCAAACGGCAAGCAAAACGGAGGCCGGAATGGCCTTGTAGAAGGAATCAAATATCACACGTTAGGTAGTCTATGGGTACGAAAAAAACTACGAAATAAAACGTTTGTAATTCTCTTTGAAGTATGCGATGTGATATCGACCGAACGATAAATAAGGCACGCCGGCGCAAACGGCAAGCAAAACGGAGGCCGAATGGCCTTGTACAAGGAATCAAAAATCACACGAGTTAAGTACTCTATGGGTACGAAAAAAAGTATGAAAAAAAGTATGAAAAAAAATATTTGTAATTCTCTTAGAAATCGATGTGATATCGACCGAACGATAAATAAGGCACGCCGGTGCAAACGGAAAGAAAAACGGATGCCAGAATGGCCTTGTACAAGGAATCAAATATCACACGGTTAGGTAGTCTATGGGTACGAAAAAAAGTACGAAATAAAACGTTTGTAATTCTCTTTGAAATGCGATGTGATATCGACCGAACGATAAATAAGGCACGCCGGCGCAAACGGCAAGCAAAACGGAGGCCAGAATGGCCTTGTACAAGGAATCAAAAATCACACAAGTTAAGTACTCTATGGGTACGAAAAAAAACATTTGTAATTCTCTTTGAAGTACTTATGTGATATCGACCAGAACGATAAATAAGGCACACCGGTGCAAACGGGAAGAAAAACGGAGGCCAGAATGGCCTTGTACAAGGAATCAAATATCACCCGAGTTAGGTAGTCTATGGGTACGAAAAAAAGTACGAAATAAAACGTTTGTAATTCTCTTTGAAGTGCGATGTGATATCGACCGAACGATAAATAAGGCACGCCGGCGCAAACGGCAAGCAAAACGGAGGCGAGAATGGCCTTGTACAAGGAATCAAAAATCACACGATTAAGTACTCTATGGGTACGAAAAAAAGTATGAAAAAAAATGTTTGTAATTCTCTTTGAAGTCGATGTGATATCGACCGAACGATAAATAAGGCACGCCGGCGCAAACGGCAAGCAAAACGGAGGCCGAATGGCCTTGTACAAGGAATCAAATATCACACGTTAGGTAGTCTATGGGTACGAAAAAAAGTACGAAATAAAACGTTTGTAATTCTCTTTGAAGTACCGATGTGATATCGACCGAACGATAAATAAGGCACGCCGGCGCAAACGGCAAGCAAAACGGAGGCCGAATGGCCTTGTACAAGGAATCAAAAATCACACGGTTAAGTACTCTATGGGTACGAAAAAAAGTACGAAAAAAAACATTTGTAATTCTCTTGAAGTACCGATATGATATCGACCGAACGATAAATAAGGCACGCCGGTGCAAACGGAAAGAAAAACGGAGGCCGAATGGCCTTGTACAAGGAATCAAAAATCACACGGATTAAGTACTCTATGGGTACGAAAAAAAGTACGAAAAAAATGTTTGTAATTCTCTTTGAAGTATCGATGTGATATCGACCGAACGATAAATAAGGCACGCCGGTGCAAACGGAAAGAAAAACGGAGGCCGAATGGCCTTGTACAAGGAATCAAAAATCACACGTTAAGTACTCTATGGGCACGGAAAAAAAGTACGAAAAAAAATGTTTGTAATTCTCTTTGAAGTATGCGATGTGATATCGACCGAACGATAAATAAGTCTATGGGTACGAAAAAAAGTACGAAAAAAACGTTTGTAATTCTCTTTGAAGTACCGATGTGATATCGACCTTAACGATAAATAAGGCACGCCGGCGCAAACAAAAGCAAAACGGAGGCTTAATGGCCTTGTACAAGGAATCAAAAATCACACAGTTAAGTAGTCTACGGGTACGAAAAAAAGTACGAAAAAAAACGTTTGTAATTCTCTTTGAAGTACCGATGTGATATCGACCGTAACGATAAATAAGGCACGCCGGCGCAAACGGCAAGAAAAACGGAGGCCGTAATGGCCTTGTACAAGGAATCAAAAATCACACGCTAAGTACTCTATGGGTACCAAAAAAGTACGAAAAAAACGTTTGTAATTCTCTTTGAAGTACCGATGTGATATCGACTCGTAACGATAAATAAGGCACGCCGGCGCAAACGGCAAGCAAAACGGAGGCCGTAATGGCCTTGTACAAGGAATCAAATATCACACAAGCTAAGTACTCTATGGGTACGGTACGAAAAAAAACGTTTGTAATTCTCTTTGAAGTACCGATGTGATATCGACTTAACGATAAATAAGGCACGCCGGCGCAAACGGCAAGCAAAACGGAGGCCGTAATGGCCTTGTACAAGGAATCAAAAATCACACGCTTAAGTACTCTATGGGTACGAAAAAAAAAGTACGAAAAAAACGTTTGTAATTCTCTTTGAAGTATCGATGTGATATCGACCGTAACGATAAATAAGGCACGCCGGCGCAAACGGCAAGCAAAACGGAGGCCGAATGGCCTTGTACAAGGAATCAAAAATCACAATAGCTAAGTACTCTATGGGTACGAAAAAAAGTACGAAAAAAAAACGTTTGTAATTCTCTTTGAAGTACCGATGTGATATCGACCGTAACGATAAATAAGGCACGCCGGCGCAAACGGCAAGCAAAAACGGAGGCCGTAATGGCCTTGTACAAGGAATCAAAAATCACACGCTAAGTACTCTATGGGTACGAAAAAAAAAGTACGAAAAAAAAACGTTTGTAATTCTCTTTGAAGTACCGATGTGATATCGACCGTAACGATAAATAAGGCACGCCGGCGCAAACGGCAAGCAAAACGGAGGCCGAATGGCCTTGTACAAGGAATCAAAATCACACGCTAAGTACTCTATGGGTACGAAAAAAAGTACGAAAAAAAACGTTTGTAATTCTCTTTGAAGTACCGATGTGATATCGACCTTAACGATAAATAAGGCACGCCGGCGCAAACGGCAAGCAAAACGGAGGCCGAATGGCCTTGTACAAGGAATCAAAAATCACACGTTTAAGTACTCTATGGGTACGAAAAAAAGTACGAAAAAAACGTTTGTAATTCTCTTTGAAGTACCGATGTGATATCGACCGTAACGATAAATAAGGCACGCCGGCGCAAACGGCAAGCAAAACGGAGGCCGTAATGGCCTTGTACAAGGAATCAAAAATCACACAGCTTAAGTACTCTATGGGTACGAAAAAAGTACGAAAAAAACGTTTGTAATTCTCTTTGAAGTACCGATGTGATATCGACTCGTAACGATAAATAAGGCACGCCGGCGCAAACGGCAAGCAAAACGGAGGCCGTAATGGCCTTGTACAAGGAATCAAAAATCACACGCTAAGTACTCTATGGGTACGAAAAAAAGTACGAAAAAAAAACGTTTGTAATTCTCTTTGAAGTACCGATGTGATATCGACCGTAACGATAAATAAGGCACGCCGGCGCAAACGGCAGCAAAACGGAGGCCGAATGGCCTTGTACAAGGAATCAAAAATCACACGCTTAAGTACTCTATGGGTACGAAAAAAAGTACGATAAAAAAAAACGTTTGTAATTCTCTTTGAAGTACCGATGTGATATCGACCGTAACGATAAATAAGGCACGCCGGCGCAAACGGCAAGCAAAACGGAGGCCGTAATGGCCTTGTACAAGGAATCAAAAATCACACAAGCTAAGTACTCTATGGGTACGAAAAAAAGTACGAAAAAAAACGTTTGTAATTCTCTTTGAAGTACCGATGTGATATCGACCGTAACGATAAATAAGGCACGCCGGCGCAAACGGCAAGCAAAACGGAGGCCGTAATGGCCTTGTACAAGGAATCAAAAATCACACGCTAAGTACTCTATGGGTACGAAAAAAAGTACGAAAAAAAACGTTTGTAATTCTCTTTGAAGTACCGATGTGATATCGACCGTAACGATAAATAAGGCACGCCGGCGCAAACGGCAAGCAAAACGGAGGCCGTAATGGCCTTGTACAAGGAATCAAAAATCACACAGCTTAAGTACTCTATGGGTACGAAAAAAAGTACGAAAAAAAAACGTTTGTAATTCTCTTTGAAGTACCGATGTGATATCGACCGTAACGATAAATAAGGCACGCCGGCGCAAACGGCAAGCAAAACGGAGGCCGTAATGGCCTTGTACAAGGAATCAAAAATCACACAGCTTAAGTACTCTATGGGTACGAAAAAGTACGAAAAAAACGTTTGTAATTCTCTTTGAAGTACCGATGTGATATCGACCGTAACGATAAATAAGGCACGCCGGCGCAAACGGCAAGCAAAACGGAGGCCGTAATGGCCTTGTACAAGGAATCAAAAATCACACAAGCTTAAGTACTCTATGGGTACGAAAAAAGTACGAAAAAAAAAACGTTTGTAATTCTCTTTGAAGTACCGATGTGATATCGACCGTAACGATAAATAAGGCACGCCGGCGCAAACGGCAAGCAAAACGGAGGCCGTAATGGCCTTGTACAAGAATCAAAAATCACACAAGCTTAAGTACTCTACGGGTACGAAAAAAAGTACGAAAAAAAACGTTTGTAATTCTCTTTGAAGTACCGATGTGATATCGACCGTAACGATAAATAAGGCACGCCGGCGCAAACGGCAAGCAAAACGGAGGCCGAATGGCCTTGTACAAGGAATCAAAAATCACACAAGCTTAAGTACTCTATGGGTACGAAAAAAAGTACGAAAAAAAACGTTTGTAATTCTCTTTGAAGTACCGATGTGATATCGACCGTAACGATAAATAAGGCACGCCGGCGCAAACGGCAAGCAAAACGGAGGCCGAATGGCCTTGTACAAGGAATCAAAAATCACACGCTAAGTACTCTATGGGTACGAAAAAAAGTACGAAAAAAACGTTTGTAATTCTCTTTGAAGTACCGATGTGATATCGACTTAACGATAAATAAGGCACGCCGGCGCAAACGGCAAGCAAAACGGAGGCCGTAATGGCCTTGTACAAGGAATCAAAAATCACGCTTAAGTACTCTATGGGTACGAAAAAAAGTACGAAAAAAAAACGTTTGTAATTCTCTTTGAAGTACCGATGTGATATCGAATTAACGATAAATAAGGCACGCCGGCGCAAACGGCAAGCAAAACGGAGGCCGAATGGCCTTGTACAAGGAATCAAAAATCACACGCTAAGTACTCTATGGGTACGAAAAAAAGTACAAAAAAAACGTTTGTAATTCTCTTTGAAGTACCGATGTGATATCGACCGTAACGATAAATAAGGCACGCCGGCGCAAACGGCAAGCAAAACGGAGGCCGAATGGCCTTGTACAAGGAATCAAAAATCACACAGCTAAGTACTCTATGGGTACGAAAAAAAGTACGAAAAAAAACGTTTGTAATTCTCTTTGAAGTACCGATGTGATATCGACCGTAACGATAAATAAGGCACGCCGGCGCAAACGGCAAGCAAAACGGAGGCCGAATGGCCTTGTACAAGGAATCAAAAATCACACGCTAAGTACTCTATGGGTACGAAAAAAAGTACGAAAAAAAACGTTTGTAATTCTCTTTGAAGTACCGATGTGATATCGACCGTAACGATAAATAAGGCACGCCGGCGCAAACGGCAAGCAAAACGGAGGCCGTAATGGCCTTGTACAAGGAATCAAAATCACACGCTTAAGTACTCTATGGGTACAAAAAAACGTTTGTAATTCTCTTTGAAGTACCGATGTGATATCGACCGTAACGATAAATAAGGCACGCCGGCGCAAACGGCAAGCAAAACGGAGGCCGTAATGGCCTTGTACAAGGAATCAAAAATCACACAAGCTAAGTACTCTATGGGTACGAAAAAAAGTACGAAAAAAAACGTTTGTAATTCTCTTTGAAGTACCGATGTGATATCGACCGTAACGATAAATAAGGCACGCCGGCGCAAACGGCAAGCAAAACGGAGGCCGTAATGGCCTTGTACAAGGAATCAAAATCACACAAGCTAAGTACTCTACGGGTACGAAAAAAAGTACGAAAAAAACGTTTGTAATTCTCTTTGAAGTACCGATGTGATATCGACCGTAACGATAAATAAGGCACGCCGGCGCAAACGGCAAGCAAAACGGAGGCCGAATGGCCTTGTACAAGAATCAAAAATCACACGCTAAGTACTCTATGGGTACGAAAAAAGTACGAAAAAAACGTTTGTAATTCTCTTTGAAGTACCGATGTGATATCGACTCGTAACGATAAATAAGGCACGCCGGCGCAAACGGCAAGCAAAACGGAGGCCGTAATGGCCTTGTACAAGGAATCAAAAATCACACGCTAAGTACTCTATGGGTACGAAAAAGTACGAAAAAAAACGTTTGTAATTCTCTTTGAAGTACCGATGTGATATCGACTGTAACGATAAATAAGGCACGCCGGCGCAAACGGCAAGCAAAACGGAGGCCGTAATGGCCTTGTACAAGAATCAAAAATCACACACGCTAAGTACTCTATGGGTACGAAAAAAAGTACGAAAAAAACGTTTGTAATTCTCTTTGAAGTACCGATGTGATATCGACCGTAACGATAAATAAGGCACGCCGGCGCAAACGGCAAGCAAAACGGAGGCCGTAATGGCCTTGTACAAGGAATCAAAAATCACACGCTAAGTACTCTATGGGTACGAAAAGTACGAAATAAAAAAATGTTTGTAATTCTCTTTGAAGTACCGATGTGATATCGACCGTAACGATAAATAAGGCACGCCGGCGCAAACGGCAAGCAAAACGGAGGCCGTAATGGCCTTGTACAAGAAATCAAAAATCACACACGCTTAAGTACTGCATGGTACGAAAAAAAGTACGAAAAAAAAACGTTTGTAATTCTCTTTGAAGTACCGATGTGATATCGACCGTAACGATAAATAAGGCACGCCGGCGCAAACGGCAAGCAAAACGGAGGCCGTAATGGCCTTGTACAAGGAATCAAAAATCACACGTTTAAGTACTCTATGGGTACGAAAAGTACGAAAAAAACGTTTGTAATTCTCTTTGAAGTACCGATGTGATATCGACCGTAACGATAAATAAGGCACGCCGGCGCAAACGGCAAGCAAAACGGAGGCCGTAATGGCCTTGTACAAGGAATCAAAATCACACGCTAAGTACTCTATGGGTACGAAAAAAAGTACGAAAAAAAAACGTTTGTAATTCTCTTTGAAGTACCGACGTGATATCGACCGTAACGATAAATAAGGCACGCCGGCGCAAACGGCAAGCAAAACGGAGGCCGTAATGGCCTTGTACAAGGAATCAAAAATCACACGCTAAGTACTCTATGGGTACGAAAAAAAGTACGAAAAAAAACGTTTGTAATTCTCTTTGAAGTACCGATGTGATATCGACCGTAACGATAAATAAGGCACGCCGGCGCAAACGGCAAGCAAAACGGAGGCCGTAATGGCCTTGTACAAGAATCAAAATCACTCCACGCTAAGTACTCTATGGGTACGAATCAAAAATCACAAAAAGTACGAAAAAAAACGTTTGTAATTCTCTTTGAAGTACCGATGTGATATCGATTTAACGATAAATAAGGCACGCCGGCGCAAACGGCAAGCAAAACGGAGGCCGAATGGCCTTGTACAAGGAATCAAAAATCACACGCTAAGTACTCTATGGGTACGAAAAAAAAAGTACGAAAAACGTTTGTAATTCTCTTTGAAGTACCGATGTGATATCGACCTGTAACGATAAATAAGGCACGCCGGCGCAAACGGCAAGCAAAACGGAGGCCTTAATGGCCTTGTACAAGGAATCAAAAATCACATAGCTAAGTACTCTATGGGTACGAAAAAAGTACGAAAAAAACGTTTGTAATTCTCTTTGAAGTACCGATGTGATATCGACTCGTAACGATAAATAAGGCACGCCGGCGCAAACGGCAAGCAAAACGGAGGCCGTAATGGCCTTGTACAAGGAATCAAAATCACACTAAGTACTTCTCTACGGGTACGAAAAAAAGTACGAAAAAAACGTTTGTAATTCTCTTTTGAAGTACCGATGTGATATCGACCGTAACGATAAATAAGGCACGCCGGCGCAAACGGCAAGCAAAACGGAGGCCGTAATGGCCTTGTACAAGGAATCAAAATCACACGCTAAGTACTCTATGGGTACGAAAAAAAGTACGAAAAAAAACGTTTGTAATTCTCTTTGAAGTACCGATGTGATATCGACCGTAACGATAAATAAGGCACGCCGGCGCAAACGGCAAGCAAAACGGAGGCCGAATGGCCTTGTACAAGGAATCAAAAAATCACACGCTAAGTACTCTATGGGTACGAAAAAAAAGTACGAAAAAAAACGTTTGTAATTCTCTTTGAAGTACCGATGTGATATCGACGTAACGATAAATAAGGCACGCCGGCGCAAACGGCAAGCAAAACGGAGGCCGTAATGGCCTTGTACAAGGAATCAAAAATCACACGCTAAGTACTCTATGGGTACGAAAAAAAGTACGAAAAAAAACGTTTGTAATTCTCTTTGAAGTACCGATGTGATATCGACTCGTAACGATAAATAAGGCACGCCGGCGCAAACGGCAAGCAAAACGGAGGCCGTAATGGCCTTGTACAAGGAATCAAAAATCACACGCTAAGTACTCTATGGGTACGAAAAAAAGTACGAAAAAAAACGTTTGTAATTCTCTTTGAAGTACCGATGTGATATCGACCGTAACGATAAATAAGGCACGCCGGCGCAAACGGCAAGCAAAACGGAGGCCGTAATGGCCTTGTACAAGGAATCAAAAATCACACGCTTAAGTACTCTATGGGTACGAAAAAAGTACGAAAAAAAAACGTTTGTAATTCTCTTTGAAGTACCGATGTGATATCGACCGTAACGATAAATAAGGCACGCCGGCGCAAACGGCAAGCAAAACGGAGGCCGTAATGGCCTTGTACAAGGAATCAAAAATCACACGCTAAGTACTCTATGGGTACGAAAAAAAGTACGAAAAAAAACGTTTGTAATTCTCTTTGAAGTACCGATGTGATATCGACCGTAACGATAAATAAGGCACGCCGGCGCAAACGGCAAGCAAAACGGAGGCCGTAATGGCCTTGTACAAGGAATCAAAAATCACACAAGCTAAGTACTCTATGGGTACGAAAAAAGTACGAAAAAAACGTTTGTAATTCTCTTTGAAGTACCGATGTGATATCGACTCGTAACGATAAATAAGGCACGCCGGCGCAAACGGCAAGCAAAACGGAGGCCGTAATGGCCTTGTACAAGGAATCAAAAATCACACGCTTAAGTACTCTATGGGTACGAAAAAAAGTACGAAAAAAAAAACGTTTGTAATTCTCTTTGAAGTACCGATGTGATATCGACCGTAACGATAAATAAGGCACGCCGGCGCAAACGGCAAGCAAAACGGAGGCCGAATGGCCTTGTACAAGGAATCAAAAATCACACGCTAAGTACTCTATGGGTACGAAAAAAAGTACGAAAAAAAACGTTTGTAATTCTCTTTGAAGTACCGATGTGATATCGACCGTAACGATAAATAAGGCACGCCGGCGCAAACGGCAGCAAAACGGAGGCCGTAATGGCCTTGTACAAGAATCAAAAATCACACGCTAAGTACTCTATGGGTACGAAAAAAAGTACGAAAAAAAAACGTTTGTAATTCTCTTTGAAGTACCGATGTGATATCGACCGTAACGATAAATAAGGCACGCCGGCGCAAACGGCAAGCAAAACGGAGGCCGTAATGGCCTTGTACAAGGAATCAAAAATCACACAAGCTAAGTACTCTATGGGTACGAAAAAAAGTACGAAAAAAAAACGTTTGTAATTCTCTTTGAAGTACCGATGTGATATCGACGTAACGATAAATAAGGCACGCCGGCGCAAACGGCAAGCAAAACGGAGGCCGTAATGGCCTTGTACAAGGAATCAAAAATCACACGCTTAAGTACTCTATGGGTACGAAAAAAAGTACGAAAAAAAAACGTTTGTAATTCTCTTTGAAGTACCGATGTGATATCGACCGTAACGATAAATAAGGCACGCCGGCGCAAACGGCAAGCAAAACGGAGGCCGTAATGGCCTTGTACAAGGAATCAAAAATCACACAAGCTTAAGTACTCTATGGGTACGAAAAAAAGTACGAAAAAAAACGTTTGTAATTCTCTTTGAAGTACCGATGTGATATCGACCGTAACGATAAATAAGGCACGCCGGCGCAAACGGCAAGCAAAACGGAGGCCGTAATGGCCTTGTACAAGGAATCAAAAATCACACGCTAAGTACTCTACGGGTACGAAAAAAAGTACGAAAAAAAAAACGTTTGTAATTCTCTTTGAAGTACCGATGTGATATCGACCGTAACGATAAATAAGGCACGCCGGCGCAAACGGCAAGCAAAACGGAGGCCGTAATGGCCTTGTACAAGGAATCAAAAATCACACGCTAAGTACTCTACGGGTACGAAAAAAAAGTACGAAAAAAAAAACGTTTGTAATTCTCTTTGAAGTACCGATGTGATATCGACCGTAACGATAAATAAGGCACGCCGGCGCAAACGGCAAGCAAAACGGAGGCCGTAATGGCCTTGTACAAGGAATCAAAAATCACACGCTAAGTACTCTATGGGTACGAAAAAAAGTACGAAAAAAACGTTTGTAATTCTCTTTGAAGTACCGATGTGATATCGACCGTAACGATAAATAAGGCACGCCGGCGCAAACGGCAAGCAAAACGGAGGCCGTAATGGCCTTGTACAAGGAATCAAAAATCACACAGCGTTAAGTACTCTACGGGTACGAAAAAAAGTACGAAAAAAAAACGTTTGTAATTCTCTTTGAAGTACCGATGTGATATCGACCGTAACGATAAATAAGGCACGCCGGCGCAAACGGCAAGCAAAACGGAGGCCGTAATGGCCTTGTACAAGGAATCAAAAATCACACGCTAAGTACTCTACGGGTACGAAAAAAAGTACGAAAAAAAACGTTTGTAATTCTCTTTGAAGTACCGATGTGATATCGACCGTAACGATAAATAAGGCACGCCGGCGCAAACGGCAAGCAAAACGGAGGCCGTAATGGCCTTGTACAAGGAATCAAAAATCACACGCTTAAGTACTCTATGGGTACGAAAAAAAGTACGAAAAAAAACGTTTGTAATTCTCTTTGAAGTACCGATGTGATATCGACCGTAACGATAAATAAGGCACGCCGGCGCAAACGGCAAGCAAAACGGAGGCCGTAATGGCCTTGTACAAGGAATCAAAAATCACACGTTAAGTACTCTATGGGTACGAAAAAAAGTACGAAAAAAACGTTTGTAATTCTCTTTGAAGTACCGATGTGATATCGACCGTAACGATAAATAAGGCACGCCGGCGCAAACGGCAAGCAAAACGGAGGCCGAATGGCCTTGTACAAGGAATCAAAAATCACACACGCTAAGTACTCTATGGTACGAAAAAAAGTACGAAAAAAAAACGTTTGTAATTCTCTTTGAAGTACCGATGTGATATCGACCGTAACGATAAATAAGGCACGCCGGCGCAAACGGCAAGCAAAACGGAGGCCGTAATGGCCTTGTACAAGGAATCAAAAATCACACGCTAAGTACTCTACGGGTACGAAAAAAAGTACGAAAAAAAACGTTTGTAATTCTCTTTGAAGTACCGATGTGATATCGCCGTAACGATAAATAAGGCACGCCGGCGCAAACGGCAAGCAAAACGGAGGCCGTAATGGCCTTGTACAAGGAATCAAAAATCACACACGCTTAAGTACTCTATGGGTACGAAAAAAAGTACGAAAAAAACGTTTGTAATTCTCTTTGAAGTACCGATGTGATATCGACCGTAACGATAAATAAGGCACGCCGGCGCAAACGGCAAGCAAAACGGAGGCCGTAATGGCCTTGTACAAGGAATCAAAAATCACACGCTAAGTACTCTATGGGTACGAAAAAAAGTACGAAAAAAAAACGTTTGTAATTCTCTTTGAAGTACCGATGTGATATCGACCGTAACGATAAATAAGGCACGCCGGCGCAAACGGCAAGCAAAACGGAGGCCGTAATGGCCTTGTACAAGGAATCAAAAATCACACACGCTTAAGTACTCTATGGGTACGAAAAAAAGTACGAAAAAAAAAACGTTTGTAATTCTCTTTGAAGTACCGATGTGATATCGACCGTAACGATAAATAAGGCACGCCGGCGCAAACGGCAAGCAAAACGGAGGCCGAATGGCCTTGTACAAGGAATCAAAAATCACACAGCTTAAGTACTCTATGGGTACGAAAAAAAGTACGAAAAAAAACGTTTGTAATTCTCTTTGAAGTACCGATGTGATATCGACCGTAACGATAAATAAGGCACGCCGGCGCAAACGGCAAGCAAAACGGAGGCCGTAATGGCCTTGTACAAGGAATCAAAAATCACACGCTTAAGTACTCTACGGGTACGAAAAAAAGTACGAAAAAAAACGTTTGTAATTCTCTTTGAAGTACCGATGTGATATCGACCGTAACGATAAATAAGGCACGCCGGCGCAAACGGCAAGCAAAACGGAGGCCGTAATGGCCTTGTACAAGGAATCAAAAATCACACGCTAAGTACTCTATGGGTACGAAAAAAAGTACGAAAAAAAAACGTTTGTAATTCTCTTTGAAGTACCGATGTGATATCGACCGTAACGATAAATAAGGCACGCCGGCGCAAACGGCAAGCAAAACGGAGGCCGTAATGGCCTTGTACAAGGAATCAAAAATCACACGCTTAAGTACTCTACGGGTACGAAAAAAAGTACGAAAAAAAACGTTTGTAATTCTCTTTGAAGTACCGATGTGATATCGACTTAACGATAAATAAGGCACGCCGGCGCAAACGGCAAGCAAAACGGAGGCCGTAATGGCCTTGTACAAGGAATCAAAAATCACACGCTAAGTACTCTATGGGTACGAAAAAAAGTACGAAAAAAAACGTTTGTAATTCTCTTTGAAGTACCGATGTGATATCGACTTAACGATAAATAAGGCACGCCGGCGCAAACGGCAAGCAAAACGGAGGCCGTAATGGCCTTGTACAAGGAATCAAAAATCACACGCTAAGTACTCTATGGGTACGAAAAAAAGTACGAAAAAAAAACGTTTGTAATTCTCTTTGAAGTACCGATGTGATATCGACCGTAACGATAAATAAGGCACGCCGGCGCAAACGGCAAGCAAAACGGAGGCCGAATGGCCTTGTACAAGGAATCAAAAATCACACAGCTAAGTACTCTACGGGTACGAAAAAAAGTACGAAAAAAAACGTTTGTAATTCTCTTTGAAGTACCGATGTGATATCGACTTAACGATAAATAAGGCACGCCGGCGCAAACGGCAAGCAAAACGGAGGCCGTAATGGCCTTGTACAAGGAATCAAAAATCACACGCTAAGTACTCTATGGGTACGAAAAAAAGTACGAAAAAAAAACGTTTGTAATTCTCTTTGAAGTACCGATGTGATATCGACCGTAACGATAAATAAGGCACGCCGGCGCAAACGGCAAGCAAAACGGAGGCCGTAATGGCCTTGTACAAGGAATCAAAAATCACACGCTTAAGTACTCTATGGGTACGAAAAAAAGTACGAAAAAAAACGTTTGTAATTCTCTTTGAAGTACCGATGTGATATCGACCGTAACGATAAATAAGGCACGCCGGCGCAAACGGCAAGCAAAACGGAGGCCGTAATGGCCTTGTACAAGGAATCAAAAATCACACGCTAAGTACTCTATGGGTACGAAAAAAAGTACGAAAAAAAAAACGTTTGTAATTCTCTTTGAAGTACCGATGTGATATCGACCGTAACGATAAATAAGGCACGCCGGCGCAAACGGCAAGCAAAACGGAGGCCGTAATGGCCTTGTACAAGGAATCAAAAATCACACAAGCTAAGTACTCTATGGGTACGAAAAAAAGTACGAAAAAAAAACGTTTGTAATTCTCTTTGAAGTACCGATGTGATATCGACCGTAACGATAAATAAGGCACGCCGGCGCAAACGGCAAGCAAAACGGAGGCCGTAATGGCCTTGTACAAGGAATCAAAAATCACACGCTTAAGTACTCTATGGGTACGAAAAAAAGTACGAAAAAAAACGTTTGTAATTCTCTTTGAAGTACCGATGTGATATCGACCGTAACGATAAATAAGGCACGCCGGCGCAAACGGCAAGCAAAACGGAGGCCGAATGGCCTTGTACAAGGAATCAAAAATCACACGCTAAGTACTCTATGGGTACGAAAAAAAGTACGAAAAAAAACGTTTGTAATTCTCTTTGAAGTACCGATGTGATATCGACCGTAACGATAAATAAGGCACGCCGGCGCAAACGGCAAGCAAAACGGAGGCCGTAATGGCCTTGTACAAGGAATCAAAAATCACACGCTAAGTACTCTATGGGTACGAAAAAAAAGTACGAAAAAAAACGTTTGTAATTCTCTTTGAAGTACCGATGTGATATCGACCGTAACGATAAATAAGGCACGCCGGCGCAAACGGCAAGCAAAACGGAGGCCGTAATGGCCTTGTACAAGGAATCAAAAATCACACAGTTAAGTACTCTATGGGTACGAAAAAAAGTACGAAAAAAAACGTTTGTAATTCTCTTTGAAGTACCGATGTGATATCGACTCGTAACGATAAATAAGGCACGCCGGCGCAAACGGCAAGCAAAACGGAGGCCGTAATGGCCTTGTACAAGGAATCAAAAATCACACAGCTAAGTACTCTATGGGTACGAAAAAAAGTACGAAAAAAAACGTTTGTAATTCTCTTTGAAGTACCGATGTGATATCGACTTAACGATAAATAAGGCACGCCGGCGCAAACGGCAAGCAAAACGGAGGCCGTAATGGCCTTGTACAAGGAATCAAAAATCACACGCTTAAGTACTCTATGGGTACGAAAAAAAGTACGAAAAAAACGTTTGTAATTCTCTTTGAAGTACCGATGTGATATCGACCGTAACGATAAATAAGGCACGCCGGCGCAAACGGCAAGCAAAACGGAGGCCGTAATGGCCTTGTACAAGGAATCAAAAATCACACAGCTAAGTACTCTATGGGTACGAAAAAAAGTACGAAAAAAAACGTTTGTAATTCTCTTTGAAGTACCGATGTGATATCGACCGTAACGATAAATAAGGCACGCCGCGCAAACGGCAAGCAAAACGGAGGCCGAATGGCCTTGTACAAGGAATCAAAAATCACGCTAAGTACTCTATGGGTACGAAAAAAAGTACGAAAAAAAACGTTTGTAATTCTCTTTGAAGTACCGATGTGATATCGACCGTAACGATAAATAAGGCACGCCGGCGCAAACGGCAAGCAAAACGGAGGCCGAATGGCCTTGTACAAGGAATCAAAAATCACGCTAAGTACTCTATGGGTACGAAAAAAAGTACGAAAAAAACGTTTGTAATTCTCTTTGAAGTACCGATGTGATATCGACCGTAACGATAAATAAGGCACGCCGGCGCAAACGGCAAGCAAAACGGAGGCCGTAATGGCCTTGTACAAGGAATCAAAAATCACACGCTAAGTACTCTATGGGTACGAAAAAAAATTTAGTTCTCATAACGTCATAGGGCAATGTGTATGTTTTTCTCGCTGTTTTTAAGTTGTTTTAATTCGAACTTTGGGATGCATATATGGTTGGAAAAACGCAGCAAACAAAGGTTGCAGAAATTACGGGAAATTCCCGGTGTGACGGGCGTCTGTGGATTCCGGGACGGGCGTCCGGTTCCTACTTCGCAAAGTGGACGAGGCATCCGGGCCCCTTGGACGAGCGTTCGGGTGTGAAATTTTTGATACGAGGATGTGATGGTTTGAAGGTGGACGGGCGTTTGGTTTTTGGACGGGTGTTCGCCCTACTATGGACGAGCGTCCATGTTCGGACGGGCGTCCGCATGGGGAGGCGGCCGAGCGTTCGGGCCTCGGTGGTTCTAGTTTTTCATTGTTTTTTTTTGTCATGTCGGCTTGAGTTCGAGGCTTTATTGTACTGTTCTAATGCATAACCTTACGTGACAAAGCTGCGAACTAGCTTCCGGTGCGTTTAGTTCCGGCACCCCACATGGATTCACTAAAAGACGAAGCGCGGGACCACCTGCTTCGGAAGCTTGGTGCCCCCGTGCTTCGATAAGCTAGGGTTTATCGATGTCCGTGTAATTGCTGTAGGGCTTGTCCCGTGTCTGTGAGGTCTAAGCACGCAGGGTAGGTAGTGTGAGGGAGCTTACCTCCGAAAACACTTAGGTGGCTAGTTAAACATCTCGTCGAAAACGTATGTGCTACATTAAAAATCTTAAACATCATGCAATGCTTGGCAAGGCATAGTACAAATATCGCGATGTGTCCCTTCCGACCGGACAAAGCAGACTTGTACCCACGCCGGTCAATCGATTGGCCGGATAAAGCGTCCGGTGCACTGCGCCTGTCATCACACTTATCGGGACTCGTATATTCCCGGGGCTACTGTGAGCGAGTCTCTAAGTAGGTTGCACCTGTGCTTGTCCTAGTACATCCTATTACCAGGCGTAAATAGCGTCTTTGTTATTCATGATGTAACAAACTTGAGCTAAGATAGATACCCTTGGAACCTCATGTTACATGCAATGAACATAACGTGATAGATAGTTAGGGCTAATAACGGAAAATGAATTAATAAAAGACTAAGTATTGCTTTTATTTCTTTACGAGGGCATACGCTTATACGATCTTCTACACGTTACTGAAAGTACTTTTGTACTTACCCCGTTACGTTATCTTTGCTCTTTCCCTTTCCCCAAAGAAGAAGAACAGGTGGTTACCGCCGATGAGTTCTTTGATGATCGAGGACGTTTGAGTTGGAGTTTGAAGGCTTAGATCGTTTTCGTATGTTTTCTTTTTTCATGGGCCATATGTTTCCGAAATTTTCATCAGCGTTGTTCTTTCTTTTGGTTTAGTTACCTTTGAGATCTTTTGGATTGAATTCCGGATGTTTAGATCTTTTATTGGATTTAGTTTTCTTCACGAGCATTGATTACCGTATGTTTCGATCGTTTGCTGTCCCGAGTTGTTGAGTTGTTTTATCTTCCGCGTCGCTTGATTTTTGATGGATGACGTAAGGCTTGCATGTATTATTGAGTTTTTATTTGATAATATATGTGCCGAGCGCTCTTTCCGGATAAGGACTCGGTGTCCGGAAAACGGGGCGTTACAATCGCATTAATATCAAGGCATCAAAACCAAAGGAAAATAAAATAAAATAAAATTCGAAACAAGTTTATGGGGGCTGGAAATGCCAACTTAAGTACTATGTACAATCAAAATACTACTTTCCATCTAAAAACTATTGAAAAAGTGGTAACACGGTGCACTAAAACTCCTGGAGTATGAAAGGTGTACAAGGTAAGGCACCACTTTAGGGACACAAGTACTCGAGACCTAAGAACGAGTAAAACCCAGTTCGGGGAGCAACAACGCAAGTAATAAAACATAACTTAGTGGAACACCAAAAAGTTTCCAAGTCTTCAATATTTTCATCCACAATTTCAAGAACACGAGAAAGAACAAAGAAAGATACCCATATGATATGAATCAAGATACAGTATTTTCAGTATTATTATTATATATTTTATGTCTTATTTAGCAATAAAAGGCTGATATTCAAGACATTGAACTATCAAGATGCATTGAACTTAGAAGATTCAGCAATCTCTGGAAACTGAAGCGCAGCTACTGTGTTTCGCGATTTTGACCATTATATATTATCCGGAAGAAATTGAGTCCTTGATGAAAGTTGTAGATCTCTTCGAGAACTACAAAATCCATATATGGCTCGCATTTATTGATAAGCGAAGCTCCGGATATGAACCGAATACAAAAGAATCTTGCGTTTGAAGAAGATACATTGTACTTGGGACTATCAAGAAACATTGAACCTATTTAATTCTTGATAGGATCGAATTTTGAATTAATTTTAGGGAGACTTTTCAACTTATTCATGTATTTCTTTTTCTATAAATCCAACTTCCCTTCACAATCCCGTTTTTCTATCGCTCACATCGCTTAAAACATCTCCAAAAATTCCGAAATTTTATCCACAAGTCCATCTTCATTTTACTTACATTTTATCTCTTGACCTCATCACGAAATTCACAGAGGATCATAGTCACCCGCACATCTTCGTCCGCTTGTCCAGTTTGTAAACGAATTCGATTTGTCGGAGTTGTAACGGTCCGAATTGCGTGATTTTTTTCGAGCTTATATGAAATTTCCCGTTCTACAACTTTCATTCTTTGCATTTTTCAAAATTACCGATCAATTCTTCCCAATGGTCACCGTAACGTGCTAGTCCTGCTTTTCAGTCCAAAATCTATTTGCTTGTGTAGTCACCGTTTACGAATTTATTTTGAGGAGGCTATCCATATTCAATTTTTGTGAAACTTAACATGGCCGTAAAGAAAAGTGGTGGTCGTGGGGGTGTGCTACGTCACGATGGTTATGAATCTTATTATGAATATGATCCAAAGTTGTATTATCCGGCTTGTGTCAAGAAGGCCGACGCTCGAATTTTTGAAAGAACAAAATGACTATCGTTAAGAGCAAAGCAAGATAGTCATAGAGGTATCCGATTACAGCTCAAACGGCCTCAAGTACAAAGAAGCGCTTAGAATGGAAGGTGGCTAAGGAAAAAAGCGGAGTTAGAACGTGTAGAAAGGCGGAAGAAACTTGAGGCAAAGCACGAAGGTTTCGAAGATGACGCTTTTCCTTGCGTGGTACGGGGTATAACTATTGCCGAAGAAGCTTTAAATGGCTAGTAGCCGAAATTCTATCATGTTGATCTTGTGTTGTTCCAAACCCTCCTCTTGATTGATGTGGTGCACGTTGATAATGTTCAATTTGAGGCCAACCGTGGATGTCCAGCTTGTTGATGCTCCTGATGATCGTGGAGAGATAAACAATGACGTTACATGTTCCAGTGAGATTTTTATACCGTATGCCGAGCCTATTACCGAGGTAGTTTCCACGAATGAGGTTTTCGTTGGTTTTAATGTCATGCCGTGATGATGTTGTCGATGCTACCGTGGATGATATGAGTTGTCGATGATGATGTCAAAGTCCGAAAGGAGGCGTCGTCATTTATATTCATGTTGCGTGTGATTAATCGGGTTATTGGTTACACCTGAATCCAGCCCCTATTCGTTCCTATGGCGGATATTGACATTGTTGAGGATGGTGGAATACTGAAGCACGAGTTTGTTGACCCATATTTGGAGCGGGTTGATGCCTATCATGATTTACATTTCTATGTTGCCTCACAAGACGTCATTCCTATTTCTCTCGTGCCACGTGCATTTTATCATTTTTCTTTGGTGAAGAATGGTGTGACCCATTACTATGATATTGATACGAAGTTGTTTATTCATGTTAATTTTGACCCCGGCATATTTTTGGGGTTTATTGATATGAATCAAGATACGTATTTTGAGTATTATTATTATATATTTTATGTCTTATTTAGCAATAAAAGGCTGATATTCAAGACATGGAACTATCAAGATGCATTGAACTTAGAAGATTCAAAGCAATCTCTATGGAAACTGAAGCGCAGCTACTGTGTTTCGCAATTTTGACCATTATATATTATCTGGAAGAAATTGAGTCCTTGATGAAAGTTGTAGATCTCTTCGAGAACCACAAAATCTATATATGGCTCGCATTTATTGGTTAAGCGAAGCTCCGGATATGAACCGAATACAGAATGCTGCTGAAGAAGATACATTGTACTTGGACAATCAAGAAACATTGAACCTATTTATTTTCTTGATAGGATCGAATTTTGAATTAATTTTTAGGGAGACTTTTCAACTTATTCATGTATTTCTTTTTCTATAAATAGACTAGTATTTGTACTTCAAAAAAAAGACAACTTTTGAGTGATAATTATATATTATATAAGAATTTTCAGTGATTGAAAATTTGTTAGTTATTCATGTTACCTTGCTGATTAGGTAAGTGAATCAGAGGTTTGAGCAACCTTTGTTGTGACGTTCTCAACTTGGTGATTCCGAGGTGCTGATTCTAAGGAAAAGCTAAGCTTTGCTCGTGTTCTTCGTTCCTTCATTGATTTCCTCAATCTAGATCCAAAATCTAGTTATCAAAAACAAATTTTAAGGTATGAGGCCGTAATGAAAGTTCGGATACCATAGATATCGATTCAAGAGGATATTCATATTTATTAAGAGCGGGAAACCGAGACACTTGGCATAAGAGAAGAAAATGGAGTGTAAACCATCTACTATCGGACATGGATTCAAACATATACACATATCTATATATACATATATATATATATATATATGGAGATATAAGGATACTACATTAGTCCCAAGATGTACATCAAGAGCAAGAAAAGTAAATGCTTGAGTGCTAATAAAATCATTAATATTTGCTTTTTTACCGCAGTAAAATACCCCGAGAGAAGATAGGATTGGGCGTACATGAATACAAGTAAATACAAAGATCTTTACCCAAATACTTTACATAGTATGAGCTGATGGATACTCATTGGCCCTGTGATAATTCATGAACTAGAACAAATGCCATATTAGAGTTTTATGACAAGGTTAACATGAATCATTTTCAAATTCTTTAATTCTTAAAAGTTTAACTATAAAACACGCACACACACACACACACAGAGTTTATTTTATATAAATGTTACATATACATCATTGATAGATTGTGTAACCCTTGAAACTTTAGAAATTTCTAACAAGATCTCCATATGGGGAATCAAACTATTCAACGCCTAGCATACACACCCAAAGGAATTAATACATTATTTTTGTGTATTTTTATGTAGACAATATAGACTGATATATCAAGCAAAAGTGCTTACCCCCGGAGCACTTAAGTATGTTGTAGTTTGAATATGAGATTATTGTAATGCGCAAAGAAGATCCTCATTGGCCGTAAATTTTTGCTCATCATTTCTACTAATTAAATATTCTTCATCCTACAAATCAAGGATTACAAAAAACCATACATTATAAGAACAAAATGTATTCGTATAGACCGATTCGACTTAATTGAATATATGAAACTATGCAAAAGATTTATATACATGGCAAAGTTCTTACGAGAAAGTTAGAACTTCCAAGATCACGTGCGCATCGACATGTAGATGCCTTTCTAGACATTCACAATGGGACCGTAATATACAAAAGGTGTTAGTACCGTCATTGCCCAAAAAGACAACACCATTTTCGTACAATAACTTCGGATCCGAAAATTCAACAAAAAAATGAATTATCCGCATACAAGAAGAATGCCTAATGGAAAAGAAGTGACAGCAAACATACGATTGACCAAGCTCAACGCTTTTTACCTCGGGAATGAAGTCAACGAGTCCTTCATGAACGAGTATCACACCATAATCGTAGCTAAGCTGCTCGCACGCTTACAAACCGTATCAAAGCAATGTAGTCACTCGAGGTACCGACTTAGGCTTGTACAATCACCTTGTGCCTACGCGCTAATCCAAGTTGCTTCTTTTCGGCATTTCAACGAACACCACATGAACACGAGCTAATCTAAGTTTCTTCTTTTTTTGGTATTTCAACAAACACGAAACGAGCATTTAATTACATGCCTCGAATGTGAATTTCAAAATTCCCAATTGCGTAAGCACAAATTAGATGAAAAATGGCGATGCCAAATTCGAATGAACTCCATCCATCCATTGTTTCTTGTCGATGTCCAATATATTCTTCATCATAAAATTCTCGTTCTTTTTATCCGAAAGTGACTAATCACTAACCTCAAGAACGATAAATCAAATCGTGAATCGAGAAGAGTAGATTCTACATCGAAGAAGATGAAAGGATCTCTTAAAGTTTCTCTTTAATACCTCCGAAGAAGATTACTAGCGCAAAGATGAAGAATGATGGGGACGTGGAGAGGCTAACAGAGGAATTTAGAACACCGAATGTGTTTTTTAAGTGGGAACACCGAATGTGTTGATTGTTGTATTTTTTTAGCATAATGATTCGGGGTACCGAGTGTTCCATTTCGAGATCTAGTATCAAGCCGAAACCTATGCGGCCGCCGTTTTTTGTCGTTGCTTTTTTTTTTTAAATAGATCTAAGTTGTATGGTTTTAAAAGTGGTCGGTGCCTTTTTTTCTCGTGGAGTGATCCGGTGCCGGCATCACTATCCTTTTTTTATTGTTTTTCTATTGCATTTTTGATTTTCTTGTTAACCGGGTATAAATACCCGGCCTTTTCATTTTATCTAATATCGAAAGTTTTACTATAACAAAAAAGAACGAGGAAGCAGGCTCGAACTTGTATTTGTGGACCCAATTCAACATAAATTTATTGTGTACATATTAAAGTAAGCCATAAATGTTATTATTTATGGCATTCTTAAAAGCACGTCGTAAATACAAGCCATAAAAATACACTTTTCTTTTGTATGATCAAAATCGAGGCTCTTCCAAAACTAAACAAAATTGGAAATCCATCTACTCAATGTATTTTGGTAATTCACAGTAAATCCATTATTTAATTCTTTTAACTTGATTACAAAGTACTAATTGATGCATATTTTCTCAAGCTTTCATTGCTTCTAGTTATTACCTTTTCACTAAAGGTTATCAAATAAAATCCAAAGTTAAGTGTCATGTCTAAGATTGTTTACGCTACCGCATTCTTCCACCTCCATCTTCTACCTTGCCATGTGAAATGGAGATTTGTGATCTTTGTGGACCTCCAAGACCAATTTTTTTTGTGTGTCTAACAACAGAAACCTGGCAAGATCGGGACTGTCAAACTCTCAACAAGATTTGATTAATAAATTACATTCAAATATACCAACCTACACAAAAGTTGGTCCATCAATAAACGGAAGATTGAGCTACTACGTAAAGTAAACGAGTTTGGTTTTGCTATAACAACAAAATTCAAAGAAATCCATATAGTTAACGTAAGCATATAAGTAGACAATTACACGCGAAAGAGAGAAAATATACGAGCATTTTCTAAGAGGAAAATTATCAAACACCTTGCAAGCAATCACTCGGTTCTTGTAATACATTCAACCTCTCAAGGCGAATGTCCGTCTCACCGTGATACTTTCTCGGTAGCATCGATCCCATATTCCTATGCTCAACACAAATCACATATTCATCGAAGTCGGTAGATAAGGAATCAAAAATCACACGTTAAGTACTCTATGGGTACGAAAAAAAAGTACGAAAAAAAACGTTTGTAATTCTCTTTGAAGTACCGATGTGATATCGACCGAACGATAAATAAGGCACGCCGGCGCAAACGGCAAGCAAAACGGAGGCCGAATGGCCTTGTACAAGGAATCAAAAATCACACAGTTAAGTACTCTATGGGTACGAAAAAAAGTACGAAAAAAAACGTTTGTAATTCTCTTTGAAGTACCGATGTGATATCGACCGAACGATAAATAAGGCACGCCGGCGCAAACGGCAAGCAAAACGGAGGCCGAATGGCCTTGTACAAGGAATCAAAAATCACACGGTTAAGTACTCTATGGGTACGAAAAAAAGTACGAAAAAAAAACGTTTGTAATTCTCTTTGAAATCGATGTGATATCGACCGAACGATAAATAAGGCACGCCGGCGCAAACGGCAAGCAAAACGGAGGCCGAATGGCCTTGTACAAGGAATCAAAAATCACACGTTAAGTACTCTATGGGTACGAAAAAAAGTACGAAAAAAAACGTTTGTAATTCTCTTTGAAGTACCGATGTGATATCGACCGAACGATAAATAAGGCACGCCGGCGCAAACGGCAAGCAAAACGGAGGCCGAATGGCCTTGTACAAGGAATCAAAAATCACACGTTAAGTACTCTATGGGTACGAAAAAAAGTACGAAAAAAAACGTTTGTAATTCTCTTTGAAGTGCGATGTGATATCGACCGAACGATAAATAAGGCACGCCGGCGCAAACGGCAAGCAAAACGGAGGCCGAATGGCCTTGTACAAGGAATCAAAAATCACACGAGTTAAGTACTCTATGGGTACGAAAAAAAGTACGAAAAAAAACGTTTGTAATTCTCTTTGAAGTACCGATGTGATATCGACCGAACGATAAATAAGGCACGCCGGCGCAAACGGCAAGCAAAACGGAGGCCGAATGGCCTTGTACAAGGAATCAAAAATCACACAAGTTAAGTACTCTATGGGTACGAAAAAAAGTACGAAAAAAAACGTTTGTAATTCTCTTTGAAGTACCGATGTGATATCGACCGAACGATAAATAAGGCACGCCGGCGCAAACGGCAAGCAAAACGGAGGCCGAATGGCCTTGTACAAGGAATCAAAAATCACATAGTTAAGTACTCTATGGGTACGAAAAAAAGTACGAAAAAAAACGTTTGTAATTCTCTTTGAAGTACCGATGTGATATCGACCGAACGATAAATAAGGCACGCCGGCGCAAACGGCAAGCAAAACGGAGGCCATAATGGCCTTGTACAAGGAATCAAAAATCACAGTTAAGTACTCTATGGGTACGAAAAAAAGTACGAAAAAAAACGTTTGTAATTCTCTTTGAAGTACCGATGTGATATCGACCGAACGATAAATAAGGCACGCCGGCGCAAACGGCAAGCAAAACGGAGGCCGAATGGCCTTGTACAAGGAATCAAAAATCACACGAGTTAAGTACTCTATGGGTACGAAAAAAAAGTACGAAAAAAAACGTTTGTAATTCTCTTTGAAGTACCGATGTGATATCGACCGAACGATAAATAAGGCACGCCGGCGCAAACGGCAAGCAAAACGGAGGCCGAATGGCCTTGTACAAGGAATCAAAAATCACACGAGTTAAGTACTCTATGGGTACGAAAAAAAGTACGAAAAAAACGTTTGTAATTCTCTTTGAAGTACGATGTGATATCGACCGAACGATAAATAAGGCACGCCGGCGCAAACGGCAAGCAAAACGGAGGCGAATGGCCTTGTACAAGGAATCAAAATCACACACAGTTAAGTACTCTATGGGTACGAAAAAAAGTACGAAAAAAAACGTTTGTAATTCTCTTTGAAGTACCGATGTGATATCGACCGAACGATAAATAAGGCACGCCGGCGCAAACGGCAAGCAAAACGGAGGCCGAATGGCCTTGTACAAGGAATCAAAAATCACACGAGTTAAGTACTCTATGGGTACGAAAAAAAGTACGAAAAAAAAACGTTTGTAATTCTCTTTGAAGTACTGATGTGATATCGACCAGAACGATAAATAAGGCACGCCGGCGCAAACGGCAAGCAAAACGGAGGCCATAATGGCCTTGTACAAGGAATCAAAAATCACACAGTTAAGTACTCTATGGGTACGAAAAAAAGTACGAAAAAAAACGTTTGTAATTCTCTTTGAAGTACTGATGTGATATCGACCAGAACGATAAATAAGGCACGCCGGCGCAAACGGCAAGCAAAACGGAGGCCAGAATGGCCTTGTACAAGGAATCAAAAATCACAAAGTTAAGTACTCTATGGGTACGAAAAAAAGTACGAAAAAAAACGTTTGTAATTCTCTTTGAAGTACTGATGTGATATCGACCGAACGATAAATAAGGCACGCCGGCGCAAACGGCAAGCAAAACGGAGGCCGAATGGCCTTGTACAAGGAATCAAAAATCACACAGTTAGGTAGTCTATGGGTACGAAAAAAAGTACGAAATAAAACGTTTGTAATTCTGATGTAAACCGAATCTCGTAGGATCTAGATTAAAGCAATATGAATTTCGAAAGCTGCTCTTTTAGGGCTGATGTGATCTGATTTTTAGGGCTTTTTCTGAATATATAAAATGTAAATAACAAGAAAGAAAAGGGATATGTAGCAACCCGTCTCGTATTACTACCGCTTTGTGATAATCCCGTCTCAAAGAAGATCACCCAATTATCCCGTCTCGGGATAATCGCAAGAAGTCCAATCTCTCGAAAATTTCTTGAAAGAAACCCAATCTCCGAAAGTTTCTTTGATGAAAATTCAATCTCTGAATTTCAACCAAAATAGTTTTTGATTCAATAATAAGCAACCTATTCAAATACAAGGAAATGCGGCGCATATAGGCTACAAAACGGAAGTCCAATTGCCATTTTAGCAATGTGGGACAAAATAACAATAATTAAAAATAATAATAAATATAAAAGACAATTAACCAATGTGGGATAATACTAATTAAAAGACTAAATAAAAAAAAATCGGGTATTATCCGGGTAATTCTCTTTGAAGTACCGATGTGATATCGACCGAACGATAAATAAGGCACGCCGGCGCAAACGGCAAGCAAAACGGAGGCCAGAATGGCCTTGTACAAGGAAACTGACACGAAGAAGATTGAAGACTTATATATTATTTCGATGAATAACTTGTAATAAACTTTATTTACGTTTTGTTTTGACATGTAATAAGGGGTAGGGGTATTTTTGGGAGTTTTGACCAATTTTTGCATAACCCTTCCCAAAATGGCAGTTTTGCCAAACCCGACCTTCGGCTTTCCATTTTGGGAAACTAAATCCTCCGTTCCCAAGTAACCTATACCTTAAAGGTATTTGAGGCCCTACCCTACAATAATCTACCCTTTTTACCCTTCAAAAACCCGATACCTTTTTCACCTTAAATTTTGGAAACTTTCCCTACTAAAAATAGACTTTGTCCAAGTTTGCACCCAAGACATGTCCAAGACTTGTCTAGACATGCCTTGGACGTGGCTTAAGTCTCCCACATCGGTTTTAGCATGATTACAACTCCCAAACTCCCAAACTATAAGTATTTTTGTCCCACATTGCTAGTTTTGGGAGTAGCTAGTTATTTTGAGTTCTATATAAGAATTGTAACTTACCTTGTATAAACTTAAGTCATATTTGAGTGAAATATTATATTTTTAAAGTTTCAAAGTGATTGAAACAAATAGTTAAAACTTTTCCTTGTGATTTGGGTGAAGGTTTAACTAGAGAATATATCAAAGGTGTGAGCGACCTTTGTGCGACATTCTCGAACTTGGAGAAACCCGAAGTGCGATTCCGAGGGTGGATCTAAGCTTGCTCCTATCTTTTGTTCTTCATTTTCGTTCTTATTATCCTAATCTAGTAAGTATTTCGATTTTCCTTCTTGTTTTCTTTTCAATAAAACGTGTTATTAGCTTAATTAGCAAGAACACTTAAATCTAGATCCTAGTTTTTCATATCATTTGGTATCAGAGATCTAGGGATTTAGGTGTTCATCTAGTGAATTTCTTGTTCATCCTTGTTCACATCATTTTCTTTGAATCTGTCCAATCCGAATTCCGTATTTGTTCAAGTCGTTTCATATTCAAAACACGTCGTAAATTTATCAAATTTTACCAGTTGATAGATCGTTTATTTATGTATATTTTGTCTCTTTTTGACTTTGCCAAATTCGGAGTTTAGCTTGGTCAAATCTGCCCAGCAATATCCTGTGCGTTTTTCTGGAACCGTTGTGAAATAATTCGTTTTTCCGGAGTTGTAGTGGTCGGAAATGCGTGAATTTTTTTTCTGAACTTATAGGAAATTGTCTGTTCTACAACTTTCGTCCTTTGTGTTTATCCAAATTATCGACCAATTCTTCCCAAATGTCTCCGTAACGTGCTAATCTATTTCTGTCCGAAAATCTATCTGTGTAGTCATCTGTTTACGAATTTATTTTGACGTGGCTATCCATGTTCAATTTTCCTGAAACTTCACAGTCTTGAAGAAAAATTAATGGACTACAAGTTTCGTTCTTTGAGTCTTTTCAAATTCCATACCGTTTGGTCGTGAAAATTGCTGCCATTTCGTGTTCTGTTCCAGAAATTATAAACCCTAGTTCTTTCTTTTGTGGAATTGTCCGAATTTGCTCAACTTTGATTTGTTTCGACGGTTGGACATCACCTTTCGTGAGTTATTGAGGGAGAGTGAAACACGAGTGGATTGTGAGGTCTTTGACGATGGCTCGAGTGTATAAAAAAGATTCTCCTTGGCGTCTAGACATTCAATCATTCAATGACAGTTTTTCTCATCGTATTGACCATTTTCATACGCATTTGAGTGCGCAAATTGCGAAGTTAACATCTCACATTACTCAACGTGGAATTGGTACTCTTGGTGCTGTTCGTGGTCGTGATAAAAGGGTTGGTGGTCGTTGGGTTGATAGGGGACTACTTGATTTTGAGGCAAAACGAGAAAAGCGAGGAATTAGAACGTGTGGAGCGGAGGAAAGCACTTGAGGCAAAGTGGAAGGCTGCGGATGAGCTTTTCTTTCAAAAGTATGGTATCACCCGCGAAGAAGCTATACGTGGCAAGGCACCAAAATATATGCCTAATGATTGTGTTGTTCCTCAACCTTCTACTGAGGTCGTCTATGATACTCATGTTCAGTTTGAGGCCAACACCGTGGCTGATTCGGTTATCGTTGATGATGCTATAGTCAATGGACTTGTTGGTGAATCTACTTTGCCATGCTTTTCTGATAGTATTGTTGATACTTCTTTGCATGATGTGGTTACCACGCCGGATGAGATTATTGTTGACATTGCATTGGGTTCGGATACGGATATCCAAGATTTGGGTAATTCTGACGTTTGTGTGGAGAATCATGTACATAATACGATTGATGTTGCTCACGTACATTCTATGACTAATCTTGGTATTGTTGAGCATGTTCACGTTTTGCGAATTCATGTACGGATACTTCTCTCGGAGGACGTGTGTTTGGAGGGTGCTATAAAGCACATATGTAGGACGATTTTGCCTACACAAAAATTTTTGATTCTTGCCAAGGTTCATACGAGTTCCCAACCTCGTACATTTCCTCCAACATCTTTGGTGCGGATTAGTGAGGCACGACCTCGTGCACTTGTTCGTGTTTGTTTTGACCCTGGCATACTTACGAGGAGGCTGGAGGTGTTTTATGATGTCATACTTGCGGCGGAGGACTCAAACGACATTTTGTTGATTCGAGGACGAATCCTTTTCGCCCGGGAGGGAATGACACGAAGAAGATTGAAGACTTATATATTATTTCGATGAATAACTTGTAATAAACTTTATTTACGTTTTGTTTTGACATGTAATAAGGGGTAGGGGTATTTTTGGGAGTTTTGACCAATTTTTGCATAACCCTTCCCAAAATGGCGATTTTGCCAAACCCGACCTTCGGCTTTCCATTTTGGGAAACTAAACCCTCCGTTCCCAAGTAACCTATACCTTAAAGGTATTTGAGGCCCTACCCTACAATAATCTACCCTTTTTACCCTTCAAAAACCCGATACCTTTTTCACCTTAAATTTTGGAAACTTTCCCTACTAAAAATAGACCTTGTCCAAGTTTGCACCCAAGACATGTCCAAGACTTGTCTAGACATGCCTTGGACGTGGCTTAAGTCTCCCACATCGGTTTTAGCATGATTACAACTCCCAAACTCCAAACTATAAGTATTTTTGTCCCACATTGCTAGTTTTGGGAGTAGCTAGTTATTTTGAGTTCTATATAAGGATTGTAACTTACCTTGTATAAACTTAAGTTATATTTGAGTGAAATATTATATATTTTAAGTTTCGGTGATTGAAACAAATAGTTAAAACTTTTCCTTGTGATTTGGGTGAAGGTTTAACTAGAGAATATATCAAAGGTGTGAGCGACCTTTGTGCGACATTCTCGAACTTGGAGAAACCCGAAGTGCGATTCCGAGGGTGGATCTAAGCTTGCTCCTATCTTTTGTTCTTCATTTTCGTTCTTATTATCCTAATCTAGTAAGTTTTTCGATTTTCCTTCTTGTTTTCTTTTCAATAAAACGTGTTATTAGCTTAATTAGCAAGAACACTTAAATCTAGATCCTTAGTTTTTCATATCATTATTTTGACGTGGCTATCCATGTTCAATTTTCCTGAAACTTCACAGTCTTGAAGAAAAATTAATGGACTACAAGTTTCGTTCTTTGAGTCTTTTCAAATTCCATACCGTTTGGTCGTGAAAATTGCTGCCATTTCGTGTTCTGTTCAGAAATTATAAACCCTAGTTCTTTCTTTTGTGGAATTGTCCGAATTTGCTCAACTTTGATTTGTTTCGACGGTTGGACATCACCTTTCGTGAGTTATTGAGGGAGAGTGAAACACGAGTGGATTGTGAGGTCTTTGACGATGGCTCGAGTGTACAAAAAAGATTCTCCTTGGCGTCTAGACATTCAATCATTCAATGACGAGTTTTTCTCATCGTATTGACCATTTTCATACGCATTTGAGTGCGCAAATTGCGAAGTTAACATCTCACATTACTCAACGTGGAATTGGTACTCTTGGTGCTGTTCGTGGTCATGATAAAAGGGTTGGTGGTCGTTGGGTTGATAGGGGACTACTTGATTTTGAGGCAAAACGAGAAAAGCAGGAATTAGAACGTGTGGAGCGGAGGAAAGCACTTGAGGCAAAGTGGAAGGCTGCGGATGAGCTTTTCTTTCAAAAGTATGGTATCACCCGCGAAGAAGCTATACGTGGCAAGGCACCAAAATATATGCCTAATGATTTGTGTTGTTCCTCAAGCTATACGAAAAAAAACGTTTTTATTCTCATTGAAATGCGATGTGATATCGACCGAACGATAAATAAGGCACGCCGGCGCAAACGGCAAGCAAAACGGAGGCGAGAATGGCCTTGTACAAGGAATAAAAAATCACACGGTTAAGTACTCTATGGGTACGAAAAAAAGTACGAAAAAAATGTTTGTAATTCTCTTTGAAGTGCGATGTGATATCGACCGAACGATAAATAAGGCACGCCGGCGCAAACGGCAAGCAAAACGGAGGCCGAGAATGGCCTTGTACAAGGAATCAAAAATCACACGAGTTAAGTACTCTATGGGAACGAAAAAAGGTACGAAAAAAAACGTTTGTAATTCTCTTTGAAGTACGATGTGATATCGACCGAACGATAAATAAGGCACGCCGGCGCAAACGGCAAGCAAAACGGAGGCCGAATGGCCTTGTACAAGGAATCAAAAATCACACGGTTAAGTACTCTATGGGTACAAAAAAAGTACGAAAAAAAACGTTTGTAATTCTCTTTGAAGTGCGATGTGATATCGACCGAACGATAAATAAGGCACGCCGGCGCAAACGGCAAGCAAAACGGAGGCCGAATGGCCTTGTACAAGGAATCAAAAATCACACATTTAAGTAATCTATGGGTACGGAAAAAAACGTTTGTAATTCTCTTTGAAAGTACGATGTGATATCGACCGAACGATAAATAAGGCACGCCGGCACAAACGGCAAGCAAAACGGAGGAGAATGGCCTTGTACAAAGAATCAAAAATCACACGAGTTAAGTACTCTATGGGTACGAAAAAAAGTACGAAAAAAAACGTTTGTAATTCTCTTTGAAGTGCGATGTGAGATCGACCAGAACGATAAATAAGGCACGGCAAGCAAAACGGAGGCCAGAATGGCCTTGTACAAGGAATCAAAAGTCACACAGTTAAGTACTCTATGGGTACGAACAAAAGTACGAAAAAAACGTTTGTAATTCTCTTTGAAGTACTGAAGTGATTTTGACCAGAACGATTAATACGGCACGCCGGCGCAAACGGCAAGCAAAACGGAGGCCAGAATGGCCTTGTACAAGGAATCAAAAATTACACAGTTAAGTACTCTATGGGTAGGAAAAAAACGTTTGTAATTCTCTTTGAAGTACTGATGTGAGATCGACCAGAACGATAAATAAGGCACGGCAAGCAAAACGGAGGCCAGAATTGCCATGTACAAGGAATCATAAATCACATAGTTACGTACTCTATGGGTACGAAAAAAAGTACGAAAAAAAAATGTTTGTAATTCTCTTTGAAGTACTGATGTGAATTCGACCAGAACGATAAATAAGGCACGCCGGCGCAAACGGCAAGCAAAACGGAGGCCGAATGGCCTTGTACAAGGAATCAAAAATCACACGGTTAAGTACTCTATGGGTACGAAAAAAAGTACGAAAAAAAACATTTGTAATTCTCTTTGAAGTGCGATGTGATATCGACCGAACGATAAATAAGGCACGCCGGCGCAAACGGCAAGCAAAACGGAGGCGAGAATGGCCTTGTACAAGGAATCAAAAATCACACGAGTTAAGTACTCTATGGGTATGAAAAAAAGTACGAAAAAAACGTTTGTAATTCTCTTTGAAGTACGATGTGATATCGACCGAACGATAAATAAGGCACGCCGGTGCAAACGGCAAGCAAAACGGAGGCCGAATGGCCTTGTTCAAGGAATCAAAAATCACACGGTTAAGTACTCTATGGGTACGAAAAAAAGTACGAAAAAAAACGTTTGTAATTCTCTTTGAAGTGCGATGTGATATCGACCGAACGATAAATAAGGCACGCCGGCGCAAACGGCATGCAAAACGGAGGCCGAGAATGGCCTTGTACAAGGAATCAAAAATCACACGGTTAAGTACTCTATGGGTACGAAAAAAAGTACGAAAAAAATGTTTGTAATTCTCTTTGAAGTGCGATGTGATATCGACCGAACGATAAATAAGGCACGCCGGCGCAAACGGCAAGCAAAACGGTGGCGAGAATGGCCTTGTACAAGGAATTAAAAATCACACGAGTTAAGTACTCTATGGGTACGAAAAAAGGTACGAAAAAAAACGTTTGTAATTCTCTTTGAAGTACGATGTGATATCGACCGAACGATAAATAAGGCACGCCGGCGCAAACGGCAAGCAAAACGGAGGCCGAGAATGGCCTTGTACAAGGAATCAAAAATCACACGGTTAAGTACTCTATGGGTACAAAAAAAGTACGAAAAAAAACGTTTGTAATTCTCTTTGAAGTGCGATGTGATATCGACCAGAACGATAAATAAGGCACGCCGGCGCAAACGGCAAGCAAAACGGAGGCCAGAATGGCCTTGTACAAGGAATCAAAAATCACACATTTAAGTACTCTATGGGTACGGAAAAAAAACGTTTGTAATTCTCTTTGAAGTACTGATGTGATATCGACCGAACGATAAATAAGGCACGCCGGCACAAACGGCAAGCAAAACGGAGGCCGAATGGCCTTGTACAAAGAATCAAAAATCACACGAGTTAAGTACTCTATGGGTACGAAAAAAGTACGAAAAAAAACGTTTGTAATTCTCTTTGAAATCGATGTGAGATCGACCGAACGATAAATAAGGCACGGCAAGCAAAACGGAGGCAAAACGGAGGCCGGAATGGCCATGTACAAGGAATCAAAAGTCACACGGTTAAGTACTCTATGGGTACGAACAAAAGTACGAAAAAAACGTTTGTAATCCTCTTTGAAGTACTGAAGTGATTTTGACCAGAACGATTAATACGGCACGCCGGCGCAAACGGCAAGCAAAACGGAGGCCAGAATGGCCTTGTACAAGGAATCAAAAATCACACGGTTAAATACTCTATGGGTACGAAAAAAAGTACGAAAAAAAATGTTTGCAATTCTCTTTGAAGTGCGATGTGATATCGACCGAACGATAAATAAGGCACGCCGGCGCAAACGGCAAGCAAAACGGAGGCCGAATGGCCTTGTACAAGGAATAAAAAATCACACGAGTTAAGTACTCTATGGGTATGAAAAAGAGTACGAAAAAAAACGTTTGTAATTCTCTTTGAAATGCGATGTGATATCGACCGAACGATAAATAAGGAACGCCGGCGCAAACGGAAAGCAAAACGGAGAGGCCGAATGGCCTTGTACAAGGAATCAAAAATCACACGAGTTAAGTACTCTATGGGTACGAAAAAAAGTACGAAAAAAAAACGTTTGTAATTCTCTTTGAAGTACGATGTGATATCGACCGAACGATAAATAAGGCACGCACGCGCAAATGGCAAGCAAAACGGAGGCCGGAATGGCCTTGTACAAGGAATCAAAAATCACACGGTTAAGTACTCTATGGGTACGAAAAAAAGTACGAAAAAAAACGTTTGTAATTCTCTTTGAAGTACGATGTGATATCGACCAGAACGATAAATAAGGCACGCCGGCGCAAACGGCAAGCAAAACGGAGGCCAGAATGGCCTTGTACAAGGAATCAAAAATCACACATTTAAGTACTCTATGGGTACGGAAAAAAACGTTTGTAATTCTCTTTGAAGTACTGATGTGATATCGACCGAACGATAAATAAGGCACGCCGGCGCAAACGGCAAGCAAAACGGAGGCCGGAATGGCCTTGTACAAAGAATCAAAAATCACACTGTTAAGTACTCTATGGGTACGAAAAAAAGTACGAAAAAAAACGTTTGTAATTCTCTTTGAAGTACTGATGTGAGATCGACCAGAACGATAAATAAGGCACGGCAAGCAAAACGGAGGCCAGAATGGCCTTGTACAAGGAATCAAAAATCACACAGTTAAGTACTCTATGGGTACGAACAAAAGTACGAAAAAAACGTTTGTAATTCTCTTTGAAGTACCGAAGTGATTTCGACCAGAACGATTAATACGGCACGCCGGCGCAAACGGCAAGCAAAACGGAGGCCAGAATGGCCTTGTACAAGGAATCAAAAATCACACAGTTAAGTACTCTATGGGTACGAAAAAAAGTACGAAAAAAAATGTTTGCAATTCTCTTTGAAGTACTGATGTGATATCGACCAGAACGATAAATAAGGCACGCCGGCGCAAACGGCAAGCAAAACGGAGGCCAGAATGGCCTTGTACAAGGAATAAAAAATCACACAGTTAAGTACTCTATGGGTACGAAAAAGAGTACGAAAAAAACGTTTGTAATTCTCTTTGAAGTGCGATGTGATATCGACCGAACGATAAATAAGGCACGCCGGCGCAAACGGAAAGCAAAACGGAGGCCGAATGGCCTTGTACAAGGAATCAAAAATCACACGAGTTAAGTACTCTATGGGTACGAAAAAAAGTACGAAAAAAACGTTTGTAATTCTCTTTGAAGTGCGATGTGATATCGACCGAACGATAAATAAGGCACGCCGGCGCAAACGGCAAGCAAAACGGAGGCCGAGAATGGCCTTATACAAGGAATCAAAAATCACACGAGTTAAGTACTCTATGGGTACGAAAAAAAGTACGAAAAAAATGTTTGTAATTCTCTTTGAAGTGCGATGTGATATCGACCAGAACGATAAATAAGGCACGCCGGCGCAAACGGCAAGCAAAACGGAGGCCAGAATGGCATTGTACAAGGAATCAAAAATCACACTGTTAAGTACTCTATGGGTACCAACAAAAGTACGAAAAAAACGTTTGTAAATCTCTTTGAAGTACTGAAGTGATTTCGACCAGAACGATTAATACGGCACGCCGGCGCAAACGGCAAGCAAAACGGAGGCCAGAATGGCCTTGTACAAGGAATCAAAAATAACACAGTTAAGTACTCTATGGGTACGAAAAAAAATGTTTGCAATTCTCTTTGAAGTACTGATGTGATATCGACCAGAAAGATAAATAAGGCACGCCGGCGCAAACGGCAAGCAAAACGGAGGACAGAATGGCCTTGTACAAGGAATAAAAAATCACACAGTTAAGTACTCTATGGGTACGAAAAAAAGTACGAAAAAAAATGTTTGTAATTCTCTTTGACGTACTGATGTGATATCGACCGAACGATAAATAAGGCACGCCGGCGCAAACGGCAAGCAAAACGGAGGCCGAGTATGACCTTGTACAAGGAATCAAAAATCACACGGTTAAGTACTCTATGGGTACGAAAAAAAGTACGAAAAAAAACGTTTGTAATTCTCTTTGAAGTACCGATGTGATATCGACCGAACGATAAATAAGGCAC